>JBBBVM010000016.1:1800000-2108293 GCA_037355625.1 Petunia x hybrida
AGGTGTTCAGAGAGAAGTCATCTTCCCTCGCATAAAGCCCGTTTTTTAGTAGTGAGACATAGGACACTTACCATTAGTAGGATGTTCAGCCACTTCTACAGTACTGTTGGCATGCCAAGCTATTAATAGTACTCCCTCCGTTTCAAAATGGATGACACTATTTTCTTATTAGTCCGTTCCAAAAAGAATGACATAATTTTAAATTTGAAAATATTTTTGAGTTGAAACTACTACTTTACCTTTAATGAAATGTTTTACAGTCACATATTTATGTAGGGCTTATTTTGGACCAAAAGTTATAAAAGTCTTACCACATTTCTTAAACTCCGTTACAAGTCAAATTAAGACAACAATTTTGGAACGGAGGGAGTACTAGTTATGAGTGGTTTCACAAAAATGTTCATAATTTGAAATGTAAGATCGAGTATCATGTGCGTTAGGTAAATGTAAACTTAATTCTTGAAAGAAAGTGATGTTTCACGATTTCATTGTCTAAACAAGTTTCCTCATGGCAAAACATAAAGGAAAAAAATATATGCAATGAGAAAGCTCCCATTTTGTCGTGATGTTTCATGTCGTCTAAAAATTAGCATACACTCTGTCTCCATTGATGTAACAGAGTTTGACTCAAAATAAAATTTAAAAAGTAAATATTGAATTTGCAATGTGTCAAAATTATCCTTTGTTAGAAGAAAGAGAAAAAGGAAAAAAGAGAAGATGGGGTAATGATAAAGCTGATGGTATAATTTAAAATTATTAGGATCCAATAAAGATAAAATAAAAAAAATATTAAATAATTTCAAGTATGGAAGCGTGACATTATATTAGGACAGATCGACTTATTTAAATTTTCTCCATATTAAGTGAATTTTTAATACATCTACATGATTTAGGCCATAACAAACATGATTCTGCCGCAATCATATTCTAAAATTTATATTCGCGCCTATAATTGTACTTTTTTTTGGTTTTACCCCTACCATACCCCTCTCTCGAAAATAAATAATGGCCCTCCCACTTCTTGCTCTACTGTGAATATCCATAACCTCTTATTTGTAGGTGGAGGATACTTACCTCTTAGCAACCCTCACTTTGTTTCCGCCTATAATTGTATATACCTCCACTTATTGATAATATATTCTAGTGTGGAGTTTAAGTGGTCTTGTAATCTTTTTATTGTTCTTTATCTTTTTCTTGAGTTTGGACCCTTAAAACAGGTTACTATTCCACCATAATTAAAGGAATCGAGATGATAAATAGAGAATAGCTGTTGCGCAGAAAGGGATTAATCATGACCAACTTCACGTGATATGGCATATCATGACTTACTACAATACACAGCAGACACTCTATATAAAGGCTAGACGATTTCTCACTTAATCTCACACATAGTGCTAAGAAATAATGGGTCTGAAAGGCAAGTTGATCTCTCAGAGTGAGATGAAGTGTGCTGGGCATTTGATTTTTGAACACTTCAAATCTAATGCACACCAAACATCCAACATGTCTCCTAATAAAATTAATAATTTCACGTTGCATGAAGGACAATTGGGAAACACTGGTTCTGTTATTAGCTGGAAATATGTTCTTGGTAAGCCTCTATTTCCTTTTCCTATCTCAATCTGCCCTGGTAAATTTGAGACATTTCTTTACTTATGTGGTGCTTTTATACTTCAGTTTTCTCTCAAAATTGTTTTTTAATTTACAGGAGGAAAAGAGAGGCATGCCAAGCAGGTTCTACACATAGATAACGCGAAAAAGTCAATTTCCTTCACTTTTATTGAAGGATATATTAATGAACTATACAAGTCTATGGTAGTTACTTTGACTGCAGAGGGAAACTGGATCAGTTGGACCTTAGTGTATGAGAAATTGAATGAAAATATCCCAGAGCCCCTTGATCTTTTGGAACTGTGTATTGAACTCCTCAAAGATCTTGAGCCTCACCATGTTGGGAAATAGATCTACCTTCCCACTCAAATTAAAGGACTATGAGTCTATATGATGCAGTATTATATGGCTATCCTTATGCTTATGAATAAATAAAACTGTTAAGGTGATATTTTGATTGAATTCTATCATGTATGTAATGCTTTTAAGGGTACTAATATATAATATCTACACTACATATGATGTATCACTTTTTTCGGCCACTTCCAATTGAAACAAGCTGTATATATGTACTATAAGCTTTTAATAAACCAGATTGGGGGTGTTCATGGGTTGGTTGGTTGGTTCGATTTTTCATCAAAATCAAACCAAACCAACTATATCCATTTGATCGGTTCGGTCGACCTTTTTTTTTTTTAATCACATGAAATATATATTCAATTTATTTTTGCTAGAGTTGTAGAATAAAAATACATGATAACTAATTTTTTAATCTACCAATTATTATTCATATACCCTTTTAAGCTTAAGATTTTGATAACTAAACACAAAGATCGGTATGAAATTCAAGTGAAGATAAGCTTGCTCCATTTAACTTTAAAGATAACCAGTAACTCTATGTCAATACAGAGATAGATATATAAGAGTTTCTTAGTTCGGACTTGAGAATATGGAAGAATAAAAAAATTGAAATAATTAAACAACACTTTATCATTAGAAAGTGACCATACATGCTAGAATGAATCATTATTTAAAATATATAAATTGGATGCTTTATAATAATTTTATAAAATATTGCATTTCATGAGAGGATAACAAATATTACTAGTGTTGGAGTGTGTTGTGGTGTGGGAATTGTGTCCCACACAGATAGAGAGTGATGGGCTTGATGCCCATATAAGCCTTTGGATAAACATTCCCTTTGAGCTAATATTTGGGGTGGAGTTAGGCCCAAGGCTTATGTGGACGCCCCCGTGTGTGGGTGCCCGAGTGTATTGGTGCTTCGGTATATGGGCACCCCGATGCCCGATTTTATCATGGTATCAGAGCCAGGGAAAGGCATTGGTCCCCCTTTAATTTGTGCACATGGTATATACTTATATGTCAGTTTGGTTCAATTTTTCTTCATTAGTTCAATACCACAACCAAACCAAGCTAAATATATTCAATTTTTTAATCGATTTGGTTTGATTCGATTTAATGATTCGGCTTGAAAACCCCAAAACTATATCTTAGTTTTCGTTTAATGTAAATCTCCTAATTTGACCTTAATCTCCGTATTAGACCTTTCAGGATGATCGATAAGATGCCTAATGTCCGGATCTTGGGGGAAATTTCTCCCGTACATAACTTGGAGCTCATTCAAAATGTCCAAGGCTTATCGTGAAACTAATTAAGATCTAGGCTAAAAACACAACCCACCTACTAAAAGATATGTACCTATTAGAAAATTAATCATTTTATTGAAATCCTACAAAAAGTGTTGCAATCTTCTTACCTTTACTACGAAGCGGAAAAAAAAAAAAACACGTCAATTCATTTCCACGGTGGAAATACTTACAAAGCTAACAAAATAAAGGACAAAATAGACCGAATTGATACTACAAGTATATACACTACCCCAGCCGCTCTGGTGATTTCTACATAGCGATGATTGACGCCTTGGAAATCTATATAATCGACGAAGAAGTTCAGATTTCTCGACATTATGAAGAATCTTCATATTATAAGTGTTATATACGCGTTTAGTTTCAGTTCAACTTGACGTTAGTGTTAAGTTCGTTGATATATACTCCCTCCATTCCAGTTACGTGAACCTATTTCCTTTTTAGTCCATTTAAAGAAGAACGTCATCTTATAGCTACACAATATTAAGAACTTAATTTAGACCACAAGTTCCAAAAGTTTTCCGTACTTTATTAAACTTTATGTCAAGCCAAACATGTTCATATAAATTGAAACAAGGAGTACTTATTAACTTAGCATTTTCAAAAAATTAAGTTAGGACTTTTTCTTGTCTCGAGCTTGGTGGGTGGGGTTTGAGAATTGTTTGTCCCTTTCTGTAAAATATGAAACTTGAATATCACATCGAATAAAGGTTGATGTGGGATTTGTATAGTCTTGATCTCTCCCTAGCTAGTCTTTGTGGGGTAGTTCTTCCTAGATTGTATGAATAGTAGATATCAGAGTCCCCCACCACCCATAGAGGCAGATTTTTGTCATATTGTCAAGCGACGTTAAAAAAAAAAAGTACTCCTATATTTATGATTTATTATGTTACACATGATCCGATAAGATAAATAATTGTTAGAAATCAATCTCAATGTATTTCCTAAAAATGTATCAGGTTTTACAATTAAATTTATATTTAGTTGTCTAAGGCGACCATTTTATATCTCAATTCGATCGATTGATAGGCAGTTTACGTTGACAAGCAGTCGATTTCTAGCAATTTAATTCGAAAACAGTATGAATATCGATTTCAAAGATGCAGATACGATGTCAAGTACAAATAAGTGATTCGAAGGCAAGTATAAACAGATAAAGTCAAAACAGATGACGAACTAGTAATTCACGATGAGATGGTTTCAATCGAGTTTCTTGTCGAAGACAAATTATGAGTTCGATTCCGTTCAAGATTAAATGCTTAGTTTTAACCAAATCCGATGATAGTATTAAATACGATGACGAATGAATGTAATAGAAACTCAATCCGATAATGCGATCGTGAAATAATACTAGCAATTCACTTGACGTGATCTATACTGACGAGCAAGTTGATAAATTATCTTACACAATCAGAATAAGTTAATGAGATCGAAAGCAGTGAATCAAGGTAATGAATAACGTAAGTAGCAAGCAAACAACGAGACAAGCAACGATTAAATGAGCAGATGAATAAATAAATAAAGCCATAAAAGCTTATTGTACTGAAGAATCGGAGGATGATGCTTCAATGAAAGAGATGGATCTTCTTCCACGTTTGAACCAAGCCACGACTGAAATCTAAATACAATGGTTGCTTTGAATAACAATAAATTGATGTTGATATGAAGATTAAATAACGGCGGTGTAGTGAGGAGAAAGTATATATCTGGGAGAATGAGAATAATGATGAGAGCAGTTTTATTCAGATGAACGTGTCTCCAAATGAGAGCATAAGGTCCTATTTATAGGTTGAAATGGTGGAGAATTCCCAACCCTAGAAGAACTCTATTTCATCACGTTTCTCTTTCAGCAGTTGCATATCTTCACCCATTCCGCCGAATCCGCTAAATCCATTCCGATAAACTTGGGATGAGGACAAACTGCGTTATCCGTTGGAACATTGCCTTCGAGATTACCCGATCACAACAACACATAATCGATCACGCAGTCGAACGAAGCAGCTTCTTCCCGATCACAACGTCTTCGAAATTAACTGATGCCTTGTCATATAACCAAATCCGTCTTTCTTGTGATCGAACAGAAATCGACCAATACAAATAGTCCCCCCACTTGCCGAGTCGTGTGTTCGTAAAAACTTGGCAAGTGGCTTGAATTTTTTGGCGGGAAGACACGTGGAACGCTTGTGTCCCTCCATTTTGAAACGTCAATATGTCGCCTCAACTTCCCATCGCTGCACGTGTCAGAAATCGCGCGGGCAGCAGTTTCTCGGCGGTTCCCAAGGCAATGATGATTCTTGCCTTATAAATACCAACTTCAAAACCATATTGCAAACTTTACAGCTTCTAAAATCTCCCAAAATTCTTAAAATTCTTCAACTTTTTAAGCAAATCTCAGTAACTTCTTGTTGAATTCTGTCAATTTCTTTTCCAAATTTCCTAAATTATTTGTTCAAACCGTTGATTTGTACTCTTGACAATGTCGTATTCTTCTCAAAACGTAGCTGACGCTGAACTTACTGCCGCCGCAGCAGTCACCGCCACAGCTCCGCCGGAGTCCGGTGTGGTGGCGGAGCAGACTTCCACTGCTGCTGGTCCTTTAGTGGACAAAAAAGGAAAAAAGCGAAAAGAGAGGAAGGTGAAGGATTATGGTCCCAAGAAATTGTGGTTGGAGATTCTTCCGAAGAGATTTACTTATGAGAACGACTGCAAAGTCAGCGTTCAAAGTGAAGCAGAGCAAGGCAAGAAGAATAATATTCTGATCGACTCAGTCTATTGCGCGATCATGCCAGAATCGATACCACGAGTTCGGGAGGAGTGTGGTTGGAAGGTTGGCAACATCGATGTGATGTGCCCTCCAAGAAAATCGACGTTGGCGACTCACGTCGAGGACCATTCCGTGGTATTGACCTATCCTTTCACCATCGGATTTTTCCTCCCGGTTGATAACGTGATCGAGGAGTTCTGCAAGATGTACAACGTCTGCCTTGGGCAGCTTTCTCCGATGATATGGAGAACGATAGTGATTATGCGATGCATCGCAGAGAAGGCGGAGGTGGAGCTGACACTTCACCATATTCTTAATATCTATTCCCCTCGAGTTTACAACGGAGGGGTGATAAATTTAGCCAAACGAGGTCAGCGGGCCTTGATATCAGACAACGATGACGACCTCCGGGGGTGGGATCAACGCTTTGTCTTTAGCCCTACGGAGCAGTTAACCGACCCTGAAAAAGGGCTGCTCCCAAGCGTTTGGAATCGAACCCGTAAGTATTCTGTCTGTTCGTTTCTTTCTTTTGAATGAGTTTATGATTCCAAACTCTTAAAAGATTTTCCCAAACTTTTCAGCCGAGGTTGTCTTGTTCGATAAAGTTGCCGATATCATACCATGGCTGATTAGGGTGCTTGATAAAACGACCAACGACGAAAGGGCATGGAAACCGGTCGCGGCTTTGAAAAAGCTCAAAGCCAAAAATCATGGTAACTTTGAATCATTCTTACATTGAGTTTACAACTTTTGCTCCCTTGAAGCTTTTTGACACTTCAAATTCCTTACAGGCATCACGGGCGCTGGAGGCGAGCCAAGTGATGAAGAAGCTGAACCCGAGGGCGGAGAGAAAGTCGATGACGCTCCCCCTCCGAAGAAGAAAAAGAAATCCTTTCAAGAGCTGAAGAATAAATATTTGCCCAAGGTGGTGGTGGTGGAGAAAGGGAAAGGGGTAGTTCATCGGCTACGCCCCAAACCATAGAGGATGTGATCGCTGGAACAAGTTCAGCGGCGAAAGCCGCCGAAGGAACAACCTCGGTTATCGACATCGAGGGAGAAGAAACCGGGGACGAGTCGGGGTCTGACCGATTAGTGAGGCGTCCCAAGAAGCCAGTTAAAGAAAGACTCCAAGATACAGCCATCCAACTCAAGGTGGCTGAACAGGGAGATCTTTCAGTGGATGACTATTATCTTTCCCCTGTAGCCGAAGAGGTCAATTCGGGCTCAGGGGGTTTGCCTAGTAGGGAAGGTGCCCTCGTTTCTTTGGGCGTTGTTCCCGAAAACCGAGGGGAAATGATTGAGGCCTTTGACCGCGAACTTGAGGAAAGGGATCCAGCGAAAGGGAAAATTCCAGCTTTGGATCGGCCGATAGCGACGACGAAGTCTGAGTACGATGAAGAAATGGGGTCGTCATTTTTTGGTGCGGATCATGCTGATCCGATCGTGCCTCTTCCTCGGGGCGAAGAAGCTGCTGCCTTTGCCGCTTTGGGTGAATCTGAAAAGATGGGGGGTAGATCGCTTACGATAGAAGTGCCACCCAACGTTGATTTGCTAAGGTGCCCAAAGCGGCTGGCAGATTATCTGTTCGATGTCATTGGCCCGATGGAGCAAGCTCGATTGAACACGCACGAAGATCTGAGTCTGCCCTCTCAGATTTCCTTTGGTGCTTTCAGGGTAAAGTCCATGCTTTAAAATTTTCTTTTTACTTTGTATAACTTTTATGAACTTCAACTGTCTACTTGTTTTCAGAACTGCATAATGGCGATCGAGACCGTCGATCGGATTCGCCAGCTTCCAGATGGGGCCAAAGTCTTGAACGAACAAATTATTCATCTTACTTCGGCTGGAGAGAACTTGCATCGGGAGCTTAAAGCTGCAGAGGCCAAGCATGCTGAACTTTTGGCCAACTTCGACAAGAGTATGAATGATCATGCTCTTCGTCAGTCGGAGTTGGAGTCCCAAATCCGAGCTCTAAACATACAGCTAAGCGAGCATGAGGCCGATTCCGATCTAAAATTAGCCAAACTCAACTCTGCTTTGGAGAGCAAAGATCGGGGGCTAGCTGATAAGTTCGAAGAGTTGAACGTCCTCCGGAAAGGCAACGAGGATTTAAAGGTTCAAGCTGATAGCCTGACGGAAAGGAACCAGTTGCTTCAAAAGAAGTCCAGCATCTTAAGGCGCGAACTCGAGGAAGAGTTTGAAAAGAAGAAGGACCTTGTCTTAGCCGAATCAAGATGTGATGTCCTTAGAGAGATGCTAGATCGATACATTGATGTTCCTGCCGAGTTAAGTGACGTCGTTGCCATTGTGCGGTTGACTCGTGAAGATCTTGGTCTCCCAGCAAGTTCTTCCGATGGGGATGGTGATGAATGAGTTGAAGCTATTTTTGACTAGTTATTTTAGTCGTTTTTGAAACCTGATGTAATGTGGTCGTATGACCAGCTATGTACATATGTGTTTTGTGTGAATGAAATTATTTTCCTTTCATTGCTGTATTTTTTTCCGAAGATGACTTAATCGTTCGAAAATTTTGATGTTTAACGATAGTCATCGAAAGAGATATGATTGGGGCACAATGTCTTTTAGTGCGTAGTGAAAAATGACGTCTCACTTTCACGTAATGCACTCTTCGAACATTTTTTATGAATTCGGAATGAAAAATTTTTACCACTTGGTGAAAAATTTGGAATTGTAAAATTTGCTAAAATTTGAACCGATCACACGAGTCGAATAGATGCGAAAAGTTGAAAATATAACCAAAGTGTTGCATATTATTGAAGTGAGCAGCTAATGGGCTTTTAATACATTTTGGATCGTATGATTCGATCGATTACAAGATGCGGCCGTTTGAAGGCATAGATTTTTTATCGCTAACGGATCGCTTACATGCCATAACTCATCTAAATGGATAACTTTTGACTTTGAATAAAAGCGTCAATGTTCGATTCGAAGTGCGAACAAGTCCCCAGTTCGAGTGAGTGTTGGGGTCTTTTAGCTTCTGTCAAAAACTTTTTGAACGAGTCCCCAGTTCGAGTGAACGTTGGAACTTTTGTCGAATTTTGAACGAGTCCCCAGTGTTGACTTCAATCGATCTCGTTCCTCCTTCCGATGGGAAGTCCCCGGTTCTTGGGCAGTCCCCAGTATCCGCCGATGACCATCATACTAACTCCATCTTCCCCCCCCCCCCCTCCCCAATGTTTGGGTGTGAAGAATGAGTGGCCGAACACTGGTCCTGAAACTGAGTCATTGGAAAACAAAAACTGAGAAAACAGTTATAGATGAAGACCACGTTAGAATGTTTGCCAGACTTATCGACCCCGATCGGAGCGTTTTGAGCTCAGGTGTTCGTGGGTGATGTTTGTCATCATTCGATTCCAACTATGCCTATCATCTAAAAGTGTTAGTATCAAGTAATCAAATAATCAAATAATCGATCAAACAACTCTTCCCGATGGAGGAAGAATGAGAATGAAAATTTGCGAAGGAAAGCAAAAAATGAGGATTGATGATACCGTAGAACCTCAGAAGTAGTACTTCTTCAATTGTAAGATATTCCAATTGAAGTCGACTGGCTTGGAGTCCATTGTTTCGAGTTGGTATGAACCTTTCCTGATTACTGCCTTGACCCGATAGGGTCCTTCCCAATTTGCTCCTAATTTTCATTCGTTGGGCTCGTCCTTCTTTGGTCTTTTGACCTTCAGCACATAGTCACCTACATTAAAAGATCGATACCTGACTTTTTTGTTGAGGTAGTTTTCTGCCCTTTGTTTCTGTGCTTGTATTCGAACAAATGCCATGTCCCTTTTTGCTTCGACCAAGTTTAGATCTATCAGCATAGCCTCTTTGTTTGCTTCTTCGGTAGAGTGGGCAAACCGAAGACTGGGTTCTCCCACTTCGACTGGTATCATTGCTTCTGTTCTGTAGACAAGTGAGAACGGTGTCACTCCGGTGCTGTGTTTCACCGTTGTCCGATGAGCCCACAGCGCTCCGAGGAGTTCGTTCGGCCAATTGCCCTTTGAATCGTCCATCCTTTTCTTTAAGTACTCGATTATTGTTTTGTTGGAAGACTCAGTCTGTCCATTTGCACTGGGGTGATAAGGTGTTGAGGCAATTCGCTTGATCCCCCATTTTTCAAAGAAGGCAGTGATCCGCCTTCCTACGAACTGTTTACCATTGTCGCATGTGATCTCTTTTGGGATCCCAAAACGACAGATTATATTTTGATGAATGAATTTGATAACTTCCTGTTCACGAATTTTAGCCAAAGCAATAGCTTCTACCCATTTAGAAAAATAATTCGTAAGAATTAAGATAAACTTTACCCCACCGGGCGCTGTTGGAAGCGGCCCGACCAAATCCATTCCCCACTTCATGAATGGCCACGGTGACGTGACCGAATGAAGTGGCTCTGCCTATTGATGTATGAGGTTGCCAAATCGTTGACACTTGTCACATTTGCGGACGAATTCTTTGGCGTCATCTGCGATCGTTGGCCAATAGTATCCAGCTCTTAGGATCTTTCGAACCAATGATTTGCTACCGGAGTGATTGCCGCACTCGCCTTCGTGAACCTCTTTCAACACATAGTTTGTTCCATCTGGTCCCACACATTTCACTAGAGGGCCGCTGAACATTCGTCTGTAGAGCTGGTTTTCTAAGAGACAATATCTTGCCGCTTTAGCTTTGAGTGATCGGGCAGATTTTTTGTCGCTGGGAAGGGTGCCAGCCTGCAAATAAGAAAGTATTTGTTTCTCCAATCCCAAGTATGATTAATGTTGTTTACCTCTTTGATGCTCTGACAGAGTGGGGATTCGAACAGATGAACCAATGTTTCATCGATTTTCCCATCGATGACTGCTGCAGAACCTAGGTTGGCTAAGGCGTCTGCTTCGATGTTGTCCTTCCTCGGTATCTGAGCTATTTTCCATTCCTGGAAAGATGTAAGGAGATTTTGTACTTTCTCGAGCAATTGCTGCATCCTCGGATCTCGAACACAAAAATCGCCTTGGACTTGATTTACTACTAATTGAGAATCACTTTTGATGTCTAGTCGTTCGACCTTCAAGTCTTTTGCGATCTTTAAACCTGCAGCAAGGGCCTCATATTCGGCCTCGTTGTTAGTTTTTGCGTGTAATTTGATCGCATACCTGAGTTTCTCACCGGTAGGTGCTATCAGCAAGATTCCGAGGCCAGTCCCTTTCACGTTTGAAGCTCCATCGGTATATATTATCCAGACTCCAGGATCTGGATTTCTCATCATCAATTCTTCCTTTTTTGCTTCTGGGAAGATGTTAGCGCTAAAGTCCGCCACAAAATCAGCTAAAACTTGAGATTTTATGGCGGTGCGAGGCTGGTAAGTGATGTCGTACTCACTCAGCTCGACCGCCCATTTCATTAATCGGCCAGAGAGATCTGGCCGATGTAAAATATTTCGCAATGGAAAAGTAGTTATGACAGATATTGAATGACATTGGAAATAAGATCTTAGTTTTCGTGCAGCAGTGACTAGTGCAAGTGCTAGTTTTTCTAGGTGTGGATATCTTGTTTCCGCCTCCAACAGTGTTTTACTAACATAATAGATAGGAAATTGGTTACCTCTATCCTCGCGAATGAGGACAGCGCTTACAGCGAAATCGGAGACGGCCAAGTAGATCAGCAGCATTTCTCCTTCGATCGGTTTTGCCAGGAGCGGAGGATTGGAAAGGTATTGCTTTAATTCTTTCATAGCCTTTTTGAATTCTGGTGTCCATTCAAAGCTTTTGTTCTTCCTCAGCACTGAAAAGAACTTGTGACATCATTCAGATGACCTCGAGATGAACCTGCTGAGGTAGGCTACTCGACCGGTCAGCTGTTGAACTTCTTTCACCGTTGTCAGGTCCTCGGGGATGCTTTCAATTGCTTTGATTTTGTCTGGATTGGCCTCAATTCCTCTTTGTGATACGATGAATCCCAAGAACTTACCGGATCCAACCCCGAACGCACATTTCTCCGGGTTCAATCTCATGTTGAACCGCCTTAGTATCGTAAAAGTCTCCTCCAAATGACTTAGATGATTTCCCTTCTCAAGATATTTGACCAACATGTCATCGATATATACTTCCATGGTTTTCCCGATCAAATCTTTGAACATAGTGGTGACCAAACGCTGATAAGTAGTGCCAACATTTTTAAGGCCGAAGGGCATGACTGTATAGCAATAAGTCCCCATGTCTGTGATGAACGACGTCTTCTCCCGATCCAATGGGTCCATCGAAATTTGATTATAGCCTGAATAGGCATCCAAGAAGCTCAACATTTTGTGCCCTGCCGTTGAATCGATCAGCCTATCGATGTGAGGCAATGGGAACAAATCCTTTGGGCAGGCTTTATTGAGGTCGGTATAATCGACGCATAATCTTCACTTGCCGTTTTTCTTTGGTACCACTACAGTGTTTGCAAGCCATTCAGGATACTTGACCTCCTTAATGAACCCATTCATTAGCAGCTTTTCTACCTCGTCATTGATCACTTTCCTTCGAAATCCTCCATTTGGCCGTTTCTTTTGCTTCACCGGCCGATGTTTTGGATCGACGTTTAATTTATGTGTGGCGACTTTTGGATCGATCCCCACCATATCTGCGTGGGACCAAGCAAAACAATCAGAATTATCCTTGAGGAAGGATATGATTTCTGTTTTACTTCGGGATCCAATTCTGCTCCCACATAGACTTTCCGATCAGGCTTATCATCGAATAACATTACTTCTTCTAATTCTTCTATCGTAGAGTCTCCAACTTTTTGTTTATACGATTCTCTCACACATGGTGGGACCTGTGCGAAGTCGCCTTCGACTTCGAATTCCGGTAATTATGACGAAGCACAAGACGGAACCGAAGTGAAGCTTCCGGCCACGGGTTCCACTAGCTGTGATTGCTACAATCGAAAGCCATCCTTAACTACTACTGAGTAACATTCTCGTGAAGCCTGCTGCTCGCCTCTAATTTCACGAATTCCCCATGGGGTAGGGAATTTTACAACTTGATGTAGGGTCGACGGGACCCCTCCCATAGCGTGAATCCACGGTCGACCCAATATCACGTTGTATGCCATCTCCCCTTTCATCACTTGAAACGACGTTTCACTCTCAACACCTTCTGTATAGGTGTTAATCGTGATTTCTCCAACGGTCACTTCGCTCGAGTTGTTGAAACCCGACAACACTGTTGAGCGAGGCACGATCTTGTCACTCAACTGCAACTGTTCGACTACCCGTGTATGTATGATATTAACCGAACTGCCAGCGTCGATTAACACCCTTTTTACATCGGCATCATCGATCCTCATCGTGACTACAAGTGCATCGTGATGGGGATGAATCCTTTCATCGAAGTCGAAATCCCCGAACACAATCTCATCATTCATGTCATCTCGTGTTCGTTTGTCTCGTGTAAACGAGACCTTTGCATATTTCTTTGTAGTATAGGTCACCCCACAAACGTCATCTCCTCCGGTAATAACATTTACCGTCTTCCTAGGAGCAGGAGGTTTTGGCGGCTCATCGTCTTTCTTCTTATTAAAATTGTTTCGTCCTCTGTCAGTCAATAATTCGACCTGATGCCCCTTCTGCAACAGAATGGCCACTTCGTATCTCAATGCCTTACAATCTTCCGTTGTATGGCCGAAGTCATGATGAAATGCACACCATAGATTCTCATCCCTTGTGTTTGGATTTTTTTTTATGCGACCTGGAAACTTTACAACCTTCTCACCCATCCCCCTCAAGTGATTCACCAAGTTCGGCGTCGATATGCAAAAATTGTACTCCGTCACTTTTGGAGGGAGTGGTCGATCTTTCGGAGCCGAAGATATGTTCGACTGCCCTTTCTTCGATTGATTCTTCGAACTACCAGCTTCGTGGTTGTTGTTCCCCATTCGAGGGAAACTGTAGGACTCCCATCGTTGGTCCCTGTAGTTTCGCCTGTCGTTTTCGACTCTCCGTGGTGGAGGTCGATCATAATGATAATTATTTCGGGCTAGCTGCAATTCTTCCTCCTCAGCCCTAATCCTTGGCTCGCATTCCCGATATAGCGCGTCGAATGTCCATGCATCGATCTCCCTGAGACGATCTTTCAACTTCCATGCCTCTATCAAATCAGTGCGCAAATTGTTAGCAAAGGTCAAGCAAGCCCACCTTTCTTCGAGATTCGGGATATGAATCTTCTCATCATTGAACCGTTTCACAAATTGTTTGATAGTTTCCCCGGGCCGCTGCCTAACGTTCAATATATCTTCCACCCTTGGCGCTATCTTTTTTGCTCCAGTATGTGATCGAATAAACTTTGCTGACATGTCATCAAAACTCAATATTTCATTTTCGGGCAATTGCAGATACCACTTCAATGCCGCTCCTTTCAATGTCTCACAAAACTTCTTAAGGCTGACCGAATTGATTTCCTCTGAAGTCAGGTCGTTCGCCTGAACTGCAAATGAAAACATATCAATGTGATCCCTTGGATCTGTGGTTCCATCATATCTCAAACTTTCTGGTAATTTGAAAGTTTTGGGAATGGGCATTGGGGCTGCACTTTCTGGAAACGGACGCTTTGGAATCGATTTCTTAGCGACTTCGTCCTTTAACTTCGGAACACCTGGCAATTTTTCCATAAACGATTTTATCTCACTGAACTTTTTATCCATTGTGTCATTCAACAGAGTTTGCATCGTAGCTAACATTCTCACTTCTGTTGTAACTGAGGCCGGAGCTCCCATAGCTACCGCGGCCGTACCCGATCCTCCAGATCCGACCCCCGCTGCAAGTCCCCCTATTACGGCGCCCTGAGGAACCGAAGTCGGAATGCTTGCTGGGGGTGTGATCGGAGGGATAGGTGCTCTATTTCCGATAGAGCTAGATAGGACCCTCAATTGTTCTTGTATCATTTCGAACTGAGCATCATGCCTTTTCAAATACGCCATCAATGCCGCATTTGCATCTCCTGACTCAGTTTCGACCACGGGCTCCTTACCCGGTCGCTGCCCTCGGGGCGCATTCAACCGTGAACCAGCAGGAATGTCGTCATTAGTTGGATCCTGCTCGTTATTGGTAGATTCATCGACCACTTCAACGTTAGTCGGAACATGAACCCGTCATTGGGATTGAGCTGTTGTTGACCGTTCAAAGCGGTGGGTAGCGTCGATGTTACGTTCATCTGCCATTTCAAGACAAGGAAGCAAACGAAAGTAGTATCAAACGATTCAAATTTCGGAATAAATCGATTGCCTAGACCCCACGGTGGCGCCAAATTGTATTTCCTAAAAATGTATCAAGTTTTAGAATTAAATTTATATTTAGTTGAGTCTAAGGCGACCGTTTTATATCTCAATTCGATCGATTGATAGGCAGTTTACGTTGACAAGCAGTCGATTTCTAGCGATTTAATTCGAAGACAGTATGAATATCGATTTCAAAGATGCAGATACGATATCAAGTACAAATAAGTGATTCGAAGGCAAGTATAAACAGAGAAAGTCAAAAAAGATGACGAACTAGTAATTCACGATGAGATGGTTTCAAGCGAGTTTCTTGTCGAAGACAAATTATGAGTTCGATTCCGTTCAAGATTAAATGCTTAGTTTTAACCAAATCCGATGATAGTATTAAATACGATGACGAATGAATGTCATAGAAACTCAATCAGATAATGCGATCGTGAAATAATACTAGCAATTCACTTGACGTGATCTATACTGACGAGCAAGTTGATAAATTATCTTACACAATCAGAATAAGTTAATGAGATCGAAAGCAGTGAATCAAGGTAATGAATAACGTAAGTAGCAAGAAAACAACGAGACAAGCAACGATTAAATGAGCAGATGAATAAATAAATAAAGCGATAAAAGCTTATTGTATTGAAGAATCGGAGGATGGTGCTTCAATGAAAGAGATGGATCTTCTTTCACGTTTGAACCAAGCCACGACTGAAATCTAAATACAATGGTTGCTTTGAATAACAATAAATTGATGTTGGTATGAAGATGAAATAACGACGGTGTAGTGAGGAGAAAGTATATATCTGGGAGAATGAGAATAATGATGAGAGTAGTTTTGTTCAGATGAACGTGTCTCCAAATGAGAGCATAAGGTCCTATTTATAGGTTGAAATGGTGGAGAATTCCCAACCCTAGAAGAACTCCATTTCTTCACGTTTCTCTTTCAGCAGTTGCATATCTTCACCCACTTCCGTCGAATCCGCTAAATCCGTTCCGATAAACTTGGGATGAGGACAAACTGCGTTATCCGTCGGAACATTGCCTTCGAGATTACCCGATCACAACAATACATAATCGATCACGCAGTCGAACGAAGCAGCTTCTTCCCGATCACAACATCTTCAAAATCAACTGATGCCTTGTCATATAACCAAATCCGTCCTTCTTGTGATCGAACATAAATCGACCAATACACTCAACTTGAAGCAATAAATAACCAATAGTTTGTCCTTTGTTTGTCATGAAGTCTTGGAAGGAAAGAGAGAAAAATGAAAAGAAAGGGACTTTTTTGAGGAAGTAGATAGTTGGGCTGAGTGAATGATAGAGATAAGTCAAAGAAATGAGGGGCAAAAAAAAAAAAAATAGAAAGGAAAAAGAAAGAAAACGAAAGGTAAAGAAAAAGAGGTGAAAATAAGAGCAAAGTGCTTTCAAGAATCTCAACTACCATTGGCACCCAATTCCTGCTTTTGACAATGGGTGGATAGTGGACAACACAACCAAATTTTTACAAATATACATATGAAGTTTTCTTCTCCTTTCAACTAGGATGGGTGTGCACCCATGGTTCTTAATGTGGATTCGCAATTGACCACCCTCCGTGGCATCATGCCAGGAATGGTGGCGCTGGCATTGCAGTGTTCGCCTTCACTTGGGACTATAAAGTGTTGTCTAGTGCACAGTCGTTAAGGATAAGGATGTACTTTAATAGGTAGCTTTGTGGACGATTAACAAGATTTCAGCATGGTGGTTCGTTTCCTCACATTATGTTAAAGAACAAAGGAGTAAAACGTTTCACTTGGTAGAGTCTGAACCGACAACTTTTGGACCTTGTCAAATATTTAAAACATGGAGCTAGACTGCTTTGAATAATTGTTCTAACCTGTTGTGGATGAGCTTGAAGCGGTAGAGAATGTTGGCCCTAGCTAGTACTGCTTTTCTAAGTGGAGCTCAATTTGGGTAGTACAATGTGACACAGTGTCATTAATTAAATGAGGGGGTTTAGAATATCGGTTCCCTTCGAAGATACTTTATTGAAACTTCCGCTTCCAAATTCTTAATTCATGTGGGTTTATTACTGGACGAAGCAGCACTGGCAATTTATGTGTTTGATCATATTAGGATATGTAATGGAGTATATATGTATTTATGTCAGTTATCACTGGTGTTTATCTTTGGTACTACAATATCATCTATGAGGAAATTCTCTTGATAACAGTCGAGGGACGCCCCAAGCTTTTGATGAACTTAACATTTTTACCGTTCTTTCAATTGGAGAGAATAATAATTTCAACAAAATACTGAAAATTGACATGAAAAATAAGTTTTATTGCTGTCTTAGCAGTTAAATGAGAATATTCCCACTTTTTTTCTCATATACTAGCCCAACATTAACTTTGAAAAAAAAGAAAACCCTTCATGTTAATATCAAATCATCGAATTCTGGAGAGAACGTCAGGGATAATTATCTCTGAAATTCGACGATAAGCTGCTTGGGTTGGATGTGTTCCATCCCAGTGTATATATCGTCCTGGGATGGGACAGACAGGTACTCCTGGAGATCCACAGGTCTTGTTCCTATCATAGTTATATTGTCCACCTCCACTTCCACAACAAGTTTTTAGAGTAAATCTTGGATCAAAACCCTGGAAAATACACAACATACATAATGTTAAATTAGAACAAAAACATACTAAATGATAATGAGAGTTTTATGATGCAGAAAGGTTCTTTAAGGAAATCAATTTGCTTTAGGATACTACTTAATTAGAATATCTCTTTTTTTCTTTTGATTGAATTAGAACTACCTATAGTAATAATCATACCGAGAAAGAGTGCACGACGAAGAATTGACTGGAATGCACCATAGTAGTCAGCATAGAGTATTACAACGTCAGGGTATTCTTTTCTAAGCGAGTCTAAAGCTCCTTGAAGAAGATTGTTCTTGAGAATTGTAAGGTTGTTCAAATTGCGCAAGCAGCCTAGATCATCATATGCCTCGGGGTCCTGACTTTGAAATTGACTCAAAAATATAGGAAAGCACCCAGTTGGAAAAGTTCCTGGCACTACTATTCTCCTGGCACCAAGTTGGATCACTTGCTGCATTTCATCACAATTAAAAAAAAAAAAAGGATCAACTAAGTTTGTTACCTTAGCGATTAGTGAAGTAGCTCTGGTTCGTGCACAAAATATCAATTTTTTTCAATTAAGGGAGTAGAAAAAACAAGAAAATTGAACTCACTCTTGTTGCATTAACAATGGCGTCGATAATGTTTGGCACATAACCTTGAATTTCTTGAACGGTTCTGCCTTGGCTTAACGCAAAATCCATGTCGTTGCGTCCTATCTCCCCAACAAAGACAAGTGCTCTCCCCAGTCTTTCCTTACATCCTGAAACAGGGTTAAAAAAATAGAACTGTTATTCTTCGATTTCTAACCTTATAGTAAATATTTTGTACTTGAAGATCGAATATAATTTTGTTACAAACCAGGTGGTGAGCTACAGATAGATGCAAGGTAGGTTCGAAACCAATCAATTTGAACGCTCAAAGGAGCAGTAATGTTTGGAATTCGAACACCCTTTGTGGCAAGGAAAGATATGTCTAGTGCTGTGCTTCCAGCCACCGCAAAGTTTACTCCATTTCTGAAAGAAGCACTCTTGTCCATGTACGGATTTAATAGTGGTAGCCCAAGAACCATGGCTGCATCACAATTTTGAAAATTTAAAGTGCCACATTCATACATGCATCATTTACTAATCTTTTAATTCAGCCTTAACTACAGAATTGAACTTAAAAATATGAAAAATTGAGAATATCATGTATGAATATGTGAATCATGTAAAATTTGGGATTTTGAAGCAAAGGGATCTATGTATTTGCAAATATGGCATAGTAACATTCAATATCCCTTAAACTAATATTGTACAAAAAGGAAAGTACCAAACTGATTTTATGGATATAAGCATTA
The DNA here is from genome assembly GCA_037355625.1 of Petunia x hybrida. NCBI lineage: Eukaryota > Viridiplantae > Streptophyta > Magnoliopsida > Solanales > Solanaceae > Petunia > Petunia x hybrida. Next base: position 1,819,258 of record JBBBVM010000016.1, read on the forward strand.
ATGTGTATTTAAAATCTACCAAGAAACTGAAATTAAGGATCTAAGGCCGTGACATTAAGATTCTTTAATTCTCATCAGCAAAAAGTGTCAAATTTATTCTTTAAAAACTACTAGTATGTAATAAATTTAACATTCAAATAAATTACGAGTAATAATTAAATATTATGATCACAAAACACTAGATTAAACATTAATTATTAGTTACATTGTGATGAAAAATCTATGTTGATGAAGCACTGTAACGACCTCACACACAGCAATAGTCTAATATAATAATCGCAAGAGTACGTACACAATATACTTGAAATAACACTCCCTTCCATCCTTTTAATATGTAGTTTAAGAATTTGTTATCACGACAACAACAACAACAATATATCCACTCCGATTACCAAATATAACAAAACCTTATTTTCACTTTATAGAATATTATACAATATTACCATGTATCTTCTCCTTCCTACAAACCCTAGAGATACCGTCAGCAGTAGTCGCCCCTCCGCCACTGCAACCGTCAACAGCCACCAATTTTAAAAAATTATGACCCACAAAAAAGTGGAGGAAATATATGTAGGTACAAAGATATACATATGTATTGATACAAAGATATACAAAAGAAATATACTCGTAGATATATCAAAGTACAAAGATATACATAGTTATACACAGATATACAAAGTTATATAAAGTAACGATACACAAAGAAATACACTTAATAGATACATAAAATACACAGACATACAAAATTATACAAAGTAATACAATTCACCTTGACCACCGCTAAATAATTCGATAACCACCTCTTATTCCATCACATTAACCAGAACCACCATTCATTTCCCCCAAATCATAATATCCACCCAAAAAAAAAAAAGCAACAACAACACCTGCGAAAATTAGAGGAATAAGCAACCACCGAAGGAGTTAGCCGCGCTGGAGATGTGGGGAAGGGAGGGGTCGGCGGAAACAGAGATGTGGGGAAGGGGGTGGGGGTTACCGCTGATTTGGGGCAGTATGGAGAGAAATTTGAAAATTCGAGTTGGATTGGTAGAGAAAAAGAGTAGTACTCCTTCTATCCGATTTTATGTGGCGGTGTTTAATTAGCACAGGGCTTAAGAAAGTAAAAATACTTTTAAAATTTGTGGTTTGAAATGAGCCATTCAAATTTGTGTAGCTGAAAATCATTTCATACAAGTAAATTGTTTTTACTTGTAGAAATGTCACATTCTTTTTTGAACTGGCTAAAAAGGAAATAGTGTGACATAAATTGTTAGAGACGGAGTACCATATTTTGCCCTATATGCTATGTTTTGTAGCATTTGTAAGAAAACTAACTATATTTTAAAAAATTCAAAAATCTATCTACGAATGAAAATAAAACTCCTTAAGTAGTGTATTTGTGTAATTGTTCTGAGAATAAGAAAGTATTGTTTTTAGGCATGTGCATTCGATTTTTTGGTTCGTTTTTTAACTATTCGATTTTGGTATTTCGGTTTTCGGTTTCAAAAAGTTGCAATCCAATCCAAACCAAAATAAATTTGGTTTGGTTCGGTTTTCATCTTTTCGGTTCGGTTTCTTTCAGTTTAGTTTTTCGATTTTTTTGGTTATGTCGTATAAGATAAAAAATTAACATAAAAAACTTGAAAACATATCAATATATGTCCAAAAATATAAGAATATAAAACCTACACTCTAAATCGAATCCGGCGCCAAAATGGGTCAAAAATTTAAGAATGCAACAGAAATGGGGTGCTCAAATATATTGTAACAAAAATGGGTATATCGGCACAGTTTGTGCCGACTTATAAAAATTAAGTAGACAGCGTGGCTGAAGAAAGTAACGGAGCAAATTTTTACGCAAGTCGGTATTTGTTCTGCCAACTTAGTAAGTCGGCAGATCAAATGCCGACTTACCATTTTTTAAATCCACATATCGGCATTTGTTTTGCCGATTTACAAGTCGGCAAAACTTCTGCCGACTTATGCTGCATTTACAGCTCCATGGGCTTTATGACCAGTAACTTCGACGGTTGGTCTCTGATGAAGATTGACAAATGGAGGAAAAGGGTGTCACTAAAAGCAACAGAAAGCAAAACGAACCACATATCTTCCAGAAAAAAAGGATATAAATTAGTCCACCCAAACCTTTGTGCAGTATAACCTCCATGAGTTCATTCTCTTTAAGAGTAGCAATAATAGGGGGAAAATGTAGTCTATGTAGCTTACTGATATAACTTCTGTTTATTAACTTCAAGCAAATGACCACTGACTAGTGTATTCAAAATGGTAGCACCCTTAGAAACCACCTTTCAATTTACCATTTAACTTCACTTTCTGTATTCTAATTTACCTAATAATTATGCAGCATAAGTCGGCAGAAGTTTTGCCGACTTGTAAATCGGCAAAACAAATGCCGATATGTAGATTTGTAAAAAATAGTAAGTCGGCATTTGTTCTGCCGACTTACTAAGTTGGCAGAACAAATGCAGACTTCCGTAAAAAATTTCTCCGTTACTTTCTTCAGCCACGCCGTCTGCTTAATTGTTGTAAGTCGGCACAAATTGTGTCGATATACCCATTTTTATTACAATATATTTGAGTACCCCATTTCTGTTGCATTCTTAAATTTTTGATCCATTTTGGCGTCGGATTCCTCTAAATCACAATCCTAGTTAAACAAGAGAACTTACCATTCAAGAAGTAGGAGTTGATCGATAGAGGTACTGTATCTTGAAACTTTTCGCAAGTGTTATACCATAGAGGTGCAATCATGAGAAAGTACTGAAGACAAAAAGTATTGAAATATTTAAATTCTAACACCCTTAAGTATGTATATGTTAAGAAATAAAATTTAATTTATATAGATCAATTTTATCAGTTTTTCGATTTCTAACTTTTGAAATCCGTAACCAAATTAAAAAACCAAAATTTAGAAATTTTCAATCCAAACCAAATCAATTAATGAAAAATTCAAACCAAATTAAAAAAATTAATTCGATTCGATTTAGTTTTTCGGTTTAATCCGAATAGTGCACACCCCTAATTATTTTTACAAGTTTTTGTGTAAAATAGACAACTCTGGCACCATTGCTACAACTTTGACCCTATCAGGAAAAGCTGTTGGCAACCAGCAAGAGGAAGTTCCTTCTAATCCTCAGGAACTTTCTTAAGGGTACTAAATTTCTAAGACTTCCATTATTGTGGTCAAATCTGTGATGGATCACCAAAAGTGTCAAAATTTCTTGAGTCTTTTTCATATATAGCCAAAAGCAAGCCTGGCCTTACTTTCAAATAGACACTAGGCTGCACAAAGGCTAGCCAATATCTACCTTATGCAAATATGGTTAGGCAGATTTTGCTCCATAAAACTAACGTGAATAGCATAAACAATTAATAGAATCAACTTATATTTAGGAATCCTAATCATAATAAAAATCCTTATTTTCCTATTATATATCCACTCCACTCTAAAAATTAGGCAAAAATTTCACTGACCTGTTATAATCACACATAAACGCGTGTCTTCATTTGGCACTTGCCTCTATTTATGGCACTGTATAAACGTTTTGCAAATAATAATTATAATATGATAATATTCAACGAGTATGCATTTGGTATGCATACATTATTCACTATGCATATGGTATGTATTCAATAAGTAGGTATTTGATATGCTTACATTATTCACTGTGATAATATTTAACAAGTACGTACATGGTATGCATGTATTATTCATTATGCATAAAATCTGTATTCAATAAATATGTACGCGTTATGCATCTAAAACTTTGTAAATATGGATACATATACAGTTACCGTACGTGAAATGCATTTACTTAGTAAAAATTGAAGGCAAATTTAGCTGTATGCAAGATTATTTTGTCATGAGAACACAATTCTCTTCTATATCTTCATATTGGATATTATTTTATTTAGGCTTCATGAAGCAGATGGGCTACCATTAAAATGGCAAAGGATTTGTCCAGTCTTAGTTGGAGAGGACTTGGGATTTACTTTTGATTTTCGGGATGATGTACTTATTCATTTACTGTTGTTTATCCACGATAAAGTATTAATTTAGCTTGGGGAATTAAATCCCACAATCCCTTAATTTGTGGCTTAAAAGATGGACAGCTATTATATTTAGAAAACGGCTAGGAAAAGAAGTATACAAATGGTAAATGTTTAGAATGGGTAAAAAACCTAAAATATGTTTATTTTCTGTTAAGAGTTGTTTAGAATGTTTAACTGGCGTAATTTTCTCAAATTTCTTCTAGCCTATTTGCACCGCGCTAAATGAAAACTAGCCAGCAGTGCAAACTTCTTTGAAGACTAGCCAAATTCAGAAAAATCTGAATATTTTATACTAGGAGTTGTGAACAAAATTTTAAAATTCCAAGTATTTTATACTTGGTCACTTAAATATGAATTTCAGTATAAAATATTGAGATTTTGAATATGCTAGTTCAAAGTCCCAGTATAAAATTGGGACTTTACATATAAAACTCTGATTTTTGCCTGAAACTTTGAACAAAATTTTAGATTTTTTAGTGGAGTTTAGTTCAAAGTCTCAGATGTTTATACTGTGGCTAGTCTGGGTGTTGTTGCCAAGGAGGTGTAAATGTGCGGAGGAATAATTTAACTATTTCTCAATAAATTGTAAAATGGTGGACGAAACTCACTTAGAGTGTTAAAAAATGACTACTCATCAATTTTTCACAAAAATGTCCTACTATAAATCACCCTTGTTTCTAATTGGGGGATTTGCAAAAATATGACACGGGAAGCAATGATTTGCCTTTTTGCCCCCGCTAAGAAATGGTTTGCAAAAATGCCCCCGTTAAGATTTAATGAAAAAAACCGGGGCCAAGACTTCCCGTTATATTTTTTCTTTTTTCAACACTTATCCCTTCAAGTATTGGAAATAGGCAATACTTGCCGCACTGGGCCGTAAGTCTTGGCAATTGCCAAGACTTGCCATTGTCCCCTGCTCGATTTTCCAACACTTGCGCGACAAGTATTTGCAATAGACAACACTTGCTACACTGCGTCGTAAGTCTTGGCAATTGTCAAGACTTGCCCCTTCCAGTTTTCCCTGCATTCTCGCCATATAACTTGAAGTATTGGCAAAACAACACTTGCCCTTGAAGTATAGCCAATTGCCAAGACTTATACATTTTTTGCCTTGAAGTCTTGACTTGCGGACTAAATAAAGGTATTTTGCTAAAATATTCCTTAGCACGGGTAATATTATAAAACCACTCTTTATGGAAGGCATCCGGTAAAATTTTTTATTTCTAATTTCCTATGTAAAGACTATCTATAAGTATTATATTCAAAAGAAGAAAATTGTGGGGTCTACTTCTCTGTTCTTGGACCTTCCCTCGCTGAGAACTATGGGCCAACAACTTCATATACAAAGCATATTTTGTCAAGATGTGCAAGGCTTCCAATAGGAAAGGACCTTTCCTAGCCTTCCAATAGGAAAGGCTTAAACATAGCAGTCAATTTCTGTTCTTCCTTTCCTGCGACACCTGCTTCTTCCTTAAATGAGTAATTAATGATTTTACTTTCTTGGGCAGAAAGAAAACTAATATGATATGACAAATATTTTAGACCAAACCTTTTAGGCTAAAGTTAAATAAAAAGATGCTTTCTGAATTTGAAAATAATTTAACTTTAAAATTATTGCTTCTACACAATTTATAATTTATTTTAAACCACAATTCTCAAAAGTCTTTATTTCTTTTTCAAACTTCGAGTTCATTCAAATTATGACACATAAAGTGAAATAGAATGAGTAGTATATAACACATACTCCCTCCGGTCCATATTATTTGATTTTTTGGGTGTTTTCACGCATATTAAGAAAATCACCTTTTTAGCATTAATTAGCAATATAATTGACTATATTAGCCCTTATTCAAGCTATTATTACTTACTACTAGCATTTTGTTTTAAATCATTTATTAGGAAAGGGTGACATTGTAAAATTGTGTCTTGATTTCCGAAAAGATCAATTATTGTGGAAAAAAATAGGCTAAAAAATCAAATAAAATGGACCGGAGGGAGTATATAAAAGCAAAAAAACTTGCCACTATGTTAAAGAGAGTATTACGTTAAAAACCATGTAAAGTATAAAAGTGTTTGTGCAACAGAAAAGTACCTAAATAATCCACCATTAGACGGCCATCGGACCAACGGCCTGTAGGCCTGCCAGGAAAAGTTTGACCATACGGAAGCCGAGCAGCAGGTAGTGTTGGACCAATTGTGCCTACTCGAATTAAATTACCAGTGTCCGACAGTGAAGCTCCAAACTGGTATATAGAATCAAAGGGCCTTTCGATTTGTTGGTTTGATTTAGCAAACATAAAGATTAACCAAGTTGTGATGATGGAGTAAATGAAACTTGCAATACCCATCGCCATAACAACACAGAGAATTCCAGTTTTGATCAATAGATAAACTCTGAAATAACATGCACCAATATATGCTATATGTAGAAACAAATGCTGGTAGCACTATGCTTACTCACAACAAGTAAAATTAAAAAAACATATCCTTTGTTCTGTTTAAAATCCATTACGCCAATTATTGCACCTTTTCTTCTGCTGAAAATCAGCACTACTTGCACTTGGAGGAGTCCTAATAAACGGTGCAATCTTACAAGAATAGTCATGGGCAAGCTTCTATCACTATGCACGACTCCAATGGCATAGAAAAGGACATCTCAACTTTTCAGTTTAATAGGGAGTACTGATATATTTTTCCCTTTCATTATATCGGAATGGATATTGAATCAAAGGAATAAAGTGAAGTAACTTCAATTTTATGGTCCTAAAGAAGTCATAGCATGTGTGTTGCTAAACTATTTTTTAAACTTGTAGTGTTAAATATTGTGCGGTTATAACAATTTCTCATTAAAAATAAAGTTTGTAGTTTAAACTAAATTATCTTTTAAAGAAGTCATAGCATGTGTGTTGCTAAACTATTTTTTAAACTTGTAGTGTTAAACATTTTGTGGTTATAAAAGCTTCTCATTGAAAATAAAGTTTGGAGTTTAAATTTAATTATTTCAAATTTAGAAATATTTTTTTTTTGTAACAAACTAAAAAAAATACACCTATGTTCATAGTAATATTCCATCATTATGCCTTTTTTCTTACTTCATCAGTCCAATTCATGTTGCAAAGTTTGCCTATACTTGGCGCTTGAGGAAAAGGTAAAGACTTTGAGCTTTGTGACCATAAAACATTTCATAATATTTGTGTAATTATAAGATTTCTTATTAAACATATATATAATGAAAAGTATAAGTTAAACTAATTCTAACTTTAGAAAGTTGTAGTAATTCTTTCCAAAATGAATTAAAATATGTATCATATAAAAAAGAATAAATGGTGTAACTTGGAATCTAAAGGTGTACCAGTGGCATATATCAGGGCGATTAAAGATATGTACGACAGAGCCAAGACCCGCGTGAGGACAGTTGGAGATGACTCCGATCACTTCCTAGTCGAGATGGATTTGCATTAGGGTCAGCTCTTAGTCCTTTCTTATTTGCTCTGGTGATGGACGAATTGATACGGAGCATTCAATGGGAGGTTCCATGGTGTATGTTATTTGCTGAAGATATAATTTTGGTTGATGAGACTTGCGATTGAGTTAATGATAAGCTGGAGGTTTGGAGGCAGACCCCAGAGTCTAAAGGCTTCAGGCTGAGCAGAAAGAAGACATAATACAGGGAGTTCAAGTTTAGTAACTCGTCTCAAGAGTTAGAGGTGGAAGTGACGCTTGATTATCAGGTTATTCCCTAAAAGAGAAGTTTCAAGTACCTTGGCTCAATCATTCAAGGTAATGGAGAGATTGACAAGGATGTCACCCATCGTATAGGGGTAGTCTGGATGAAGTGGAGACTCGCGTCCGATGCCCTATGTGATAAGAAAGTAGCAGCTAGACTCAAAGATAAGTTATACAAAGCAGTCAATAGACCAGCTATGTTGCACGGTGTAGAGTGCCGGCCAGTAAAGACCACACACATTCAGAAGATGAGCGTAGAGAGATGAGAATGCTTAGATGGATGTGTGGACATACGAGGTCTGATAAGATTAGGAATGAGGTCATTCGTAACAAGGTGGGAGTGACCTCAGTGGTGGACAAGATGCGAAAAGTGAGGTTGCGATGGTTCGGCCATATGAAGAGAAGGAGCCCGGATGCTCCAGTGAGGAGATGCCAGAGGCTGGTTGTGCTAGGTCTTCGGAGAGGTAGTATGTAGGCCAAAGAAGAATTAGGGCGAGGTGATGCGACAGGACATGGCTCACCTCAAGATTACCGAGGACATGACACTTGATAGGAAAGCATGGAGGTCAAGGATTAGGGTAGAAGGTTAGCTAGAAGGCGATTGGTTGTTGACATTTTAGCTTTATTATTCTTATTCATAGTAGTTTTATCTTATCCAGCGTCCTTTTTGCTATTGGAGTAAGGTCTGCATACATCTCACCCTCTCCAGACCCCACATGTGGGATTACACTGCGTATGTTATTATTGTTATATTGAACAATTAGCTTACAAAAAAAATTTGCTTTGTCAAACCTACTCCTTGGTCTTGGCAACTGCCATTTATCTAATTAATTGAAAAGGACCTTTATAACATGTTGGAAGTTGTTGGAAAGAGTTATAATTTTTTTCTCCTTCAAAGTAGTAGCATGTTTTTCCAATCCATCTCCAATTTGATTGGCCTCCCTATAGCAATAAACAATCTATACATCTGCTTGGCACAAACCCTGTAGAATCTTCATTGACCATTTTTAATTTCAAATTGTCAGTTCCTTAGTTCTTGATTATATTTGCAATTAGCATTGAGTCAATTTCTAAAATAAAGTTCCTTATTCCCAAACTTATGCAATAGATTACTCCAAAATGAGCAACTAAGCCCTTAACTTGATTATTACTGATCAGTTCACCTTGTGCATCTCTAATTATGCCCCTGATTCTAGTAAGTCCTTTAGATTTCATGTAGCTTCCATCTGTATTAACTTTAAAGTTATCAGTTGAAAATTTTCATGTCACATATTGCCATTTTTTTCATCTGTTTAAGAGGTTGCACTATATCACACAACTTATACAAAGACAGTTTAGTATTAGAGTTAGGATATGCCCTTCCAACAGCTGCTTTGATGTTCCATAAAATGTTATAAATCATACATGTGCTTAAAAGTTCTTTGATCTCCATATTTGCAATGAACATCTACTCTTCCATATTTCCCACAAAATGATAATCAGAGTAATGTACATAATCAATCTATGTACACTATTGACGACTTGAAAATCTATATAATCCCACGAATAATTCTAATCTCAGGACAATTATGAAGAATCTTCATATTGTAAGTGTCATTTACGCATTTAATTTCAGTTCAGTTAGATGTTAGTGTTAAGTTTGTTGATACAAATTAAGTCTGGGCCTTTTTGGTCTCGAGCTTACTTGAGTCTTGCCTTGGTCAAATGTGAGTTTTATATAGTATTGGGCTCTCCAAATCTCACCTTAATAACTACCTTTTGGGATTGGTTCTCCCGGGGTATAATCAATGGCATCAGAGCTACTCACCACCCTACATGAGCATCGTGGCAGGATGGTATGAGACTTGAATTGGGGCGGATGTAGAGTTTATATAGCCTTAGACTCTCCTACTTTAATAGCTACCTTTTGGATGTGGTACTCCCTTGATTATAACACATTCATTATCTATCCTTTTTGGATTCCGGGGGTTTGTGGAAGCAAAACCCGAGCCTTGCTCTGATACCAAGATGATGCGGGTCAAAATAAAATACAAGAAAATGATAGGAGAGAGACTCGTCTCAAACTCCCTACAAGGTATCCACGGAGAACTTGTTCCGTGTAAGGGTTATTTCTTATCAATGTCGGGCGATTAACCAAATTTCACCATGGTGGTTGTTTCCCCACATAATTAAAAGAACTCGAGGACTAAATAATTTCACTTGGAGGAGTCCGACCAATAACTTTTGGACCTTCTGAAATATTTAAAATTTGGAGACAGCTTGGAATATTTGTTCATCATGTTGTGGATGAGCTTGAAGTGGTAGAGAATGTTGGCCCTAGCTACTGGAGAAGATTGGGAAAAAAAACCCTTTGAAGTCTTTATTTAACAAAAAGGGACGCGCGTGGAGCGTAACAAAACACGCACATTTAACTTTAAAATAGGGGCCAGATTAGAAACAATAAAACTTCGGGGCCTTCATTAAAAAATTTTGGGACTGAATTAACAATCCCCAAAACTTTTAATCAGAAGGTGGGAAACTGAACAGACCTCAGTAATCATTTCAAACATCGAACCAAAAAAATCTTCTCTTACACGCTTCTCAAGTCGTCTTCTAAAGTCTTCTACGCAACCTTCTGAACAACATCGTCGCCGACCATCTACATTTTTCTGGTAACATCTAAAGGTAAATTTTGAATAATATTGATGTTTTTCAAGTGAATCGGGGTTTATTTTTTGCTATTTTACTATTTTGAAAAGGCTATGGTTTTAACGCCTTTTTACTGGTACTAGAATGAAGTTCCCGTGAAAATCTTTGTTTTTGTTGATTTTTTTGTCAAATAGTACTATGTTTTTGTACAAATAATGAAGCTTTTGCATGTTTATGTTATATTACGATGTTAAGACCATACTTATTCACGCTGTCAAACATCGTGAGACAGTGTTCTAAACGTGTGATAGGATGTTTGAAGTTGCTGATGCATTTTAGATAATTTTTGTTAAAATAAATTAGGATTTTATAAAATAAATATGCTAAAGGTTGAAAAAATGTTGTACAAATAGTCAAGATTTTGCATGTTTATGTTTGTGCTTGCATGTTTAAAGTTCTGGAACATTTGAGAAAGTGTTCCGAACGTGTGAGAGGATGATAATGTTTAATGATGACTGTACTTGAATTAAATTTCCTTTTAAAAAATTATGGTTTGATAAAATATATGTATATTATGTTTCACACATCCATATTGCATGTTTGAACATCTTTAATTGATGAATATACTTGTGATTTGCAGCTACAATGGTTTCTACACGTGGAATGATTTCATGTTCTCCAATTAAGAGGAAGGTGACTACTCCTCCTCCTAGTAAACAACCTCCTAGGAAGAGGAGAATTATATTGGAGGACGAAGAGGAGGTGTTAGACTATGATGTAAATGTAGGGCCACAAGAAGCTGTCAGAGGGCCGGATGATGGTAATTTATTAGAGGAAATAGAAGCGCTATTTCGTGATGATGAAGAGGGAAATAAAAAAGAGAGCCTTTTAAATATGGAAGAAGAAGAGGATGTGGGAAGGCTTGTAAATAATCTTGCTGGAGAATTTGCAGGAGTTGCATATGTTCAAGAAGTAGTAGATAATAGGGAGTGTGATAGTGGAGAACCTGTAGGTGGTGTAGAAGAAGTTATAGAGGCTGTAGATGTTCAAGCTGGTGAAGGAGGTAGGAATGGTAGGGAAGAAGAAGATGTTGTACTTGGATAGCAAAGGAGAAGGTCGGAGCAAGTTCGTAGACGACGTGGGAGCTGATTCTGCAGAGCCACCAAAAGAGGTAAAGTTATTGTCTAGAACATACATGAAGTTGTTCTTCAGTTTACATTATGATGTTCAATATTTTGTTATGTGATATGAGAACATTCGCTTACATGATCATAACATCTTTAAAAATGTTCAAAGTATTTTTTTGTAGTTCCTTGGAACATCTCAAGGGATCTTTTATGCATCTGATATTATGTTCTTGCTATCGTGGTGATTCCTTAAACTAACAAATTTCAAAACATTATGCAGCCTGAGTATGTTACCAGTGTCGTTCCGCCAATGGTGCGGAAGACTTACTTGGATGATCATGAGCATTTTCAATCCAAGATAACTGTCTGTTCGTCGCTTATTGGACGAATGCGTGATTTCGGGATTGTGCTGCGTACTAGTGGTTTGTATGACAAGTTCAAAAATAGTATCTTTGGCCATTTTTTGGACTTGCCTGAGGAGGCATCGTTTCCAACCAGGTTGGTGCACAATATTCTATTAAGAAGAGTTTTGTGCAATAAAGAAAAAAAAACTTGGTTCAATTTCAATGGATTGCCTGTTCATTTTGGCCTCCAAGAATTTGCTTTGATGACAAAGCTGAGATGCCAAGCCTATCCAAGTGTCCAATGGGAGGTCTACGATGAAAGAGAGGGGCATGGAGATGTGGGAGTATATTTCAACGGCATGGGAGGATGGGAAAACAAGAGCAGTTACTGGTCCCTGGTTGCTGTGTTTGATAGAAAATGAGGAAGTTCCTGAACGGTACAAGTTTGGGCTTGCCATGGCTTGGTTTGTTCACTCAATATTGTGTGCCAAGGACAAAAAATCTGGTATTGAGGAATTAGTGGTCTCCCTTGCATATCTTCCAAATGAATTTGTAAATTATCCTTGGGGGCGGAAAAGCTTCGAGCTAACCATTGAGTACCTGACAAAGCCCATGGCTAATCGTGCAGCTAGCAAGGCTAAGGACGGGCCAAATTACAATCTCTATGGGTTTCCTTGGGCATTTGTGGGTTGGGTATTTGAAGCAATACCTGCACTTCGTCCCAGGGATTTTCCCAAGGAGAGGACCATGCCAAGGATGCACAGGTGGATCACTGAAAAGAATGAAAGAGACTCTCGAAAGCTGTTTGAGAATGTTGCAAAGCCGGTAAGTACTTGACCTACAATTTTCTAAATGTTGGAACATCTGCAATGTCGTGAAAATCGTTGCTATTAATGTTAAGAATATCTTTTAAGATGTTCGATCACGTCAGATATGATGTTCCATTTTTTACTGATGTGAAATGTCGAACAGTAATAAAGATGTTATGATCACTCTTTGTGATGTGAAAGTTTATTTCTCTTCAACATTTTATTCTTAACAAATATTTATGGTATGTAGGTGGTGCACCCTTTCATTGACCCTATCGATGTAGAGCTGGAAGATGATATCTTTCAGAATATTGAGCCATTTGTTGATGGAGGCGATGAGGTAATTGATGAGCTTGTTGTGATGTTGGAGGGGGCTAGCTCGATAGTTGGTGGTGATTGAGTGATAGTTTTTAGGAATTGCCCGAGAACCCCTCCAAAAGAGGTAATTGATGGTCCCAGAGAAGGACAAGTTGGTGAAGAATTTGGTAGTGGAGGAATTGGTAGATGTGGAACACAAGTTGGTGATGACATTGGTGGTAGGGCTGGTCGTTTTACTGGTGGTCTTTTAGTAGCAGGGGTCAGTTTGAAGTTGGAGAAAGCTCTAGGAGGAGAGAACCTGAGAATGTGCAGCCTAGTGTCTGCAGTTGCAAGTGCCATGACTGCCTTCAATGGCGACAGGGAGTGGATCAGATGCTTGATGCGATCCAGCTGTCCCTTGCTAATTTTGTAGCGTCGTCATCAAAGAAGGAGAAGCAGCAGCAGCGACCAAAGAGGCATATACTGTTGTCCAGGAAGCTCCAGGCAAAGAAGAACCGAGGAAAGAAGAAAATGACTGCAGCCAGAATGGCAGAGTTAGTTAAACATTCAATTAGGTGTATTGAACATCAGTGTGAAGTTCTTCTTTTAGAGATTTTTGCAAATATTTTATTTATTTATTTATTTATTTTTGGAAATTTAGAGAGACAACTCAAGTCAGGCTTCAAGCGAGATTGCCAGTGACACTGTACAAGGCACTAGACATTCACAAGAAAGTTGTATTTGACGCTTTCATGGAGAAGAAGAAGGAAGAAAAGACCTTGTTCCTGTGTCATGAGTTTAATTACTCAGATTTTCTGGACTTCATGGACATGAAAGTGTGGATGTGGGATAGTGTAAGTGCATCTCTTTACTTCTATTATTTTGTTATTGTTTGGTTTTTATCGAAGAACGAACATTTTTTGCGACGTTCTGAACCTGAGTGTCGTATGTTCGAACATACGACTGGCCAGTCCAGACATCAAATAGTATGTGTCGCTATAGTTTTATTCACAACTTCTAATTTATTTTACATCCAGAATATGTCTGCCGACTTTACAAAGCTCTTTATGGACTGAAGCAAGCTCCCAGAGCTTTTTTCGAACAGGGTTGGTAAATTCACCGGGTGACTCGAAAGCAGGCTCTTAAAGACCACTCCTAGCGTGTCAGTCATTTGGCTCCCAAAGAGCTCCCTAAAAACGTTGCCAATATTGACAACAGCTCCTGTTCAAGCTCTTGTTTCGGTTCCCGCAAAAAAAATTGTTATTATGCAGTTTATGGATGAGTACTTGGCCTTGATGCGTCTGAGGCATAAGGCTTGCCCCCGGCATTATGATAGCTCTGATCTTATCCTTGATCTTTCATTCTTGACCAACTTGTGCGAACGATACAATGCGGCCGAAGAGGAAGCGAGGGGTTTTGATGTCAGCCTTGACAAATGGCTAGCAGAATAAAAGTTTGAGGATATATTTCTTGATTATGCCAGAGGTATATTTCCATATCCGGGTGGAAGGAAGTGGGATGGTGTGAAAAGACTCTTTGCCGTGTTTAACATTGAAAGCACACATTATGTTACATGCGTCTTCCTTTTATAAGAGGCAAGGATCGATGTCTACGACTGCAACATTGGGGTGTATTTAATAATGGGGCCAGTAATGTGCATGTTCCCAATATACATCCGGCAGTCGGGGAAATTCAACCACCTCCCTCCTGAAATCCTTAATATAGAAATGTGGCCGTATGAGCGCATCCAAGGCCTTCCAAGAAATTTGATTGATACTGCATGTAGAGTGTATGCCATCATGTTCCTTGAATCTTTATTGACCAACACCCCGATGGATTTGCTGTGTAATAATGTGATAGAAGACTGTCTAGTTCAATTTGCTGTGAAAATATTCCATTGAAAATTAGTCCCTTAGTATGGTTGTAATATTTGGATAATTATGTTTTTGTCCTTGATGGGTGTAATATTTAGATGATTCCCCTTTTGTTTTGTTTTTCTTTTTATTTTTTTGATGATATCTATGGCAAATTATGAATATTGTTTTGCATTATACTGAACATTGTGTTTACATTATTAGAACATCTGTATGATGATCAAATTGACTTGTAAACATAAAAAATAATAGACTCTTGGAACAGTATTAGTTATTTTCGGAACATTAAGTTGCACGTTCAAATATTTTTTTAAAGATATTTGTGGTTTAACTTAATGGATATTTGATGTTCAATAACTAGTAACTAAAAGTTTTAATTAAAAATGCGGCTGATCAGTCTTATCAATTCCATCATTTCAAACATCGAACACCCGCCCCTTTCTTCTCTTACATACTTCTCAAGTCTTCTTCTCGAGTCTTCTATTTCGTCGCCGGCCATCTACATTTCTCCAGTAACATCTAAAGGTAAATGTTGAATTATATTGATGTTTTTCAAGTGAATCGGGGTTTATTTTTTGATATTTTGCTATTTCGATAAAGCTAGGGTTTTTACGCCTTTTTACTGGTTCTGGACTGAAATTCTCGTGAAAATCTCTGTTTTTGTTGATTTTTTCGTCAAATAGTTATGTGTTGTTGTACAAATAGTGAAGCTTTTGCATGTTCATGTTAATAACGATTTTAAGACCATACTCCTTCTTCTATGTCAAACATCTTCATACAGTGCTCTGAACGTTTGTTAGGATGTTTCAAGTTGCTGATGCATTTTAGATGGTTTTTGTTAAAATAAATTAGGATTTTATAAAATAAATATGCTAAAGGTTGAAGATTTTGTATGTTTATGTTAATAACGATGTTAAGACCATACTCCTGCTATGTCAAACATCTTCATACGGTGCTCTGAACGTATGTTAGGATGTTTCAAGTTGCTGATGAAGTTTAGTTGTATTTTGTTAAAAGAAATTAGGCGTTCACTAATAATATGTAGTGGAAGTATGATCAACTTAACACATAATCTGATAGTTTTCGTTCATAATTGAAGAAACAAAATACATATACAAAAGTACTAGACATAATTCTTAAACAAAAGTACTAGATTATAGATATAATGCTTATACAAAAGTACTACATATAATGCTTCATAGTATGTAATGGAACGAGATATATAACTAATTGTCAGCATGGGGAGAATTTGGAGGAGTATCAAACTGCTCCGGATTCATCCCTTGTTGGAGAAGAGTCCCAAAAGCATTCTTTCAATACGCTCCGTGCGCTGAATTAACACTTGCCTTATACTCCATATATCAGCAGACAAGCGGTCCATATTATAGTTGATTGCAGTGATGTCAGTTTATATACCGACAATATCCAAGGGGTGATGTTTCTATAATATTCGTTATGGTCAGGTTGCGCTGGGGCATAGTGACCATTAGCAACAACTTCGTTTTGGTGGTTTTCCATTTGTGTTTGTTGTTTATGAAGAAATTTTGATAATTCAAGTAGGAGGATAATTGTATGTATGGCGGAACAAGAAAATGTATGTATTTATAGATGAATTTTGCACTCGTCCGAAATTTATAATTTTTTAAACTTAAAAAACACCAAAGACGTGCTTGGAACATTGAAAAGATGTTCACTATTCTCTAGATGATGTATCTGGATTAATTAATGTCTCATTTCGTACGCAGATTTTGAGCGATGCTTTCACACCTTTTAATTGCACAAGCCAACCCTTCATTTGAATTAGCATGACTCTTGGGAACAAGACTTGTTGCTCCCAAACGCACACGCAAGTATACGTGGTCGCCAAGTAATAAAGTGACAAAGTCGAGTATCGTTCCCACGAGGACTATGCAGACTAGTGCTTAATAAACAATTCCTGAACAAACTATCCAGGGGTCTTTTTCCAATGGTTGTAAGAGTTTTTATACTAAAATGCAGTAATTAAAGTGCTGGAACGTAATCAAGCAATGGGGCAAAACTTCGGTTGTTAACAATATCAAGAGAGCGATCCAGGGTCAGAGTTACGAACAATCCAGTTGATGTATTCAATTGATTTCACTTCTTAAATCCCGGGTTACTAACTGACAGGTTAATTGTAATTATGAAAACCTTTCAGTTCTTCACAATCTATGCAAGCTACTTTAATCCCTGTATGTCTACGGGTTAAATCACATGCACGCATTAACGATCCTGTACTTAGTTAAACTAGGCAAGCAAGTATATGTCTATCCTACCCGTGAATTGATTCCCCGCATGCCCGGGTTCACAAACTAGTTCTATTCTTCCTTATTACGTAATTAGATTCTCTCTTTCGAGTTCAACCCAAAAACCCTAGATGATGTATAACTATCGAGCTCTAACAATTATACAAGTTAAATCAAGGAAGAATAAGTAACCCGTTATGGGATTCAATCAATGGAAATCAATCTTCAACAATCAACTTTCATGTAAACTCTAACCCCTGAACGTTAGGAAATTAGCCACACATATTCATAATCACAAGGCAAAGATTTGGTGTAATAATGAAATACTTGATGTAATAGATGAAAGATTTGGGAATAACCCTTGTTCAATGAAGTGTGTAGCTCTCAATATTGCTCCAAAGTCAAGAACTCCTTACAAAAACTAAGTAATAAACTATTTATAATGTTTCCAAACCCTTGGTAATAAGTTAAACCCAAAACTAGAAGGAATAGGAAGTAAAATCGCGCATAAGGGGCGCTATAACGGGCGCCCCGCGCCCCGAAAAGCGTGCTATCAACCAGAACCCGCTCCCAGCCTTCGTGCCATAGGCCTGCGACGCGCCTTTAAACGCGCAGACCTCCTCGCGCTATGGCTGGCGCGGCGCGGAGGCTGCAGCGCCAGGCCAAAAACTCCTTCTTTCGCTCCAAAACTCGGCTTGTGTCGTGCCTTTGTGTGCTCAATCCAATCTTCAAACATCCTTCAACCAATTCATGCTAAATCAAGCTCCGAAACGCTCCAAATGCATCGCGTAACAACCTACACACGAACAACACAACATCAGCGTAAAACCACATTCACAAGCCACCAAACAAGTGCAAAACAAGCTCAAATGTGTGGAAATATTAAGGAAAAGTAGGCATAAAATGCCGAACATCACCACCCCACACTTGAACCTTTGCTCGCCCTCGAGCAAGTCACATCTCACTTCCCAACCTAGATAGAACAGGTCTGCCTATGACTATGGTTGATACCGACCATTGAACCAATGCGCACATGACTACCATGGATCCACAACATGCCAACAATTTATCAAACTCAAAAATATGAGAACAACCACCCCAAAATAGCTCAAATGCACAAACTCAACTCAATGCAACCATGCTCCCACAAAATTACACCTATCTACTCAATCAAAAGCCATCAACTTTACCGAATTCATGCAAACCACGTGCCCTCACCAATATGAAAGAGAGTGCCCCCCCAAAGATCACACACAAAAACAAATATCATGAATAGAACGGGGCAATATAAATGAATTCACTCACTCTCATGAAAAGCTCACAAGTCACACACAACGTACCATAGGCTTGCCCGTAGTGTAGGACTCCACTAATGTAGGCTCACTCCAATCGGGATTAACAAGGACTTTAGAAAGGTCGTAATGTAGGCTAAGGGGCGGGTAGGATACATATGGTAATAGTGACTACCTCCCTAAGCACTTTAATACATCACATTTAATTTCAAGCACAATCCTCATCAAACCACCCAATCACAAGTATCACACATACCTTCTCAATAAGTAGCATATTTTCTTTTCAATCACACACTTGCAAGGACGGGATATCTTTCTCTCTTTTTTTTTTTCTTTTCCACAATTTTTTTCAACTTTGCTATTTTTTCCTTTTCTTATCATTTCATTTTTTTTCAATTTCATTAACTTCCATCCTTGCCAATGTTTTCCACTACTTCACAATT
Organism: Petunia x hybrida; assembly: GCA_037355625.1. Lineage (NCBI taxonomy): Eukaryota > Viridiplantae > Streptophyta > Magnoliopsida > Solanales > Solanaceae > Petunia > Petunia x hybrida. The sequence goes on from JBBBVM010000016.1 coordinate 1,838,136, forward strand.
TTCATAAGTATTTCCCTTTTATTAGCTCCACTCAAAAGTCTCCCAACATCCAACCACAACTCCAATCATCTACACAATGTCAATAAAGTGCTTAAGGAGTAAGGGCCAAAAGAGTCAATTAAGAACAAATGGGTAGGCTCGGGGTGTGGGTGCCAATCACAAAGGGTCAATTCAAATCACAACAACAATTTTTCAAGGTATATATGTAAGGGTAGGCAAGTAAAAGAAGGCCTTGTATCATCTCCCGACTAGAGCTAACCTAGGATTTCGCTTTGCACACACACGGGGCAAGTTCTAGACATTAATATGCAACATGGAGCAAATAAGAACATGCCTCACAACACACATTGCACGCAATCCACACAAAAAGGCTCAATCAACAACTCTCAACCAAGCTTTTAGAATGCAACTTGTGGAAATTTAAGCACTCATGCACAAAAGTTGGCAATCAAGTCAAGCAAGCGGACTCAAGCATCTCAAGGGGGTTGTTCCATTTTTCCTTTTTTCTAAGCATGCATCAAATTAAAACCAAGGACACCACAAATAGCACATGCAATCAAGTCCAAGTCCACCGGTATCAAACAAATCAAAGGCACCTAGCATTCTACCTTTTTCCTTAGCCTAGGGTCATCTAAAACTAACTATCCTAATCCTAAAAATAAAAAACTACCCGGTTCAAAGGTCTCCCCGTGGAAAAGAACCGCGGCCATAAGAAAAACCACGGGGCGGATGACATGTACCACTAATAAAACTAAAAGGAAAATCTTTTTGGAATTTTTCATTGGTTTTCTAATTTTTTTTTCATATATTAAAGCAAGAAACAAATAAAAATAAAGTCAAGTGACAAAAAATAAACAGTCCTAAGGTACATGCATCCTAAACCTCAAAATAAAAACTAGATAAAGGGCAGTACCCCACCCCACACTTAAACTAAGCAATGTCCCAGTGCGACAAAGAAGTAAGTGCAAAAGTAAGAGTACAAGAAAACTGCCCTGAAAGCTGGATGGTGCACAGGAGTGTGGACCTAGGCCTCCGCCTCATGATCAGTCTCATACTCACTGTCTGGATCATTGGCCACAATATCGGAATCAGTGTTCTCATCCTCCCGCGGATCCACCCTTCCAGCCTCAACCTCGCCCAGCAGGACCTTCGAGGTCTCCGTCAACGGGACCTTGCGGTCAATAATAGTCATATCAACGCCCGACTGACGGGCCATAGCCTCTATCATCAAATACTGACGCGCGGCCAAGTTGGCACTTGTCTCCCGCAAATCATCCGCCGTCAGCTTCACCGGTGCTGTGGTGATCACCCCCTTGACCGAGGCAATGTCAAAAGGCCTCCCAAAATCAAGGACAATGCGATCCCCGACCTCATCTGCGGGGACGCCCGCCTTCTCTAAGTACCAGGTCAAGAGGTTCCCAAAATACAACCGACTACATGATTTTTCATACCTCTCTTGTTTCATCATTTTCAACATGTAGTACCCAATGTTCACCGGCCTCCCGGTCATGAAAAAATACACCATGCACGCCCGAGTCTTAGTGACCTCGGAATAATGGGAACATGGAAGAATCCGTGCATTTATAAACCGCATCCATACACGCGCCGGCTTGATAAACTGGGAGAAGTGCATAAGCTTATGTCGCCCAGACGCTCCTCGCCCCCACTTATGCGTGGAGCCCTCACCACACAAAGTCTCCCGCAAGGCCGTGTAATCCAGTTTCTTGATGTAATTTCTCAACTCATCATAATCGGGGTCCGCTACCCCCAAGAAGGCATTCAATGCCGTTGGATCTAACTTCACCTTCACTCCCCTAACCGTCACCATGTTATCATCCCTCCACACCTCATCGGGCTCCCAGTTAGCATAAAGTTCTTGGACCATGTCCAAGTTGGCGTGCCCCGGACTCTCAAACACTGAGTCCCACTTGAGGGCAATGATCTTCTCGGCCACATCTCTAAACTTTTGTAGCACCGGCCGTTTATCAATGGCTTGCTCGGGGATGTACCCCGCAAGCCTCACATTTTTATACCATGTTTGGCAATCTCCCTTCTTCACGAAAGGGAGGCCATACCGAGTCTTGCCTCCGGGACGTGGTATCGGCACCGCGTCCTTTGGAATCTTGGCCTTAGCCTTTGCTTTTGCCTTGGGCTTGGCCGGTGCCTTACCCTTTTGCTTTGAGGAGGAAGGCTCGGTTTGAGGTTCTCTCCTCGGGCCCGCAGTAGATGAAGAACTCGCCTTTTGAGATGTGGCGACCATGGTACCTACACAAACACAAACATCAATGTTAGATGTATAGCTATGCACCAAAAACAATTCAAGCTCAAGGGTACCACCCCACACTTAGCACACACTCTATGTGGCAAGCACTTGTTTCAATGGCACGAGCACCCCACACTTGAACAAAACTAGCCTTGGCAAAATATGCCACGTTTTGAATTTTTAAAATCAAGCTAGTGTGGGTGCCTCATGATCAAATCTAGTGTGTATGCAACACCTAATGTTCATTGTAAGCCTAAGGAATACATTGCTACTCAAGAATTCACAATGTCATTGATATTTCATCTTTGAGGCTTTTTCACAAACACCTAGTGTGCACAACTTTGAACTAGCAATTTCAATTGATTTTGTAATGTGCCAACCCTCCCAATGTGTTGGGAGATCTCTTTTTACAAGTCACAAGGTCTATACTAAGCATCATAGACAATTAAGCATATCAAGATTGAATTTTTATGAAGATGCTTGTAACTAGTTAAGAGAATCACCCATGAGCAATTATGAAGACAACTTACATGTTATTGAGAAGGAAGAGTAGTAATGTACTTACTTGATGGTGTTAGAAGTAATTGCACAAGATTTGGGATGAGTTCAAGTGTTGCAAGTGAATTAGTGTGTGTGTAGAGAGTGTTTGTAGTGAAAATAAGGGAGAAATAGTGTTAGGAATCGGGGTTATAGGGCATGGGGGATTAAAGAATTTCGGGTCAAACCCGTTGACCCGTTTTTCAAACCAAAAAATTGCCCTCCGCGTTTGCCTCCGCGCCGCAAGCCAATAGCGCGCACGTTTTACCACTCACTGCCTAGCCTTGCGCGTTGGCCTCCGCGGCGCATGCTTGTCGCAGCCAAAGTTTTTGAGTTTCTGCCTAGCATGGCGCGGTGGGAGGCGCGGGGCGCTCCCAACCGCGCCTAGCTTCTTTGTTTCACTTGTTCTCGCGCTTTGGGAGGTGCGGGGCACTCCCGAACGCGCCCAAGAACGTTTTTTCGCACCGAATTTCGATTCCAAGTACAAACCAAGCGTGGGACATGTCTCGAGACGTCCCATCCCCCTCAATGCATTCATTTCACCTTATTTAGCTCACCCGATTCCTGCAAAAACGACACACAAAAACAACAAAAACGTGACACTATAAAAACAAAAGAAAACTAAACTATTACAAGTACAAACTCAGGTTGCCTCCCGAGAAGCGCCTTATTTAACGTCGTGGCACGACGGGTATAAATCAAGGGTCCCTCAAAGTGATTGAAGTGCGGTGATTCACCGTACCTCCCCAATAGTGTTTCACCCGTTGACCATTAACCAAAAATGTGCTTTCAGAACCCGGGGCTCTCAATGCAACCGCTCCATGTGCGGTAACCCGAACAACTTCAAAAGGCCCCGACCATCTCGACTTCAACTTGCCCGGAAACAATTTCAACCTCGAGTTGAACAACAATACACGCTGCCCGAGCTCAAAAGAGCAATGCTCAATGTGCTTATCATGCCACTTCTTTGTCCGTTCCTTATATAATTTCGCATTTTCATACGCATGGAAACGGAACTCTTCAAGTTCATGCAACTGGAGCATCCTCTTCTCACCCGCTAAAGCCATATCAAAGTTGAGCTTTTGAATAGCCCAATACGCCTTATGCTCTAATTCAACCGGCAAGTGACAAGCCTTCCCATAAACAAGCCTATATGGAGAGGTTCCAATAGGCGTTTTGAATGCAGTTCGATAGGCCCAGAGAGCATCATCTAACTTCATAGCCCAATCCTTCCTCGAGGCATTCACGGTCTTCTCAAGGATTTGCTTGATCTCTCTGTTAGACACTTCCACTTGGCCACTAGTTTGGGGATGATAAGCAGTAGCCACCTTGTGGCGAACCCCATACTTAGCCAATAATTTATTGAACAGCCGGTTACAGAAATGCGTACCTTCATCACTAATGATAGCCCGCGGTGTCCCAAAACAAGTGAAAATGTTCTTCTTCACGAACTTCACCACCACACTCGCATCATTTGTAGGAAGTGCAATGGCCTCCACCCATTTAGATACATAATCAACTGCTACAAGGATATATTTATTGCCCATAGAAGGTGGGAATGGACCCATAAAATCAATACCCCAACAATCAAACAGCTCAATCTCCAAAATATTGTTCAAAGGCATCTCGTGACGCCTAGTAATGGTACCCGTTCTTTGGCAACGATCACATTGCTTCACTAATGCATGAGCATCTTTAAATAAAGTAGGCCAAAAGAAACCAGATTGGAGTACCTTTGCAGCTGTTCGATCTCCACCAAGGTGACCACCATAAGGAGAGGAATGGCAGCTCTGTAGAATCGGCTCTACTTCTTCCTTTGGAACACATCTCCTAGCTAGTTGATCAGCACCTATCTTGTACAAATAGGGCTCATCCCACACATAAAATCTGCTCTCATGAAGGAGTTTACGCTTCTGCTCAGCAGTTGCCCCAGGGGGATACACATCACTCACAAGAAAATTTACCATGTCAGCATACCATGGTGTTTCAGCTTCTTCTAGAGCAAAAAGTTGCTCATCAGGAAATACCTCTTTAATCTCAGGCCCCTCATCTACATGATCTCTATTCTCCAGCCTTGACAAATGATCAGCTACTTGATTCTCAGTCCCCTTGCGATCTCGAATTTCAACATCAAACTCTTGCAATAGGAGAACCCAACGAATAAGTCTCGGCTTGGAGTCCTTCTTTTCAAACAAATACCGGATTGCGGCATGATCAGTGTAGACAACAACACGAGTGCCAACCAAATAAGATCTGAATTTATCAAAAGCATAAACCACGGCTAGCAACTCCTTCTCAGTGGTAGTATAATTGGACTGGGCTGCATCAAGCGTCTTGCTTGCATAATAGATGGAGTGAAAAATTCTTCCTATTCTTTGGCCTAGAACAGCCCCAATAGCATTATCACTCGCATCACACATCAATTCAAATGGCAAAGACCAGTCAGGAGCAATGATGATTGGTGCGGTCACCAACCTTTTCTTCAACTCTTCAAACGCCTTAATACAAGCATCATCAAACACAAATTTCACATCCTTCTCCAACAATTTGCACAAGGGAGTGGAAATTTTGGAGAAGTCCTTTATGAACCGTCTATAGAACCCTGCATGTCCCAAGAAGCTACGCACCCCCTTAACAGAGATAGGTGGTGGTAATTTCTCAATAGCCTCTATCTTCGCCTTGTCAACCTCAATCCCTTGCTTTGACACCTTGTGCCCAAGTACTATGCCTTCTTGAACCATAAAGTGACATTTTTCCCAATTCAGCACCAGATTTGTTTCTTCACAACGGCTCAGCACAGCATCAAGATTCTTCAAGCATTCATCAAAAGAGTCACCAACCACTGAGAAATCATCCATAAACACCTCCACAAATTTTTCCACCATGTCAGTGAAAATAGCCATCATGCATCGCTGAAAAGTCCCCGGGGCATTACACAACCCAAATGGCATCCTCCTAAATGCATAGGTGCCATATGGACAAGTGAAAGTGGTCTTCTCTTGGTCTTCAGGAGCTATCACAATTTGATTGTAGCCCGAATAACCATCCAAGAAACAATAATACTCATGGCCTGCTAGTCTATCCAACATCTGATCAATAAAAGGGAGTGGGAAGTGATCTTTCCTGGTGGCCTTGTTCAGCTTCCTATAATCGATGCAAATTCGCCACCCTGTAACAGTTCTTGTAGGAATCAACTCATTGTTCTCATTCTTCACCACTGTCATGCCCCCTTTCTTAGGAACACACTGCACTGGACTCACCCACTTGCTGTCAGAGATAGGAAAAATAATACCAGCATCCAGCCACTTGATGACTTCTTTCTTCACCACCTCCTTCATGATTGGATTTAGCCTCCTCTGCTGCTCTATGGATGGCTTATGATCTTCTTCCAAGAGAATTTTATGCATGCAGAAGGAAGGACTAATCCCTCTAATATCAGCAATAGTCCAGCCAATAGCTCTCTTGCGCTCTCGCAATACCCGCAACACCTTCTCAACCTGCACATCAGACAACAAAGAAGAAAGGATCACGGGCAAAGTATTACCTTCACCCAAATAAGCATAACGTAAATGTGCGGGTAAAGGTTTGAGCTCAAGATTAGGAGCTTTCTCAATAGACGGTTTAGCAGGAGTCAACTCATCATCTATTACCTTTACCATGGACAACTCTTCATAATGAGAAGGAAGCTGGGTAGCTCTGAACACATTAAACACAGCTTCTTCCCCATTTACCTTCATGATCATCTTGCCAGCTCTGACTCTAATAACAGCATCAGCAGTAGCCAAAAATCCTCTTCCCAAGATGAGAGGAACCTCAGGATCAGCTTCATAATCAAGAATAATAAAATTAACGGGTAATATGAACTGACCCACTTGTACAAGCACATCCTCAATAATCCCCTCAGGGCATGTCAAAGATCTATCAGCAAGCTGCAGGGTCACAGTAGTGGGTCGTGGCTCACCCAAGCCTAGCTTCCTAAAAACTGAAGAAGGCATCAAATTCACACTAGCACCCAAATCACATAAAGCACGACCAACCTCATGTTCCCCAATTTTCAAAGGGATGGTAAAACTGCCCGGGTCCTTCAATTTCTGCGGAAGCTTGCTTCTAACTCTGGAACTGCACTCCTCAGTAAGTGCAACTGTCTCAAACTCAGTCAATCTTCTCTTGTTAGCAACAATATCCTTGATGTATTTAGCATATTTGGGAACATCCCGCAAATGCTCCACCAAAGGAATATTTACCTGAATTTGACTCAATATCTCCAAAAATTTCTTGCATGCTGCATCAACTTTCTGCTTCTGAAGTCTCTGCGGGAAAGGTGGTGGTGGTCTCACAATAGCAGACTCGGGCTGCTTTTCGGTTACCTTTTCTGCTTCTTTTTCCACTTCCCCATCAACATTTGGCTCTAACTCACCAACAGGCTTCTTTGGCTTTGGGGGAACTTCCTCCAGTGCTCTTCCATTCCTTAAAGTCACTGCTTGCACAAATTCTCTAGGATTCTTCTCTGTATCACTCGGTAAAGCACCCCGAGGTCTATTATTTTGTGCTCCAGCAAGCTGCCCCAATTGTCTTTCAAGATCTTTCTGTGCATTGCTCAAATCTTTAATTGTTTGTGCCTGAGATGCGGACTCATCAATGAGCTTTTGCTGCCCTGCAAGAATTTTCTTGAGCATATCCTCCATAGTATTAGACTGCTGTGGCTGAGCCTGAGACTGTGATCCCTGCTGTGGTGCATTGTTTTGAGTAAATTGGGCTCTCTCATTACCCTGAAACTGCTCACGGGTATCCCTCCAAGAAAAATTTGGGTGATTACGCCAACCCGTGTTATAATTATTACCATACTGATTTCGGTTTTGGCCCTGTGATCTGTTCTGATTACCCACATAATACACTGATTCTGGGTTAGAGGGACAAACCTCAGTGCTATGATCCTCACCACATACCTCACAAAAGGCCTGAACTTGCTGCACTGGAGCTGGTTGTGGCTTTGCTTGGAGAGCCAGCTTGCTGATTTGATTGGAAAGCGCATCCATCTTTGCTCGCAACTCTGTGATTCCATCTAGTTGAAGTACCCCAGCAGCTTTCTGCGTAGCCGCTCTGCTAGCACCCTCACTAAGTATATTAGCTCTGCCATCACCCTGCCAATCAGGATTGCTCTGTGAAAACTTATCAAGTAAGTCATAGATCTGTTCAAAATTTAAGGCCAGCACTTGGCCTCCAGCAGCAGCATCAACCACAATCTTAGTATGTTGGTTCAATCCCTCAACAAAAGTGTGTGCAATAACCTCATTAGTTTGATTGTGGTGAGGACAATCTCTCAATAACGCTTTAAATCTCTCCCAGGCTGCATATAATGATTCGCCTTCAAACTGCCTGAAGGACAAAATTGCACTCCTCAACCTGGCCGTCTTAGGCGACGGATAAAACTTAGCCAAGAATTTCTTAGCTAAATCCTCCCAAGTAGTGATAGACCCAGGCTTTTCAGCCTTTAACCACTTCCTTGCTGTCCCAATCAATGAAAATGGGAACAAAGTCATTCGCACATAATCAGTAGGCACACCTGTCGGTGTATAAGTATCACTGATCTCCAGAAAGTTCTGCAAGTGTTGCTGCGGATCTTCATGTAGAAATCCACCATATTGCCCCGTCACATGCAGCAACTGAATCATGCCGGGCTTGATCTCAAAGTTTCCAGTAATAGCAGGCTTCACAATACTTGACTCTACTCCTTTCAGACTAGGAAGAGCCACATCTCGCACTGCTACTGTTTGTTCTTCAGCCATTTCAACAGGAAGAGATGCAAGTACGATTGCTAATGCTTCTTGATCTCTCGCTTCTTTCCTTGTCTTCCTCAAGGTTCTTTCAGGCTCGGGATCAAAAAGTGCGAGTGATTCGTTCTTTTTGTTCCTTTGCATTCAAAACCTATTGCCTGAAACAACACAAGAAACTCAACAAAAAATTAAACCTGAATAGCAATTAAGTAATTGTTCAAAAGTAATTAGTCCGTAATTAGTCCCCGGCAACGGCGCCAAAAACTTGTTGCTCCCAAACGCACACGCAAGTATACGCGGTCGCCAAGTAATAAAGTGACAAAGTCGAGTATCGTTCCCACGAGGACTATGCAGACTAGTGCTTAATAAACAATTCTTGAACAAACTATCCAGGGGTCTTTTTCCAATGGTTGTAAGAGTTTTTATACTAAAATGCAGTAATTAAAGTGATGGAACGTAATCAAGCAATGGGGCAAAACTTCGGTTGTTAACAATATCAAGAGAGCGATCCAGGGTCAGAGTTACGAACAATCCAGTTGATGTATTCAATTGATTTCACTTCTTAAATCCCGGGTTACTAACTGACAGGTTAATTGTAATTATGAAAACCTTTCAGTTCTTCACAATCTATGCAAGCTACTTTAATCCCTGTATGTCTACGGGTTAAATCACATGCACGCATTAACGATCCTGTACTTAGTTAAACTAGGCAAGCAAGTATATGTCTATCCTACCCGCGAATTGATTCCCCGATGCCCGGGTTCACAAACTAGTTCTATTCTTCCTTATTACGTAATTAGATTCTCTCTTTCGAGTTCAACCCAAAAACCCTAGATGATGTATAACTATCGAGCTCTAACAATTATACAAGTTAAATCAAGGAAGAATAAGTAACCCGTTATGGGATTCAATCAATGGAAATCAATCTTTTACAATCAACTTTCATGTAAACTCTAACCCCTGAACGTTAGGAAATTAGCCACACATATTCATAATCACAAGGCAAAGATTTGGTGTAATAATGAAATACTTGATGTAATAGATGAAAGATTTGGGAATAACCCTTGTTCAATGAAGTGTGTAGCTCTCAATATTGCTCCAAAGTCAAGAACTCCTTACAAAAACTAAGTAATAAACTATTTATAATGTTTCCAAACCCTTGGTAATAAGTTAAACCCAAAACTGGAAGGAATAGGAAGTAAAATCGCGCATAAGGGGCGCTATAACGGGCGCCCCGCGCCCCGAAAAGCGTGCTATCAACCAGAACCCGCTCCCAGCCTTCGTGCCATAGGCCTGCGACGCGCCTTTAAACGCGCAGACCTCCTCGCGCTATGGCTGGCGCGGCGCGGAGGCTGCAGCGCCAGGCCAAAAACTCCTTCTTTCGCTCCAAAACTCGGCTTGTGTCGTGCCTTTGTGTGCTCAATCCAATCTTCAAACATCCTTCAACCAATTCATGCTAAATCAAGCTCCGAAACGCTCCAAATGCATCGCGTAACGACCTACACACGAACAACACAACATCAGCGTAAAACCACATTCACAAGCCACCAAACAAGTGCAAAACAAGCTCAAATGTGCGGAAATATTAAGGAAAAGTAGGCATAAAATGCCGAACATCAAGACTCCCTCTATAAATAGGTTATACATTTCACAAGTTTTTAATCTCATAGAACTCTAACAAAAAAAAAATCAAAATCAATATGGCGCACAAACCACACTACAAGACTAAGGATCTGCAGGGTGATATTGATGAGATAAGAGATCGCCTCCATGAAGCACGCATGCATCAATTAACTGACATCGACAGAATAGCTAGGGTTCTGCGCGTTCTTTTGGAGGTGTATGGCAAGAACCTAGATGAATGCATTACCCCCCCCCCCTCGTTCCCCACCACCCACAACCCTTTGCCTCTAAAATGTAATATATATTTTTTTATATGAATTTTAATGAAAGGCCATTATTTTAATAGCATATCGTAGCATATTTCTGATAGCTAAAAAATAGGGCTTAAAACAATAAGATGTTACTACATGATAAAAAATTTAAATTGTTCAAGATTAAAATTCAAAAAGCAACGCTTTGAGTTTGGGAGGATTGTCCACTATCCACTCGTCTTGGGCAAGCAGTTCTTTTGTGGCCTGACCTTTTGCAGATGCTACATTTGTTTCTCCTACTTGAAAATACTTCACCAACTGATGGTATCCGTTTTTTCCTTCGCCTACCCTTACCCACGTCGACGAAAGGAGGCAATATTTTTCTCTCAAGCAGCTCAGGAGGAACATTCCAAAATCTTCCGGGGGAACAATATTGATCGGTTCTGCATAGGCAAGCATATATGACTCTAACATGTAATATGCAGAAGTGAAGTCATAGGCGCATGCTCCATAATCTCCTGGACGCAGCATTTTGATAGCTGCTACAGCATGTTTACAGGGTATTAAGTCAATTTGATACTCTCTGAACGTACAAATTCTGTTGATTAAATCGACTTCTGCTCCCTGGCCTGGACTGATGATGGTGAAACCATACGTACCTTTTCGACTAATTGCGAGCTTACCCCTTCCTCCAGGTTGAATCTTATTTTTCCTTCAATTGAAGGGACACATATGGTTGAAACCTCGAGGAACTCCGTAGCTCTCACATGGAATTTTTCACCAAATGTCTGATTGATATGATTTAATAGGGCAACAATAGGATATTCTCTTTCATCCCTCAGCATTGCATTTGTGGACTCATCAATGTTCGAGGCCATCACTGCAAACCTGAAATTGTAACAAATAAACAAAGACCTTAATCCTAAATATGTCTAATCCAAGTGCGAACATTAAGCATGCAATCTGAACAGCAATAATTACGTTATACATATCATTGATACTATTTTGAACGTCAATTAGAATGTTCTCGACTTAATTGCCATGTAACATAGAACATTCCAAAGCAAGGTTCAGAACATTGATATGAATATTCATATTCGTGTACCTGTGCCCAGGAAAAAAATATCTGCTCCATTTATGGAACCCCACATCATCTTGAAGATATCTGGAAATCCTTAGATCATTGTCTTCGATTTGCTTAAAGTGCATTCTAAAATCCTCCACACGATATGCATCTGCTGCCAAGTAATAGGACCCCAGGGGGTCTCAAAACTAAAACTTTGTACGGATATTTTCAGCAAGGTGCCTCGTGCAAACTCTGTAGTGAGCTTGGGGAAACTACTTGTCAACTGATTTAGCTATGCTTTTATGCCTGACTGAAATGACGCTCAACTCATCATTGTAATGGGCTATGTCAACCAATTGTTCGAAAAAAAATCATAAGAAACATCACATTCTTTGTCCACAACGCAGAATGCAACAGGGAATATGTGCTTTTCTGCATCCTGGGCAATGGCAGACAACAACAACCCGCCGTACTTGCCTGACAAATGAGTCCCATCAATAGCTAGGACTTTCCTCATATACACAAAACCCCTAATCCAAGATCTGCAAGATATAAAAAAATACTTAAACCTCCCACAATTATCAACCTTCAAAGCTGTCTTGCTTCCAATATTTTGGGACCTTACCATATAACTTTATGCCTCCAAACTTTCATAACTGTGTTCATGTGTTCCTTTTGCTATTGCCTTTGCAATCTCACATCCCTTCAAACTTTTTCAATAACTAATGTTGCATCCCAATTCTCTGTTAAATGCAACTCTGATGTCTTTTGGTGTTATTCCTTTCCCCTCAATGTACCTATCTTTCATGTATTCACCAACAACATCAGTCGTGGCATGTGTATGGTGGCTTTGCAGGTGCTGCACACCGCACATGTGCTCACCATTGTAGATTGTGATATAAAACGTATCACTACTATGATACCTCAATGCTTTAAGCCACCATTTGCAATTTGCATCAACACATCGGGCATAAACTAACTTTTTTGTATTCTTCACAGCTTTGAAAGAAAAAGGCTTCCTCACTGCAGCAAGCTTCAACTTCACCACTAATTCTCACTTGTTCTTGAAAGTCATACCCTTTACAAAACCTGTGTCGTCTTCTCCAAAAAAATCGTTACGGCTGCTCCGTGATGGTACTCTTCCTGAAGGATTACCAACTACTTCTCCACCTTCTTCAAAACCTTTTCCATCACCACATTCTTCACCTTCTTCATTTGCCTCTCCACCTTGTTTTAATTCATCTTTACCCATCTCAACATGCATATCTTGTTCATTTGAACTTGAAATTCCTTCAGGCCTTGGAATCACACTAACCCTTAGTGTTGGCCTAGCACCAGCTGGGTCTACATCAGCCATATAAAGCTGAACATCATCATCAATCTTAATTTTAGATGGAGCAGTCTTTTGCTTTGCGGCAACACTCAGCATATATGAAATGCAAAGATCTCTAGAATCATCACTTACCCCCCAACTACGTATGATTTTGTTGACTAGTTCATCATATGTAACATTCCTACTTACAAGGATAGGTCTTGTCTCTTTCACCTTAGGAATCTAAGCATAGCATTTCGAGCGCTCCACCCATTCACCGAGATAATCAACTCCTAGTAGTATGTCCCCCATTACTTTAACAATATCTGCAAGATATGATAAACATTCATCAAATGTGGTCCAGGCAGCAAAGGATACTGGAACATCCAAAAACAGATCTGAACATATTAAAGGATGTTTAAGAATACACGCATACCAATGTGGAATATCTATACATCAGTTCCGACCATCTATAAAATGTTCCAATATTATGAATAGCATTTACTGAACATGGTGTAAGATTATTCGGGCAATTAAAATTATGTTCCGTAACTCTGACTAGCACAATAGGAACATCAAAATGACTGTCCTGAGCATCTAACACAGTGTTCCATAATTGTGCTACATTACGAGTATTTGTAGAACAATCTATAGGATGTTGCGATCGTCATGGTAAGATGTTTCAAAACAACAACATACTGTTTAAAAGCGTTTTTACAAAAATTAGAATAGTAGAAATTAGGAAGTCAGAGGTTTACACTTCCAGGAAATATGGGACTTGTCAAGCTTTCCAGTTTGAAGTAATACCCAACCACTAAATGTTACTCAAATAATTTCAACGTCAAGCTTTCCAATTTGAAGTAATGCCCAACCAGTAAACATTATTCAAAGAATTTCAACGTCAAGCAAACCAAAAAAGATAATGCCAACCAGAAATTTTTATTCAAAGAATTGCAACGTATTTTTCCCAAATTATTTTTTCAATTGGAGTTCAATAATACCTAATTAACCGAAAAGGATTTAGATATGACAATATTTGTGTTTGGGAGAGTTGGAATGCAAGAATAATAGCAAAAATAAAGAGAGATTGAAGAAAGAAGATGCGCAGCAAATATGGTATTTTCAGGTCGCAAGGGAGAAGAAAAGAGAGGAGAGAGAGAGAGAGAGAAAAGAGGGAATAAACGGAGGGAAAAATCTTTCCCTAAATTGGCAAATTTTTTTATATACGTGAGGACCAAAGTGTATGAACTAAAACTTTAGGGTGACGGAGAGTGAAGAAAAGTTATATTTAAGTGGCTTAATAAATTATTCTCTTCTACCACATTATTTAAGACTTTGTTTCTTTTACCTATTTACACTTTTGAGTGTCCCTTTGACCAAATATCCCTAACTACTGCTTTTCTAAGTGGAGTTCAATATGGGGAGTGTGACACTGTGTCATTAAATGAGGGGTTGAGGATATCAATTTCCCTTCCAAGATAGCTTATTTACATTTCCATTTCCAAATTTCTTATTTCATGTGGGTTTATTACTGGACGAAGCAGCACTAGCATTTTATATGTTAGATCATAATTATTATTAGGATGTGTAACATGAATGTATCTATGTCAGTTAATTATCAGTTGTTTTCATCGTTGGTTACAGATATTAATATTATCTATGAGGAAATTTTCTTGATAATAGTTGAGGGACGCCCCTAGCATTTGAAAAACTAAACATTTTTACTGTTCTTTCAGAATGTAAAGAATAAGAATTTCAACTAAATACTGAAAATTGACATGAAAAATAAGTTTTATCTAACCTCTTTTTTTTTTTAAATATATATATATATATATCACCCCCATTGTGTGGTTGGATTCATTCATAAAAAAGCAGTACAAAGGAGGGGATCAAACCAAGACCTTCATAGATTACAAAGCACTAAAAGGATGTGGGAATACAATCACCTATCCATCGAAAATTAAGTATGAAAAGAAACAATTCCTTCTTTTATTTTGAGTGACGTCGTCTTCATTTTGTATACCCTCCAAGGTTGAAATCAAAGTCGGTACCTTGTTGCATACTCAACAGTTAAAACTTGAAATATCCATATGAAAGACAATTAATTTCAGAAAGGCGAGAAAACTACATTTTGAAGAAATCTCAATTTATACATTTTGAAAAACAGGATAAAATCAACAGATAATTTCAACTGGCTGAACTACACATCCCTTATCATATCAAATAATCATTTAATTCCGGAGAGAATTTTAGGGATAATTATCTCTGAAATTCGACGATATGCTGCTTGGGTTGGATGTATTCCATCCCAGTGTATATATCCTGCTGGGCTTGGACATACAGGTACTCCTAGAGATCCACAAGTCTCATTCTTATCATAGTTATATTGTCCACCTCCACTTCCACAGCAAGTTCTTTGTGTAAATCTTGGATCGAAACCTTGGCAAATACACAACAGACATCATGTTAGAGCAAAAGGACGGAAATGAGATAGTTGTGAGAGTTATCTTTAAGGAAATCAATTGGCTTCAAGATACTAATTAGAATATCTCTTTTCTTAGAATGAATCAGAACTACACTATAGTAATAGAAACATACCAAGAAAGGGTGCACGACGAAGAACTGACTGGAATGCACCATAGTAGTCAGCATAGAGTATAACAACGTCAGGGTATTCTTTTCTAAGCGAGTCTAAAGCTCCTTGAAGAAGATTATTCTTGAGAGTTGTAACGTTATTCAAATTGCGCAAGCAGCCCAGATCATCATATGATTCAGGATCCTGACTTTGAAATTGACTTAAATATATTGGAAAGCAGCCAATTGGAAAAGTTCCTGGAACTACTATTCTCCTGGCACCAAGTTGAACAACTTGCTACATTTTCATCACAACCAAAATAATTCACATAAAAAAAATGATCAAGCAAGTTCATTAACAACGTAGCGATTGGTTCATAAAATATAGGGAAAAAAAAGGACCTCACTTTTGTTGCGTTTACAATGGCGTCAACTATGTTTGGAACATATCCTTCAATCTCTTGAACTGTCTTGCCTTGGTTTAAGGCAAACTGTATGTCGTTCCGTCCTATTTCCCCAAGAAAAACAAGTGCTTTTCTCAGTCTATCCTGACATTCTGAACCAGAGAAGCAGTTTTAGTGTTTAATTTTTAACCTTTACAAAATTTTGTACTTAATTATCGAGATAGATTTATTACAAACCAGGTGGTGAGCTACAAATAGATGCCAGGTAGGCTCGAAACCAATCAATTTGAACACTCAAAGGAAACGTAGCAATGTTTGGAATTTGAACACCCAGCTTTTTCCCAAGGAAGGATATGTCTAGTGCTGTGCTTCCAGCCACCGCAAAATTTACTCCATTTTCGAAAGAAGCATTCTTGTCCAAGTAGGGATTTAGTAGTGGTAGCCCAAGAACCATGGCTGCATCACCAATTTAAAATTTGAGGTGCCACATGCATGCATGAATCATTTACATCTCTATTATTTCAACCTTAATTATCTTTTTCTAAAATGAGTCATTAATGATCATACAATTTCTTGGACCTGGTTGAATTAGAAAAAAACTAGTCTTTCTTGATTTTCTAATGGTAAGTCAAGATATTTACGTAAGCGCGTACTTATAAGCATACACACTTTCAGTTTGGTATGTTAAACAGTTAAAAGACTAAAGAGATTATCACCTTAAAAAAACATACGGAGTATAGAAAGTGTTTGTAACAGAATAGTACCTATATAATCCACCATGAGACGGCCATCAGACCAACGGCCTGTAGGGCTGCCAGGAAAAGTTTGACCATACGGAACCCGAGCAGCAGGTAGTGTTGGACCAATTGTGCCTACTCGAATTAAATTACCAGTGTCCGACAGTGAAGCTCCAAACTGGTATATAGAATCAAAGGGCCTTACGATTTGTTGGTTTGATTTAGCAAACATAAAGATTAACCAAGTTGTGATGATGGAGTAAATGAAACTTGCAGTACTCATGGCCATAACAACGCAAAGAATTCCAGTTTAGATCAATAGATAAACTCTGAAATAACATGCACCAATATATGCTATATGTAGAAACAAATGCTTAGGGCAACTCCAACAGTTTTCCTATTTTTTCCCCTAAAATGGGGAAATTCCTATTTTAGGGAAAACTTACTCCAACCATTCCCCCATTTTTTTCCTAAAAACAATATTCCTTTTTATATTCTTCTCTCTCTTCTATATTATATTATTATCTTTATCTCAATTTTATTTTCTTAGTTCCATTAAACAAATTCTATCTTTTTTTTACATATTTGTCACACATAATTTATATTCAATATAAATTTATTTTCTACCATAAAATTTTAAACAATATAATTTGTAAGAAAATATTAAAGATTATATATATGAATGGATAATTGAAATAAAAGTGAAATAATTGTGATACAAAATAATTAAACATATTACATTACGATTATATTTGCACCTTTCATTGTTTTTTATGGTTATATCTTTTTTATACAATTATAACTCATAATAAAATTAACTTACTACCAACTTTACATAAAAAAAAATAGATATACGATAATTAAAATTTTAAAATAATACGACAATGCTAAGACTATAAATTATTTATATAAAGATATTATATAAACATAATTACATTTATATAAAGAGATAAATTAAAAGATTAAATAATAAAAATAATATTATTTTAATGGTGAATAGTAAATAGGGAGATGAATAGTGTGTCCCCAAATTTGGGGAAATACTATTCACTCCCTAATTTAGGAACACAAATAGGGAGTCATTGGAGTAAAATTTCCCTAAATGTGTCCCTAAAAATAGGAAAAGAAGGTTTAGGGACAATGGTTGGAGTTGCTCTTAGTTGCTTACTCACAACGTATGAAATAAAGGACATATCCTATGTTCTGTTTAAAAGTTGAAAACCAGCTCTACTTGCCCTCGTACGAATCCTAATTAATAAACGGTGCAATCTTACAAGAATAGTCAATGGGCAGGCTGCTATCACAACGTAGTACTCAACCACTCCATTAATGGCATAAATGGACATCCACTGATGAAGCCATGACATTTGTAAGGTTACAATTATTTTTTAAACTTGTGGTTTTACATTGGAGTTAAAACTTGGAATTTAAGTAAAATTATTCTAAATATGCAAATGGTATTTTTTTTTTATAACAGGCTAAAAAATATGTTCACTTAAGTATTCCATCATTGTGCCTTTTTTTATTATTTTATCCATCCAATTTATATGACAAAGTTTAAGTACGTAAGGAGGTTGAGGAATTGGAAAAACTTTTGAGACTTGTGGTGATAAAATTAAATACTCCATTCGTCTCATTTTATTTGTTATAGTTTGACTAGACACACAGTTTAATAAATAAATGAAAATTTTTGAAATTTGTGGTATAAATAAGTCATGAAAATTTGTGTGGTTGTAAATGAGTAACATGAGAAGGTTGAAATTAAATTATTTTCAAATATAAAAATACGACAATCTTTTTTGAACGGACTAATAAAAAAAATAAGACAAATAAAATAAAATCGGAAAGCATTTCATAAGATTGTGTGACAATAAACTTCCCAAGACGTAGTGAGAAAGTTTAAGTTAAAATCGATTCCAACTTTGGAAGGTTGTACTGACTATTTCCGAAAAAGAAACTAAAAGAAAAGATACATATCTGATTTTCACGTGGAATGTAACAGATAGAGTATTTTACCATTGCCCCTAGTCTTTTCCTATTCCTCTCTAATAAGTGAGGATAAGCAGGTCACCTCAACCTCCTTGCCAACCAAGCACAATATAGGACTTGCAGATTGTTTTGCTTTATGGCTTGATTTTGTTGTACCTGAAGCTTTGGTTGTTGTACTACATCACAAGCTTTTTGATCGTGGACCCGTGTTTTACTTTTTGTGTAATGCTATTATGACTACAAGCTTTTTGATCGTGGACCCGTGTTTTACTTTTTGTGTAATGCTATTATGACTTTATATGACATGTTCATAGTTAGTCGACAAGTGGTAACATGGACCCCATATTGTATTTTCTCACTTAGCTTCTTTTTTTAGTTCTATACTTCTAAGAGCCCGTGTGGTTTAGCTTAAAAAAAGTACTAGCTTTTAAGCTAAAGTGCTTACAAGTAATTTTAAGTGCTTGAGCTTATTTTATTAAATAAGCAGTTACGTATTTCGATAGAAATGTTGAAACTGAAAAAAAGTTACAGAAATGTTTGGTTAAAAAATACTTTTATATGTTAAAATTATGAAAATATTCTTAAAAGAAATAAAAAAAAAAGGGGATAATTTAGAGCATTTGTTAATGAGATTATTAGTAGAATTGAAAAAAATTATAAGAAATAAAAAGGTAAAATACTTGGTCAAACTATAACAGCTTTTAAGCTAGAAGCAATAAGTTAGGATTACCCAGTTTCTTACTTTTGGCTTTTTTCTGGCTTAAAAGCACTTGACTTTTAAGCAGTTTTTAAGTTACCAAACACTTCTATCAGCTAAAAGTAGCTTATAAGCTGGTTTGACCAGCTTTTAAGCCCACCCAAACGGGCTCTAAGTCTTCTATTAGTGGAAAGGAGCCCAGGTGGGCCCGGGTCCATGCTTAGTAAAAACATTTAATAATTTGTAACACTTTCCCTTAGATGCTTTTGATTCAATTATAATCATTTACTTTGTATTAGTTGAGCTTGATTTAATGGGTGATTTTTTTTTTTTCAATCACAATTTTTTTTTTCTAGTAAAATACATGAAAGTACAACTTCAACTTACAAGAACTATTTTTCAAACTTGACTTAACAAACCTTTCCTCATAGTTCTAGCATGGGATAAGCTATTTGGTATAATGTATCATCATCCCAAGAACATGGCATGAGTTTTTTTGGGGTGGAATTTCTATTAGGTAAGTTGGTGTACGGCTAATTTTTAAGTTTTGTGGAAAAAGATTAATTGAGTTCTATTTTGATCTTTCAATCAACTACTTAATACTTGCTACTCCTAGCTTATTCTTCGATTATTTTTCATTTATGTTATATATGCATTAGTTGATTCATATATTTTTGCTATTCCTAGCTTATCATCGTGTTTGCAGCTTGTTCTCTCTTTGTTCAAGTTTACAAAATACTTTTCTTTAGCCGAGGGTCTATCGGAAACAGCCTCTCCATCTTGGTTGGGGTAAGGTCTGCGTACATCTCACCTTCCCCAGATATCACATGTAGAATAGCACTGGGTATGTTGTTGTTGTTGTTGCACTACTAAAAATTTAGTCTTTTCAGACCGCCGAGTTCCAACCGAAACTCGGTCTGAACCTTTTATCTGACCGATGCGGTCGTTTTTAATTTACTTAAAATAAATTTTTTAAAAAACATTCGACCGCAACGGTCGGACAAAAATATAATATTAATATTTTTTAATTCATCCGACCGCTGCGGTTGGACAGCTAATAGATTTACCCCGCTAGACTCCCCATTTCAGCTCATTTCTCTCTCTCTCTCTCTCTCTCTCTCTCTCTCTCTCTCTCTCTCTCTCTCTCTCTCCCCCTTCACAAAAATAACACCCGATTCTCCACCCCCAAATACTCACAAATCCATCCCCTAACCCCAATTTCTCCACGAATTCCCAATTTCCTAATCTATATTGGGAAGTTTCCCCCAATTTCACTATCTTTTTCATTTTTTTCTTCAATTTTACAAACCCCAACCCCCAATTTCTTTTTTCTTTCTTCCATAGATCCAGCCCGCCACCCTCCTCACTACAGCTCCGGTGGACCTCAGCAACCCGCCACCTCAGGCATCTCGCCACCTCAGGAAGCCCGCCACCTAGGTAAGTGTTTTTGTTCCTTTTTTTTTTTTTTGCTATGATCTTGAATTGATATATGAAACTAGGATTATGAAAGCTAACTATTAGTTGAAGATTAGTAGTAAACTAGTCCATTTTATGTAGTATTACTTCGTTTAATTTATTAGTTTAGTTTAGAAAGTTAACTAGTTTGCTTAAATATATATATATATATATATATATATATATATATATATATAAGAGAACTTATGTAGTTGTTATGGTGTTTGGGTGATGATGTTGTCATGGTTGGAATGAACATTCATATTTGAGTAATGAAAGTTGTAAATTATTGGGTTATTTGGTATATAAAAATTGTGAATTTCTATTGCAACTTGTTGGAGTAGTTGTAAATTGTTGTTTTAGATTTTGATAGAAAATGGAGAAAATGGTGATACACTTTGAAACTTGGGTTTTGTTTTGGATTTAGCCTTTGGAGTTGTTATGGAAAGTTGAGTTGTTAACTTTGTAGGCGAAAATCGAAAACGAGAAAGAAAAGAATGATGGGATATCGTTGGGGTTAATATTGTTGTTTAATTGAAATAAAAAATTAGATTTTGAATTGAAATGTATAGCGTGTAGTCTTGGTATTGGAGTTGATATTGTTGGAAAATTTGAAAGTTAACAATGGAGTTAATGGATTTTTTTGTGGTTGTTGTTGAATATTGTTGTTGTTGTTGAATAATTGTAAGTTAGAAATGAACATTTTTGTGGATCCTATTTTGGTAGTAGTGATAATGAACTTTTTTGTTGTATCAAAGAAGAGTATAATGTAAAAATTAAAATAGGATTAATAGCCGTTATGATGTGCTTTATTGAACTAGCTAATAGTTAGAGAGTTAGAAACATAGCAAGAAAGTTAGGTTCTTGTTTTCTCCTAAATTGCTTAATTTTGAATCTTTTTAACCCTTAGTTTAGAATGGGATACTTGTTTTACAAATTAGGGAGAAAATATGTTACTTTCATAGCTTAAAGTGTGTTACTATCATACTTAACAATAATTTAGGAGACCTTAGCTATAAGTAATATAGTAGTTACACAACTTAAAATATCTTAATTATTTTCGTAAATTGATTTGAATAATAAAAGTAATTACTAAATGATAATCTTAGAGAATAAATTAGTGAGGAACTGGACATAATAGTTAGACATGCTCTAGTCTAGTGAATAAAAAATAAGTATTAGGCCTAGAACTAGAATTCAAAAATTGAAAATAATTAAGTATGACAATTTTAAGATTATTTTCTTTTTGGGTAATTAGTAATATGAATATTTTATGTAGTGATTAATAATGTATGATTAATTTATATTATATTTTAAGAGACATTAGCTATAAATAATATAGTAGCTAAACAACTTAAAATATTTTATTTTGTAAATTGATTTGAATGAAATAAATTATTTGTAAATATACATTTTGTAATCTTTGATTCTATTTCATTTGATTCTTCAAATATTGGATTTTAAATTACTCCAACTAAGTATAGATAAGTAAATAGTTTTATCATTTTGAATAAATAGATATAAGTTGCAAATGAGAAGTGTTATTAATTACTAAATGATAATTTTAGAGAACAAATTAGTTAGTAATATAAAAGTAATTGACTTAAAAAATTATATAATTACTTAATCTTATGAAAATTGATAGTGTAGCAAAGTAATTTTTGTTTAAATCTTTGCAATTTAATATGCATCTCAAACTTGTAATTTTTGTGTAGATATGGAACATAAAAGTGGTAGTTGGATGTATAATAGAAATAATCCCGGGCAGTAGGGGATGAGGGAAGAATTTGCAGTAGGTTTTCAAGAATTTATTGAAAAGGCAAAAACACTTGATTATTTTATACGGTATGGCCAGATTAAGTGTCCTTGTGTAAAAATACAAGTGCATAAAAGGACAAAGTTTGGAAGATGTTGAAATGCATCTTTATAGGAAGGGTTTTATGCCAAATTATTCTGTTTGGGTTTATCACGGAGAGTCTAGGGATATGGGTGGTGATGTTAATTTTCAAAATGCTTATGTCGGTGGGAGTGGTCCGTTTGTGGAGAATAATCTTGATAATTGTCGAATGAACGATATGGTTAATGATGCTTTTAGGATGTACCTAGAGAAGCCATCCCAACCGGGTACATCGCAACCAAATGTTGAGCACGTTCCTAATGATGAGGCAAAGCTCTTCTATAAACGGTTGGAGGAAGCTAGCCGTCCATTGTACGAAGGCTCAGTGCATTCCAAGTTGTTAGTTGCTGTTAGATTGTTAAGTACTAAATCTGATTTTAGTATATCTCAAGCAGCCATGGATTCCATCATTGGCCTTATGAATGAACTCAATCCGACTAACATGGCATTACCAACTGATTATTACCACACTAAGAAGGTTTCCACGTTAGGCCTTTCTGCACAGAGAATTCATTGTTGTGTCAACGGTTGCATGTTGTTTTATAAGGATGATGCAGAATTAGATAAATGTAAATTTTGCGAGGAGCCTCATTACAAGCCGGTTCTAAACCCTAAAAAGAAGCCGATATCTGTTAAGTCGATGCATTACTTACCCCTTATACCTAGGTTAAAGAGGTTGTATGCATCGATGAGATCTGCTCCTCATATGAGATGGTACCATGATCGTACAAAACAGCCAGGCATTCTAAGCCATCCGTCAGATGGTGAGGCACGGAAACATTTTGATCAGGTGTATCCGGCATTTGCTAGTGAACCAAGAAACATAAGATTGGGTTTATGTTCAGATGGGTTCACTCATTTTGATGTCTCGTCTACACCTTATCCTTGTTGGCCCGTATTTGTCACGCCGTACAATCTTCCGTCCGAAATGTGCATGACTAGTCCTTATCTATTTTTGAATTGCATTATCCCAGGGCCACATAACCCGAAAGCCTCGATTGATGTATTTTTGCAGCTTTTGATTGATGAGTTAAAGTTATTGTAGTATGAAGGTGTGGAAACATATGATATATCAATGAAACAGAACTTTCAACTGCATGCTTCTTTGATGTGGACTATAAATGACTTTCCAGCTTATGGAATGTTGTCTGGGTGGCCCACTGCTGGTAAGCTCTCTTGCCCTTATTGTATGGAAGATACAAAAGCATTCACTTTGAAAAATGGCGGTAAGATTACATGGTTCGACTCTTGCCGTCGATTCTTGCCAATGGATCATCAGTGTAGGAATAACAGTAGCGCATTTATGAAGAATCAGGTTGATTTTGAGAAGCCTCCGCGAAGGTTATCAGGAGGAGAAATATGGGATAGAGTTAAGGTGTATCCTAAGGTAACTGACCAATGGCCATCTAAAGCACCTGGTTATGGTATTGATCATAATTGGACTAAACAAAGTATCTTCTGGGAATTGCCTTATTGGAAGGACAATCTTCTTCGACATAACTTGGATCTCATGCATATTGAGAAGAATTGTTTCGAGGCTGTCTTTAATACTGTGATGGATGTTAGGAACAAGACAAAGGATAATGTGAAGGCCAGGTTGGACCTTTGAGGAACTTTTTAGGCGATCTGAGTTACACTTATCTCAAGTTGGCAACACGATTTGGCTTCCCAAAGCCAGTTACACATTCGGATTGGATGAGAGAAGAATGATTTGTAATTGGGTCAAGAATTTGAGGATGCCTGATGGATATGCATCAAGCTTAGAAAGGTGTATTGATATGACAGAAGGAAAATTGACTCACATGAGAAGCCAAGATTGTCACATCTTCATGGAAAACTTGCTCCCAATTACATTCAATGGCTTGCCTGATAAAGTTTGGAAACCCCTTATAGAGACGAGCCTATTTTTTAAGGAGCTGTGTTCTAAGACATTGAGGGAAGAGAATCTTAAGTCGTTGGAAAGTAACTTTCCTGTTGTCGCAACTATGTTGACAAAAATCTTTCCCCCTGGTTTCTTTAATGTAATGGAGCATCTTCCAATTCACCTCGTGGAAGAGGCACTACTGGGAGGCCCGCTGCACTGTAGATGGATGTATCCTTTCGAGAGGTAAGGTCCCTTAAGTTATTATTAACTCTTTTTTTTTTAATTCATCTTAAGTAAATTAATTAATACAATGTATTATGCAGAATTATTGGCAAGTGTAAGCGGGACATGAAAAACAGGAACCAAATTGAGGGGTCCATATGTGAGGCATATCTGGCTAGAGAAACTTCTCATTTTTGTTCGTATTATTTCGATCAAAATATGCCATGTTTGCGAAATAGGCCGGATCGACATGATGTTGGAGACAACAATGATCCGAATTATCCACCATTTTCTATATTCAATCAACCTAGTAGAGGAAAGTTAATGACCGAAGTATGCAAGTTCACTGACCGGGACAGAAAAGTAGCTACAACACATATTTTGTTGAATTGTCCTGATGTCACGCCTTTTTACAAGTATACTTTTTTTTTTTTTTTTTTTTTTTTACATTAAAGCCTAACATTCAAGTTTCATCATTAATCTAACTAATGAGATATTTTTGGCGCATCATCCAGTCACTTTGTTGGAGAATTTGGCGTTGTTGCTGTTTATCAAAAATTTTCAGATTGGTTCAGAGAATTTGTAAGTGTTATACAAACAAATATATATATATATATATATATATATATTGTACACATCTTGAACTTTATATAGGTACTCAATCCAGATAATGGCATAAACTTCCCATTGTTACATGATATATCTCACAGGCCTTATTATAAATACAAGAGGATGCCTAAGTACTTTGTTAACGGGTATAAGTTTCATACTAAAGAATGGTCCTTGGGGAAGAAAACCAACAACAGCGGTGTGTGTGTGTGAAAGGTGGTACTGGTGACCACGATGTAGACTTTGATTACTATGGTGTTTAATGAGGAGATTTTAGAAATAGAGTTTACAGTAGGTTGGCCTCGTAAAAGATTGGTGCTTTTTCGGTGCAAGTGGTTTGATCCGAGTCCCAAGGGTACGAGGGTAGACCCATGTAGTTGAAGTTAATCACAGAAGATCATATGGACATTATGATCCTTTCATCATTGCCCAGAATGTGAAGCAAGTGTGGTACGTTCCTTATCCACAGCAGGTTGGCCTCGTCAAAGATTGGTGCTTTTTCTGTGCAAGTGGGTTGATCCGAGTCCCAAGGGTACGAGGGTAGACCCATGTTCTAAAATAGTTGAATTTAATCACAGAAGATCATATGGACATTATGATCCTTTCATCATTTCCCAGAATATGAAGCAAGTGTGGTACGTTCCTTATCCACCAACAAAGAACAAAGCCAAAGCCAAATCCAAAGCCAAGGCCAATTGGTGGGCTGCTCTAAAAGGCAAGCTAGTGGAAAGAGTGGAGGTAGATGATGTATTAGATGTTGCATATCAAAATGAGGTTTCAACCGTTCCTTTGATTGCGGATATTGAATTAGCCGATCAGTTGCAACATAGTGAAGGCATCTATGAAGAGTTTGATGTATCGGTGGTTAGACATGGAAAAAACACGACTAATTTTGGAGAAGCAACATCTAGGGCAAACGAGGAGGATGAATATATGGATGACGTTGAAACAAGCGAGGAAGAATTTGTTGATGACGATGAGTGACGAGCGAGGAAGAAGAAATAGCCGATGACCTTGACGCGAATGATGATGATTGACATGTTCGTAGTTTGTTGTTGTTACTTTACTACAATTATTTGCACTAATTTATAAATGTATTCCATATAAATTTATATTTTGCTTATATTGTGCTTATTTTACAGATATGACATCTACAGAGAAGGCTAGGGGGAAAAGAAAGGTTCAAAGTACCTCTCCTGCTTCAGGTCATACTACTCCTCCTGCTCATGTACCTCATATGCTTCCTACATATCCTCCATCTACATATGCTCCAGGTTTTTTCACTCCTCCCGCTACTTTCCCCCTGGCATGCCACTTCCTACATCTCCTGGTTATGTTGTTCGTCCGCATGGATGATGACATGGCATGAGTTCATCATCCATGCCTTCGCCATCTTCCAGTCCATCACCATCCCCTTCATCATCTACTCCTTCTGGATCTACTGTACCACCTTCTGATCCGAGGTCGGTTGGCGCTTCGGTACCACCTACTGTACTACATTATGATCCGAGCTCGCCTTTTTACATTGATGCTCTAGGATCATATGATGATGATGGGAGGGTGAAGATTTATCCTGAGAGTAGTCGTCGGTAAGTATTATTTTTGTTATTTTTTAACTATTTAATACTACTGTAAAGTTTAATTTTTTAGTATATTTATTAACATTAGTGATTTTTATCTAGTTTTACTCCCTCGCACGTTGCTACTCCCTTAGTCACATTATGCATTAAATCTAGATGGAGTGAGCCATGGCCATCCTGGGGTAAGGTACCCTTCCTCGTAAAGTTGTCCATGTTTGACGATTTTAAGGTAATAACTATGTTTTATTTTTTAATAATTTAGTTAAGTTTCACTTTTTTAAAAATCTAATATTTTTAATTATTTCAGACAAAGTGTAAGTGGCATCCTGCATTTGATAGCGTTGCCCAAAGCAATTTCCTTGAAAAATGCGCAGATAGAGTCAAAGGTAACTTGTATGATAGTCGGGCCAAAGGAAAGAAGCCCGATTGGATATACGATCACGTTTGGGTAAAATATCTGGAATATTGGGATAGTGATGAATTTAAGAAGAGGAGCACCCAAGGAAAAGCCGCGCAAGCCTCCGAAAAGGGTGGATCGCTGCACACCGGGGGTTCGGTTAGCGCAGTGACTCAGCGGATGCTATTGGTAACTTATTAATTATTATATGTATTGTTGTATGTAACTCGCATTAATTTTCTATCTAACTTGTCATCTTTTTCATTTTGTAGGAAAAGGAAGAAGGGCAGCCAATACGTGTGCCTGAAATCTTTAAGAAGAGGCATATATACAGAAACAAAAAAGGAGAAGAAGTGTAGGTCGAGGAGCGCGCTAGAGAGCTATATGTAAGTTATTAAATTCAATCTTTTAAAGTTATTAAATCCGTCAATATTTGTAAATCTAATTCTTGTTATTAAATATTTTTCAGGAAAAGGCTATTGCAGCTTATGAAGAAAGGATAGCAAGTCAGACAACCGAGTGTGGTAGCAGTAACCCAGCTCAAATACACTAGAGGAGGAAACCGCACTATAGTTGGAGGTGAATGGCGGGGTAAAGAAGGGAAGTGCTTACGGCCTTGGATCGCAGAAGTGCTTACGACCTTGGATCGCAGTATGCCTCGGAACGTCTAAATCCAGGTTTGTTTGACACTTGCACTCCTCCTGCTAGTTCAATTAATCCCTCGGTGGAAGTCTCATTGCGCAATGAAATCGAAGAGCTTAAGAGAAAGAGTGAAGAAGATCGTTTGCGCAATGAGGAAAATATGAGAGTCATGCGGGAAATGATGCAGAACATTGTGTGTGGTAGTGCGGACAAGGGAAAGAAGGGCAAGGGCAAGAGCAAGAGCGGGGGGAAAGGCAAGAGCAAACATCAATACAGCTCATCGTTTGAGTCTAGGTTTGAGGCAACTGAGTAGTGATAATGGATTGTTGATGTTTTAGACATGTGCTAGACTTATGGTTGGTTTTTCATAAACTTGTTAGACTTGTTGTTGTTAAGTTTTACTTGTTTGAATCGTTATGAATTATTGATGTTATGTAAATTGTTAAAGTTTTAGTTTAAAGGCAATAAGCCTTGTTTAGAAAAAAATTAAGACTTGTAGAAGCCTATTGTTTACTGGGTGCTGTTTTTACTGTTTTTACAGGTGGTGGAGCTCTAACTACAGGTTTTATATTGCAGGTTTTACCCAGATTTCCGGCCGAATCGGTCCAAAATCTGGGTATTTTTTTGTCCAGAAATTACAATATTCGACCACGTCGCTCACCTGGCTCAAGAAATTTTTTTCCAGAATTTTGCAACCTCGGACCGGTTCGGTCGCCTGGTTCAATAAATTTTGTTCCAGAAATTACAATGTGCGACCGGTGTCCGACTGATTTGCGGTCAGATTATCGGACCGAGTCGATCGGACACACTTGTGCGACCACCCATTATCCGACCGCCTCATTTGGTCGGACAACGGTCGGGCCGACCGTTTTCCGACCATATTGACGGTCGGAAAATACCTTTTTTCTAGTAGTGTTGTAATCAATACTTAATACTAAAAGGAAAACAAATTTTGCTTGAATTATGCTTTCACACTTTCCTTACACATAAGTTTACTTTTCAGTCTTAATTGTTAACGTTAAATTTGGCAAAGTTTCGACCCTAACGACATACATGTTTATTACAAATTCATGAAGTTAAAGCGTTTTCCTTAACAAGTCTACAAAGCAGTACATAAAATATCATTGTATACTTTATAAGTTCTAATAAACAAATTATCTTTAAACTAAATAAAATCCCATCAATTTAAATATTTAATTCATGTATTGTGTAATCCAAAGTTTTATTTCTGACGTAGCCAGGATATGAAAGGAAGACTCAAATATAAGGTGGTGAACCACGTGGCAGCTAAAAAAGTGACCATTCAGATGACATCATATTTTTGAAGCTTTTCAAAGAAGTTAAAAGAGAAGTCTATCAAATTTACCAGAATACCAAAAGTATATGGAGTAATAAAGAGATAGATCCTGAGTATATTCCAAATGATGTCACTAAACTCTGGGACAGGAGCACGCACATCACGAAGGGGTCGTTCGGTTACTCGTGTTGTTTACGCGAGTATTAATTAGTAATATGAGTATTAATAATGTGGGTATTAATAATGTATGTATTAATAATGTGGGTATTAATAATGCGGATATTAGTTAGCGCGGGGTTTAGTAATGTGGGTATTAGCCATGCATATATTATAACATATGGATTATTTTTTGAATCACTGATATATTACAATATTATTATTTAAAATATTTATTTACTCCTTAAATAAAATTTTAAAATATATTCTCATAATGAGGTTATTTTTGTCATTTCAAATTTTAATACCCACATTATTAATACCATCTTCTACCCCGCATAAAGTAATACATAGATTCCCGCATTAATAATGCAGGTATTAATAATGCGGAATATACAAAAACGTAACCAAACGTTGTATTAATTTATGCAGGCATTAAAATTTCTCAAAAAACCAACCGAACGATGCGCTAAATTAACGCAGAGTTTTGCGCGGGTATTAACTTATTAACTCAGTAACCGAACAACCCCGAAGTGTCTTTAGTTATCAATAGAGCACAAAGAAATCTCCAAAACGCCCCCTTAAGCATCAGGCAAAAAACTGGCCTTCTCTTCAGCTGAAGTCCAATAAAGTGGCTATTTCGATAAATCGTCGCACGCAACCGTAAGTAGGAGTCAGGACGAAGCAGCTCTCTCCCGCATTTCTATAGTAGTAGTAAAGTAAAGTAAAGTAAAGTAATATGCATTGCCCAGAATCGTCAATGGCAAATATTGGTACATATTACAATATTAGAATGCCCAACACTAAGCCTGCCAACTTTCAGGATTAAACAAATTAAGAAGGTGCCTAATTTTTTGACTACTACATGACCATCGATGACAAATGTAACCGGGAGGAGTTCTCCCTTCTTCTGGTACATATTGCAATATTGGAATGCCTAACACTAGTCATTTGTGTAAATAGCTATCCATGGAGCATTAGTATTGCTTCTAATTTTTGTAAGCTAACCGGTAGAGAGAGACATGGTTTCAACCGAGTCTAATAAGAAGAATGTGGAGGTTAGGTTTCACGACCTCCCTCATTCATTTATTTACCTGTTAAATGGTGTTTTAATTTTTTTTTTTTAAATGCATTCACCAGAATCTTACCTTTTATATTTTCTTGACTAATTCTACAGTACTATCAATGGTCATGAAAGACCATCAAAATGCACATTATCAAGTTAGTTAATTGTAAAGTTCACTCTAATAGAACTAATAATTGTATTGTCCTAAACCGATTTAGGAAAACAAATTAAATTTGGGATGGGTTTACAAGCAACGCTAAGTATCAATGTCAAAATAAAGCCATGAAATTGAGCAACTAATGAACAAAAATTGAATAAAATTTCAATATATGATTTGAGTACAAATTTTGGCAAAGTTTCTGTATATAGTTCTGAATACCTAATACATCAAGTGAATTGCTATTTATAGACAATAATTACAGCTCATTTTCCACCATGTTTCCCACGTCTTTGCCCACATTCCGCATCTCTGAATGTGGGTTTGATGGTATGAGATCGTAGGGCTGCTTTCTTGCTGAAAATGGGGTGGTCCACCGAGGCTAAGGTCTTCCACCTTGGGGCTATCAGCTCTCTGACTAACTGAGGTTGAGATCTACCGAGGTGTGGCCCAATCATACCCTCGATTGCTGACTTCCGCGACCTTACTGTCTGCTTTGCTTATGAATGTCCGTTCGGTAAACCTCCGGTCATAGATCTGAGGTGCCACTTAGCACGAGCCAATTTTTATCCAATACAGATAATCCCCCACTCCTCGGGCAAGTGTCAAACTAACCAAGGAGTGGAATGAGTTTGAACAGGAGAATGACATGGCTCAACGTATGCCAAGTATTTCAAAAAAACACCCATCACTTCAACTTCCTGCCGAATGAGACGTGGCAACCGTTGCTTGGCTTCGAACAGTCGCGCCGTTTTTTTTGGTATTCCCAATGTTATAATAATGATCACTTCCTCACCTATAAATACATCCACTTGAAACCACTTTCCTTACTTGCGATTACTCATCTACAGTGAACAAAACTTCATAGCCATTAAAAGAAACTCAGAAATCCCTTTCTTTTCAAGATCTCAAGAAATCTTTTTCCTTAAAATTTCAACCATGTCTGCAACACATTCTATTCAAGGCTCCAGTGGTTTACAGAGCTGAGGGTTCCTCCCATCGACACCATGATCGTCGGAGGGGAGTTGGTAAACGTGCCTCAGCCGCTGAACATCGTTACTTTAGTCGAAGGTGACGAAGAGGCTATGTCGCAGATATGGGGTTTGAGGCGGTGCAAACAGGCCGCCGGTCGTGACAAGGTCATCGAAAGAGATGACGATATTGATGACGATGATGAGGGTGAGGATGACGTCGAGGGTGATGGCATTGAAACTGAGGAGGATGAGGTCAACGCCACCACAGAAAGTGGGGCTGAATTGCCCAACACCGAAGAGGGGCACACTGCCGAGGCTGGACCCTCGGGGCCTAAAATGAAACCAAAAATTCCCCTCGAGCAAGAGCTCGAACCTCATCATATCATTCCTTCAAGCTTCAACACCGACAAGGATCTCAAGTTGCAAAACCAGACAGCCGACCAGCAAGAATTAAATAGGAATGTACCGGTGCAAACGATGCCTTCGATACTTACTGATACGAAAATAAAGACAATGAAAGGAAAATAACATGAATTAAAGCAAGACCCAATTGATTAGAAAATGATTAAGGAAGTGGATTAGGGAAAGTGGCCTAATCACCCCCTTAATTGTCTATCAATAGAACCTATACTAATTGATCCTCAATTAGTCTAAGCCTAATTACAAATCAAGAGAATCAATGCGTGCTTAAGCAAACAAGCTTAGCCAATAATCTCTTAAGTTTAATGTCATCAAAATCCAACCCTAAAATAATGAGCTAAGGGTTTTATATAGGTGTTTCTAAAAATAGCACATTTGCCTTAATTACCCTAAAAAATGGGCCTTCAATAAGTCATTAGCTGAAACATAACATTCTGATCATCGTTACAGCGCTATCGCGCTGGAGCAGGCGCTATCGCGCAATTTAATAAATCAAAGCCTCACGATCGCAGCTATGCTCACGCGGTTGCAAGGGCATTGTCATTCACCCATATTTAGCCTCTTGCGCGGTCGCGTCTGAGGACTCACGATTGCGCGGTTCATCATTTCTTTCTCGCGCGATCGCGGCTGATGATGCGCGATCGCGTTGGTCATCTTTTTCCCCTTGTGCGATCACATCTGGAGACTCGCGATCGCGATGAACGTTTCCTGATTCTGAGGCAGTAAGCATGCAAAAATATCCTGAAACCTCCAACACTTGCCCCAGCAGCTCCAGTTATGTAAATGTGGCCTGCAACTGTTGCAACTCCCGTGCTTGGCTCCTTGTGAATAGCTTGCTCGCGCATTGGGTTGCATCATTCTCCTCGTCTTGGGAAGAATTCCTCCACGAATTCGATTGTTCGTCGACTTTGATGGGAGATAAGTCACACACGTTGATAGTGTTGTGCACTAGGTAGTTGCTTGAAAAATCCACCTTGTACGCGTTGTTGTTGAAGCGTTGAAGGATTTGAAATGGACTATCACCTCTAGGCATCAATTTGCTCGCCCGCTTGTTGGGAAATCTATCCTTCCGAAAATGAGCCCAAACCCAATCACCGGGTTCGAAGACAACCTTCTTTCTTCTTTTATTAGCTCTTATCAAAACTTCTTGATTTTTCTTTTCGAGTTGTTTCCTCACTTGCTCGTGAAGTTACTTCATCTCTTGAGCTCTCACCTTTGCATCTAAACTTAATACAACATCTTGAGACAAAGGCGTAAGATCCAAGGGTAAGACAACATCTTGAGACAAAGGCGTAAGTTCCAAGGGGTAAGGGGGTTAAAACAATACACAACCTCAAAACGGCGTCATGCAAGTAAAAGTATGCATGGTCCTATTATATGCAAATTCAATTAAAGGTAGGTGTTCTTCCCAAGAAGCAAGTTTGCCCTTAACCAATGCTCTAAGCATGACACCCAAGGTTCTATTGACAACCTCAGTTTGGCCATCGGTTTGGGGGTGACAAGAAGTGAAAAATAACAACTTAGTACCAAGCCCCCCCCCCCCCATAATTCTTTCCAAAAATGACTAAGGAACTTGGGATCCCTATCATTAACAATAGTCTTTGGGACCCCATGCAATATGAGTACATGTTCAACAAATAAATTGGCTACGCGGGATGCATTATCAATCTTACGACATGGAATGAAATGAGTCATTTTCTAAAATCTATCAACTACCACAAAGATGCTATATTTTCCCCTCTTAGTCCTAGGTGATCCAAGCACAAAGTCCATGGAAATTTCAAGCCAAGGACCTAAGGGAATGGGGAGGGGTGAGTACAAACCATGTGAAAGTAGTTTTGACTTAGCTTGTCTACACTCCAAGCATTGGCCGCACACCTTCACAATATCCACCCTCATCTTAGACCAATAAAATTGCTCCTTAAGAATCTTCATGGTCTTGCCCACTCCAAAATGCCCCATTAATCCCCCACTATATGCCATCCTCACTAACAACTCCCTCCAAGATAAACTCAGCACACACAAATTTTGCATTCTCTAAACAAGAATCTTTCAAACTTATGAAACCTATTTTTCTCCACATCACCACTAGGTTCCTCCTCACCACACAACCGATTGATCCTTCTCCCCCTTTCCTCTACTTCACAATAGGCATATAGTTCCCCAAACTCCGGATCATTGGCATACATCTCCTTCATACTTTCAAAACCCATGAGCTTGGACCCTAAAGTATTCAACAACACTTGTCTTCTCGATTGTAGCATAAACTTCCTTGACAAGGCATCCGCCACCATATTTTCTTTCCCCTTTTTGTAATGGATGACATAAGGAAAGGTTTCAAGGAATTCCACCCATTTGGCATGTCTCACATTCAACTTCTCATGGGATTTGAGGTGTTTCAAAGATTGGTGGTCGGTTCTAATTACAAATTCTTAGACCATAGGTAATGTTGCCAATGAGCCAATGCCCTCACCAAAGCATACAACTCTTTATCATAAGTGGAGTATTTAGTGGTTGCCCCCTTAAGTTACTCACTAAAATAGGCAATGGGTTTTTGATCTTGCTGCAACACGGCTCCAATTCTTACCCCACTAGCATCACACTCAATTTCGAAGGTTTTATCAAAGTTTGGCAATTGAAGGAGAGTTGTGCAACTAAGCACTTCTTTCAATTTTGCAAAAGCATCTTCTTGCTCCTTCCCCCACACAAATGCCTTATCCTTCCTTATCACTTCGGTCAATGGTGCGGATATAGTACTAAATCCCCTCACAAACTTCCTACAAAAGCTAGCCAACCCATGGAAACTTCTCACATCACCAATGCTTTAGGAGTGGGCCAATCCCTAATGGCCTCCATTTTAGCCTCATCTACTTCCACGCCATTTGCACTCACCACAAAACCAAGGAACACAACTTTTTCAACACAAAAAGAGCACTTTTTCAAATCAGCAAATAATTGCTCCTTTCTCAAAACATCAAACACTTGTTTCAAATGACTAGCATGATCATCAATGGATTTGCTATAGATAAGAATGTCATCAAAGTAAACTACAACAAATTTTTTCAACGAAAGATTTGAGCATATGATTCATCAACCTCATGAAAGTTGAAGGAGCATTGGACAAGCCAAAAGGCATGACAAGCCACTCATACAGACCAAAATTAGTCTTAAAGGTCGTCTTCAACTCATCACCCGATTTTATTCGGATTTGGTGGTATCTACTCATCAAATCGATTTTAGAGAACACACAAGATCCACACAACTCATCAAGCATATCATCTAACCTAGGGATAGGATGATGATACTTTACCGTGATCTTGTTGATGGCTTTACGATCCACACACATGCGCCAAGTCCCATCTTTCTTTGGTACCCGGATGACCGGGACCGCACATGGGCTCAAGCTTTCTTGCACAAGTCCTCTTTCAATCAACTCCTCCACTTGCTTTTGGAGCTCTTTAGTGGCCTCCGGGTTGCTTTTATAAGCGGCCATGTTGGGCAATTGGGAGCCCGGAATAAGGTCATTTGATGCTCAAAGCCTCTTAGTGGTGGTAATCCACTAGGCAACTCCTCGTAAAAGATGTCTTCATAACCTTGCAAAAGAGAAGAAATAGAACTAGGCAAAAAAGGGGTTAGTTCATTAGTAAGCAAAACATAGTCCTTGTGTAGGAGGAGAATCATGGGCATTCCCTCCTCCACATCTTTCAAACACTCCTTCTCGGACAAGAACAAGTTCATTCCCTCTTTTGTTTCCTCACTCTTTTGTGTGACAACTTCCACTTTTTTATCCCCTACAACTCCCTCTTTCTTTTCTTTCTCTCTTTTCAACTTCAACCCCTCATCTTCTTATAGCCCTCACTCACTTGAGCCGGAGTCAGTGGATTAAGAATAAACTTCCGACCATCCAACTCCAAGGCATACTTTTTAGTCTTGCCATCATGCTTTGCTAAACGGTCATATTGCAAAGGTCTACCAAGAAAAATGTGATAAGCTTGCATTGGAACCACATCAAATAATAGCTCATCATGGTAATCCCCAATCTTGAATTTGATCAAAGCTTGCTTGGTCACCTTTAATTCACCACATTCGTTCAACCATTGTAGCTTGTAAGATTGTGGACATTTCCTAGTGGGTAGCTTGAGTTGTTCAATCAAAGTGGTGCTCACTACATTGACACAACTACCACTATCAATAATTAGAGAGCAAATAGTCCCTTGAACCTTACAATATGCATGAAACAAATTCCCTCTTTAATTCGACTTCTCCTTCACTTGCACGCCCATTATTCTCCTTACCACAAGAGTAGCGTATGAGTCTTCCTCTAATTTCTCACCATCCCCTTGGCCCCCGTCAAAATTATCATCACAAGGCATATCCCCATCTATCCCTTCTACATCACTATCACCCGTTTGATAGCCTCCATCACCCAAAGCAATAATAGCTCTCATATTTGGACAATCCCTCATCGTATGGCCTCGGCCATTGTATTTATAACATTGAATGTTCGACAAGCTTTCAAGTTTAGCTTTGTTACCTCCCACCTTTGGCTCTTCTTTGGGCTTGGCTTTGTCAAAGTGGCCTTAGAGTTCTCGCTTGGGCTCCTTTGCTTTGTCCCATAGGGAATAGATCTTCACATTATCCTTTCCTTTGTTCCAAGTGGTAGAGATGTTTTTGGACTTGTAGGACTTGTCCAATTTAAGCCTTTTTTCCACCTTAAGCGCCGCTTGAAAAGCATCATACAAGCAATCATATTGGTGCAATTCCATGGGAGAAGAGATTTCCCTATTCAAGCCTCCACAAAATTTTGGAATAAGAAATCGATCACCATCTTGAATGTTGGCCCTTGTTCTTGTCTTCTCGAATTCATCAAAGTATTCCGGCATACTCTTGTTTCCTTGCCTCAAGTTATAGAATTTCTTGATTAACTTATCTTCATAGTTGGTGGGTAAAAATTGAGCCTCCACCATGGCTTTCAAAGCCGTTCATCCACCATTTGCAATTAGCTTTTGAGTCTCCCTTTGCCTTCGTTTGGTCTCCCACCAAGTAGAAGCACAATTCTCAAATTGAGTAATGGCATACTTGACCTTTGTGGCTTCTTGAACATTGTTGGTTTGAAAGATCCTCTCCATCTTGACAACCCACTCTAGATACTCCTCGGGATCACTTTCTCCTTAGAAATTTGGTAGGTTGATCTTGATGGTGTTCAACCCCCTATCATCATCATCATCATGTCTCTGATGTCCACCATGACCCCCATAGTCATAGTAGTCCTCTTCACGTTCCACTCTCCCTTGGTAACTTCTCACAAATCGACCTCCTCGACCCCTATTTCCTCTTTGTCGTGCCTCTAACGGATAGTGAAAAGGATCATCATCATAGTTCTCATGTGCATGAAAGGACTCGTCATCATATCGACGATCATTTTGTGGTTGCACCACTCCTTCACGCTTTTGAGTCTCATTTCTTGGTGGTTCATGGTTGGGATCTTTCGCTTATGGAGTGTCATTTGGAGAATAGGTATCTTAGACCATCATGTGTGAATAACGGTCATTAGTCCGAGAGATTTGGCTAGGTCCATCACCCTGCACTCCCACGGTTGGATGTGTCTCAACCAATTGCTTTCCCATTTCCCGAAGCCTATCTTTTCGGGATAGGTCTTCAACCGTCTCTTTCATCCCCTTGAATTCATCTTGCATTGAATTAACACTCGTCATCAAGGCTTGCAACATGGTTTTGAGTTCCATGTCCACCTCGACTTCTTTTTGAGCCATCGTACCTACAAACAAGTAAGCAAACAAGGTTACTAGAAAGAATCCCCACCAAGTCGCTCCAACTTTGAGATTTATATTTCTTGTTGGTCCGTGAACAAACCCTAGTAGTTGAATCTTGAGTAGCAACAACCAAATTCAAAAAGCCCCAATTCTTTGTTGAAGAACTCTAATTATTGAATTCTCAAATCAGCACCCTAAATGATATTTGTTGATGAATTCCTTCAAGGATTAGCTTCTAGAATCATGTAATTGGTAACAAAAATTTCACTCAAAAGAAACTTATACCTAAGACTTATTTTTTGGGATTTTTGATTTATTTTTTTGTGGATTTTCAGATTCAATAAACAAATTTGGGTTAGTGATTGTAAGAACAAACACTAATCCAGTTCTGATACCAAATGATACGAAAATTAAAGATAATAAAAGAAAAATAACAAGAATTAAAGCAATACCCAATTGATTAGAAAAGGATTAAGGAAGTGGATTAGGGAAAAGTGGCCTAATCACCCCCTTAATTGTCTATCAATATATCCTATATAGTCTAAGCCTAATTGCAAATCAAGAAAATCAATATGTGCTTAAGCAAACAAGCTTAGCCAATAATCTCTCAAGTTTAATGTCATCAAAATCTAACCCTAAAATAATGAGCTAAGGGCTTTATATAGGTGTTTTTAAAAATGACATATTTTCCTTAATTACCCTCAACAATGGTCCTGTTGACACCCAGTTTTATCTCGAAATTTTCAATTAACGTCTAATTACTTTTAAAATAAGGTTAATTTTTAGGATAAATTAAGTTCATAAATTTAAGAGAAAATGGCCATAATCGTTCTTCATTTTAAGTCCTGGTCTATTTACGCAATACGCATTTTCTATTTTTCCTAGCCCAATTCTAAAACCCTCACCCTCACCCCTATAAATCCTAAAACCCTAGCCCCCTCACTAGTCATCATCTTCATCATCATCTTCCTTCTCTCCCACAATATCTACAACACACACCACCACCACCGTTTAGATCCATCGCCGGTGACCCCGCTCTCGTATTCTCCTCCGCCTTTGTTGATCGGTGACTGCACCTGAAAAAGGAGTGGCGGAGTCGCTGCAGCGCCGCTAAGGCAGTCGCTCCTCTGCCCCCATCTGTTTGCTCTGTTCGTTTGGTCTGTTCACCCACTGCCGTGTCGATTTCTGATCTCTGTTATTAAAACTGAAAAAGGGAGAAGGGAGTGGTAGCGACACCGTTAAATGGATGTTGCTCCTCTTTGCTTCGTCTGATTTTTGCTCTGATTCTTTTACCGCTGCTCCGCTTGTTTGCTTCACCGAAAAATCTCAACGGCGATCGCTATTTTTTTGGCTAGCGATATTGACTATTGCTTAGTTTAATTGATTCGTTATTTATTTTAAAATCATGACTTGTTATGCTAATCCTTTGCTGAGTTTTGCAAATCTAATGGTTCCTTTACTGTTGAGGCTCATTGGTTTGAGTTGTTAATGCTCTGGCTCAGTGAGTCATTAACATGCTGCTCGCCTCTTGATTTAGTGATACTAACTTTCGTTGATTCTGCAGATCTGTTACAAATCTTGAAATTGCTCTGAGTTTGACTCGTTTTCCTAACCTTGTTTTTACCGATCTTTTGTTAACAAGTTATGATCTGCAGTTTTAGTGGCTCGTTGTTCTTACTGTTAATCTGCAAAGGAG
The DNA here is from genome assembly GCA_037355625.1 of Petunia x hybrida. NCBI lineage: Eukaryota > Viridiplantae > Streptophyta > Magnoliopsida > Solanales > Solanaceae > Petunia > Petunia x hybrida. The sequence goes on from JBBBVM010000016.1 coordinate 1,877,566, forward strand.
TTCATTGGCTAATGGTTCAAGTTTCGGTGGTTGCAATATAGATGATGGTCTGTTGATATTGCTAATTCCATTACTGCTATGGTTTTGGTTTGGATGAAATCGTCTACTGCATTCGTCCCACAATTGCTCACTGTTCTGACAGTTATTATAATTAATTTGGCAAATAAAAAAATATATTTACGTATATTGAGGCATTTGAACTGATATTGAACGGATACTACACAAGGCCTATGACGTTTAGAGGCCAATAAGTCCCGTCCCGTGTACGCATAACGTCTCTTACGAACAAATAGGCGATGATGAATGTATGAATTTAATGCAAAGAAAGTCGTGAATAGAGTGGTGGATTTGGTACTTGGCATGGCAACCGGTTCGGGCTCCGTGTTTGCAGCCGTACCAAAATCCAGAGCCCCTACTCGACACGCCATACAAACCTGAGCCTAAATTTTACAAAAACAAAACCCCATTACTATTATTATTATTCTTATTATTATTATTATTATTATTATTATTATTATTATTATTATTATTATTATTATTATTATTATTATTATTATTAATATTATTATTATTATATATTTTATCATTATTATTATTATTATTACTTTATTATTATTATTTTATTAATTATTACACTTTATTATCGTCCTAATCCAATTTCATTTGTTTGTTTTGTGAGGTACATTGGGCATGAATATTTGGGATGAGTCGGCTAAACTCACCAATCGGGATGGTTTGCATTGGCTTGGAGTCGCGTCGGGCTCAAGCATTCAAGAGAATGGGACATTAAAAATTTAGAAAATTCAAGACTCCCGCGAGTTGATCAATTTTCCGGGTTCTATCTTTAACTTTGCCTTCCTTTCCTTAGGGATATTTATGTAAATAAATGTGTAAAATATTTGTTTTATCAATAATATTTGATTGCTTGTATATTGTTTTACTTTATGTTCATTACCTTTTATTTTGAAGTCGTTATTTAATTTATTGCAAATTGGAGGCATCTTAGCAAATGCTAAATGCGTGCAAGTAAAAAGAAATATTTTGCAAATAAGCTTTTATTCGATTAATTATTATTATTATTATTATTATTATTATTATTATTATTATTATTATTATTATTATTATTTATTATTATTATTTTTTAAATAATTCTTTCGCAAAAAAAACACACTTGTAAATATTTGGAAACCTGTCGGATTAACCGCTGTTAACGGAATTTCGAAAGTGCCTTAAAAACCTTCTTTTGAAATTAACAAAACCTGTTACCTTTAGAATCTCTGAAAGAAAGACCGTCTTTTTATAAAAATGGAGTTTTTACACGCATTTGCTTATTTGGTTTTCTGTTTTCCTTAAATTGGGCGGCGACTCCAAAAACTCCAAAAGAGTTAGTCCATTCAGTTGATATTCCTAACTTTAGCCTTTCGAGGTTAATTTTTTCGGGGTTCAACAGGTCCTTCAATAAGTCATTAGCTGAAACATAATATTCTGATCATCGTTACAGCGCGATTGTGCTGGAGCAGGCGCTATCGCACATCTTAATTAATCAGAGCCTCGCGATCGCAGCTATGTTCAAGCGGTCGCGAGGGCATTGTCCTTCATCCATATTCAGCCTCTTGCACGGTTGCGTCTGAGGACTCGCGATCACGCAGTTCATCATTTCTTCCTTGCGCGATCGCGGCTGAAGATGCGCGATCACGTTGGTCATCTTTTTCCCCTTGCGCGATCGCGTCTGGAAACTCGCGATTGCGATGAACATTTCTTGATTCTGAGGCAGTAAGCATTCATAAATATCCTGAAACCTCCAACACTTGCCCCAGCAGCTCCAGTTGTGCAAATGTGGCCTGCAACTGTTGCAACTCCCGTGCTTCACTCCTTGTGAATGGCTTTCTCGCACATCGGGTTGCATCACTTACTTAGGCTCATGTAGTGCTGATTCGGAAGGAGTGCTGATTTGGGCCCGAGGTGAAGATTGTTATCCCCGACCCGAATAGCTGGTGTTGTGACCATATTGAAGGGTTGTCCTTTCCATATACTTATCCATTCACCATCAGGTTCTCACTTCCATGCTACTCTTATTTTTTTTTTTGGATATATACCTATAACTACTATATCTATATTATTTGTTGTTGTGTTAACTCGTTGGGCGAACCTTTTCAATTGAATTAAAGAAATGGACACAAAACTGACTTGAGATAGACATAGAGTAATTAAAAAAGACCCACTGATATATACATATCACCTCAGATCGTTGGTGAGGAACATTACAAAACTTTGATGAGTTCTGCCGAACATACAATCTTTGTTTGGCTTAGCTAGGCCCCGGGGTTTGGAGGGTCGTGCAATGCTTAGATTGGTTGAGCTGAAGAGCCAAGGTGGAGTTCACCTTTCAGCATCTTATCTCTCTTTACTGTCCATATTTTCACAAGGCCGGGGTTGTGGCCTTGAACAGCCGAGGTAAGTATGCAATTCTTACCAAGAGCGAAGACCACGGGGACTGAGGTTGGTGTGACCGTTACATCATTTTGAAGACTAGCGTATTATCTGCCAAGCCTGATCTTCCAGAGAGGTGGAATAAGATGCGTAAGTATTTGTCATGACCCAAAATTCGAATAGGTCGTGAGGGCACCCAACTAATCCTGTCGGGCGAACCCAGTTGATTATGAATGAATAAGCTTCTTAAAGAAAAATATAAATATCTCAATACCATAGAATAAAGTAGAAATAATCCCAAGAATAAAAGATTTAAGTACTCCCCAATCATGAACATCTAAGAGTGCCGAATAAGTAACACAACTCCAAAAATTACGGAAATACATCATAGTGAAATATAAACTATATAGGCGGCCACCACAGACGAAGGGTTGGCTCACCGCTAATAGAGAGATGCTCTGCCTCGGTCAACCGCGATGCTCACTAGAAGATGGTGTCGAATCTGTAAGACATAAGTAAACCAACAAAGAAAAGGAAAGGGGTGAGTCGAGTGACTCAATAAGCGGGGATGGGGCTCCAAGTAAAGTAGCAAGTTGCTCATAAATGAAAAGCAAGACAACTCAAAGGTATCTAAAATAAAAAGAAACCATTTAAGTAACAATCAAGTAATATTCAAACTCCGTCATTAAAGGACCACGAACACATTCATTGCAACTCGGGGGTAAATACATAACCACACCATACTACGATAATATGCACGGAACTATATCGTGCTATAATAATATGTACGGAACTACATCGTACCTTAATAATATGTACGGAACTACATCGTACCACAATAATATGTACGGAACTACATCGTACCACAATAATGTGCACGGAACTACATCGTGCCATAATTACTTGTATAGAAGGATATATTATACATAGGGTGTGGAGCAAGTCCACCAAGAAAGTGAAATACACTTACCTCGGTCCGAAGCTCACTAGCTACTCAACAATAGTTTTCCCTTTTTAAATCTCCTCCAAATGTTCTTTCTCTATTAAAGGAACATAATGCAATCAATACCAAGGCTAACGATTAAACAATACAAATGTTAAGTTAAAGGGGTTAAGAAATCAACTTAAAAGTCAACCCCGAGCTCCTATGGTCAAATCCCAAAATTGTGCTCATAATCGTGCTACCATACGCACTTGAGCCTAAATATATAATCAAGTCTCAAACTTAATAGGGATTGAGGTGTCAAATATTAATTTTTCTATATACATCTTGGATTTGTATACCCACTTTTTTTTTTTTTTTTATATCTCAAGTATCATGTTCATGAAGTCTATCATATTCGATAAGCAAAGCTTTGCCTAATTTATTAATATTCAAGTTCCAAAATAATGATCATAAGAGATGAAAAACTAAATCCTAAAAAGTGCACAAAGAGATATGTGACTAAGCACTTCACAGAGTGCACAACTCGAACAGAGTAACCACATGAAATGTTAATTTCACTCCACCAATTAGAAAGCATTTGCTAAATAATATTCCCCAATCATTGTATCATAATTATAAAATTTCATTCCAATCAATTTTTTGTACTACTTTCCCTAATCTATACAGTGATGGCAACAGAGCATAGAAAGAAAATGAAAACTTCATTAAGAGCACCAACCTGGTGTTCGATTTGGTACCAAGAGCTCCAAGGCTCTGAATTATGACGTCGCCGATATATTAGGTTCCATCTAAATCACTTTAGCTTTTCTCTCTTCTATTTATTTCTTTTACACCAATGATCAAAGATAAAACCCTTATAAGACTATTGAAAGTTGTAAGATAAGGTGTGGAAATAGCCCAACTAATATATAAAGTAATAACTAGGCCCAATAATAAATTGTCCACTTAATCCAATAGTCTACTAATAATTTTTATAGAGTTATTTTTAATCATACAAACTATAAAAGTACGCTCCATAATAACCTACTAAAATAATTAAAGCATAGATGATGATATAAATCCTTATAAAAATATCGGGTCATCACATTCTCCTCCACTTAAATACAAGTTCGTCCTCGAACTTCTTCTACTCAATACCAACAACCACTCTATACACATGCATCCAACACCAAGCCTTTTATCACTTACAATCAAACTTCATAAGAACTCGAAATTTGGTTAAGTCCCAAAATTTACAAAAATTTCGCCAGAGTTTCTTTTGTAAATTAGACTATCCAAAAATAATTCTTGTCTCAAATACCAACAACCACCTTATACAATATAATAAGCCATGCATAGGCACCAAACAAAGCTCAAGATAATCTGAACCGCTCCGACAAGGAGGTAAATCTCAATAATAAATCAAACACACTCCGGCAAGGAGCTAAATCACTCTAATGAATCAAATACTCCGGCAAGGAGATAAATTACTTTAACGAATAGAAAAACTCTGACAAGGAGGTAAACATGCTATAACTCACAATTAATAAGAGAAATTTAAATGCAAGGACTTTAAAATCTACTTACCTGATGCTTCAAACAAGTGGGGATATTTATCCCGCATGCTCGACTCAATCTCCCAAGTATCCTCATCATGCGGACGGTTATGCCATCACACTTTTACTAATGGAATCTCTTTAGACCTCAACTTCTGTCTCTTCCTACAATAGCAACTGGAACTTCTTCATAAGCTAAATTCACATCCAGTTGAACTGGGTCCACCTCTATGACATGAGTGGGATCTCGAACACACTTCCGGAGCATAGAATCATGAAAAACGGGATGAACAGCCATAGACTCTGGCAATGCAAGTCAATAAGCAACCTCACCAATACGCTTCACAATCTTAAAAGGACCAATGAACCTAGGGCTCAACTTGCCCTTCTTCCCAAATCTCTTCACACCCCGCATTGGTGACACCTTCAAGAAAACCATATCACCTTCCTCAAATACCAACTCTCGGCTTCTCTTGTTCGAGTATGATATTTGCCTACTCTGAGCAGTTCGAAGACGATCCTGAATGATACGAACCGTATCCAAAGTCTGACGAACAATATCAGGACCCAACACCTCAACATCTCGAGACTCGAACCAACCAATTGGAGATCGACATCGGCGACCATATAGTGCCTCGAACGGCGCCATCTGAATGGAAGATTGATAACTGTTATTATAAGCAAACTCTACAAGAGCCAAATGATCATCCCAATGACCGCCAAAATCCAAGGCACATGCTCTCAACATATCCTCCAAGATTGAATAGTCCGCTCAGACTGTCCATCAGTCTACGGATGAAATGCGGTACTAAGTTGGACCTGAGTACCCAACTCTCGCTGAAAAGCCTGCCAAAACTGAGAAGTGAATTGAGAGCCTCGATCAGAGATAATAGCCAATGGAGTACCATGCAGCCGAACAATCTGCTCAATAAAGATCCGAGCCAACTTCTTTGATGTATCAGTTGTCTTCACCGTAATGAAATGGGCCGACTTGGTAAGTCTATCAACAATGACCCAAACTGAATCATGATGCCTCAATGTCTTCGGCTAGCCAACAACAAAATCCATGGTAATCCTCTCCCACTTCCACTCCGGAATGAGTAGTATCTGGGCTAAACCTGCGGGTACCCTATGCTCGCACTTAACTTGCTGACAGTTCAAACACCGAGATACATGATCAAAGACATCTTTCTTCATCCCCTTCCACCAATACAACTCCCGAAGGTCCTGGTACATCTTGGTAATACCGGGATGAATTGAATACCGCGTACTATGAGCCTCCTCAAGAACCAACCGCCTCAAATCACCATATTAGGAACACAAAGGCGACCACCAACCCGAAGAATACCATCACTATCCAACTCAAAAGGAGGGGCTCCTCCACTTTGAATACGCCCTCGCAACTCAAGAAAAGTAAGGATACTCGAACTGTCTTTCCTTAATCTGGCTAACTAAGGAAGACCGAGCCACCACATAAGCAAATACCCGATTCGAGTCCGAACTATCAAATCTCACCCTCGAATTATATAGAGTCTGCAACTCTCGAGCTAAAGGTCTCATCTCAACATCAAGAAATGCAAGACTACTCATAAACTTCCTGCTCAATGCATCAGCCACCACATTGGCTTTTCCCGGATGATAGTGAACAGTAAGATCATAATCTTTGATCAACTCGAGCCATCTACGTTGCCTACCATTCAAGTCCTTCTGAGTAAGTAAGTACTGCAAGCTCTTATGATCAGTGAGGATCTCACAAGGCTCGCCATACAGGTAATGTCTCCAAATCTTTAAAGCAAATACCACAGCTGCTAACTCCAAATCATGAGTCGGATAGTTCTTCTCATTCACTTTCAACTGCCTAGAAGCATAGGTAATGACTTTACCATGTTGCATCAAGACACATCCCAACCTAACACGAGAAGCATCACAATAAACTACAAACCCTCCAGCTCCAGAAGGAAGAGATAACACTGGTGCGTGTAACGACCCTCAAATAGTCGTTACGGGATCCGGGACCTCAATTTGCATGTCGACAGTCCCAAAAGCTCCGTTAGGTCATTTATGACCCGTCTGTGAAATCTGAGTCGAAACGGAGTCCGTTTGATAGGTTTTCGAGAAAAGGATCCGTTTATGAAATTCCGGAAAGGAATTTGGGGTTTCGATAGGTCGTTTTGAGTAAACGAACCCCGATGGAAAATCCGAGCGCACCATTAGGTCCGTCTCATCATTTATGATATGTAGCAACCTTCAAAATTGAAAACGGACCTCGTTTGATAGGACTTTTGATAAAATCCCCGTTTCGAAAGTTTAAAAGAGTTAAAAGAGGTTTCCGAGCTCGATTTGAGCAAATGAGCTCCGATGAGAGATCCGAAAGTTCCGTTAGGTTCGTATAGTCATTTTTGACTTGTAGCAACTTTTGGAATTGGATTCCGAGGTCGTTTGGTTAAATTTCGCTATTTTGGCGAAAGTCGAAAATTGAACCTTTGCCGTGGGACCCACTTTTTGAGTTCTGGTGGTCCGAATTGAGTTCCGTCTTGACGAGCATGTCACCCAAGTATTTTATGGCTTGTGTGCAAAATTTGGGATCATTCCGAGCTTCGTAGGGTCCCGTTTTGCCCCTAAAACAGTAGAAAATCTGGTGCGACTTTTCTGTTCCGTTTTGGCGCAAACAGCCGGATAAAATCTGATTTTTCGGCCAATCCGTAAGGAATTAGGAAAAACTCAAAACATGAAAGTTGTAGCTCTTTGAGTTTTGGTTCTAATGGAACCGGTTTCAGGTCATTTGGACATTCCTATCAAAAGTTATAATTTTTTCAAAAGAAGCTGTCACAGAGGCAAAAAAACTGCTATAAAAAGGCCATTTCGGTTCATAACTTATAAAAATCATTTGGTGAGCTCTGGAGGTGATTTTTGGGTATTTCTTGAAGACCCAATCATACTTACACTTAAGGTAAGCCCTTTCAATCCATCTTTATGTTGATTAACACAAGAATCAAAGGGTTGATTCTTGGAAATGGGTTAGAACCCTAGATTCTTAAGAATTGAGGAAAGACATCGAGCAAGGCTCGCATGTGGAATCTAAGTGTACTTTTGGACTCACGGGAGCGTGGGGAGTCCGGAAAAGTACATTTTGTTAATTTAGGGCTCGGCCCTACCCGGGGGCATTTTGGTAATTTTTACCCTAGGATGCCTATAGGCTTAAATAGCTATAATTGAGCACTCATATGTGCTATATCTTGTCTTAATAGACCTAGTGGAGAGTCCTTCGCGGACAAGGCGAGCGGGAAAGGAGATTCTTCCCGGCATTTGAGCCCGAATTTCAAGGTAAGTGAGACTTGACCTCTATTGTGCTTGTGGACTCTTCCTTCATGCTAGTATGCTTCATGTACGCATATATATACCTAACAATGGTTAGGATTAATGATGTGAATTACTTGCTATTATTGTTTGTTATAAATAGCGAGATTGTGACTCGACCGAGGTATGTGCCGGTCTAAACGCTACGTCGAGGTAGCTTAAATTTATATCGTAGTAACGCTTGCTACGCCATGCTTAGATAGCAAGAACTTGAGACATGGCCGAGGATGTTGCCGGCATGTCATGATAAATGTCTTGCCGAGGATTTTGCCGGCTTTTGTATGATATTGGTACTTGATTTGTTCACGTGCCGGGTTGGGTAGTGCTGTCTATACGTAACCTTGGGTTGGACGACATGGGAGTAGGGATTGTACCCCCAAACTGTGGTCGGGTTAACCTTCGCCTTACGTTCAGCTAGCATAACCAACCTGGGTTACGGTGACTGTGAAATATTATCGTTATTAATATTTCTATTATTATTTCTGTTATTGTTATTAATGTCGTGGATATTAATACTGTTAGAGGGACACTTGACAGGGGGTGTGGTGTCGCCTATACTATGAGATGTGTCACACTTGACAGGGGGTGTGGTGTGGACACTTGATCTTTGAGATGTGACACACTTGACAGGGGGTGTGGTGTGGTCACTTGATTTATTGAGATACGACGTACTTGACAGGGGGTGTGGTGCGATCGTAGACAGATTTGAGATGAGCCAACGACTACGGGTCGTTGGTCTACTTATTCATGATTGTGATAGTGACTTCGGGTCACGGTATATGGTTGATACTTAGTAGTGGTGTTGCTAGTCCATCGTAGGTCTAGGTTAGTCGGCACGGGAGTAGAGATTGAACCTCCAAACCGTCGCTGAGTTGACCTATGCGTTACCTTGGATGGGCATAATCCTTGAGATTTCTGGTTATTACTTGTGTGTATGGAATGTGTTACATCTATTTGTGATTTCACTACTTTATTGTATGATTACTATAGTATGTTGTTGCTTATGATGCATGTAGCGACTTGTCCCGCAAGGGTACCTTAGCGGGCCTGTCGGTGATCATACTGGGCTTCGGCTCATAACTTACTCTGCTACGTGCGCAGGTCTTTCATCCAGTCAGCAGTCCGGACGTTAGCGGTTCCCGAGGCTTCTGAGACTTTTGATTGAGGTGAGCCGACCACACAGACCGTGGTGGCATACCGCCGGAGTCACTTAGAGATAGGACTCAGATTTCTTTGATGTATATTCATACTTTATTGAGTCACTCTTAGAATGCTCCAATTCTTTTGTGGATATATTCTTTTGGACTTCATCCTTTTATATTTATATATTCATTTATGATCTTTTCACATTATTGTTCTTTTCCGCATCTTGTTTTATTGGTTCGCCTAGGCAAATGTTGTTTAGGTGCCATCACGAGCCCTTGGAAATTGGGTCGTGACAGTTTGGTATCAGAGCCCTAGGTTCTAATTCGAGTCCTAGGAGTCTTGGAGCAGTGTCTGAGTAGAGTCTTGCTTATGGGTATGTTTTCGACCATACTTATGAGCGAGAGGCTACAAGGGCATGCTAGGAAATGTTTTCACTTCGTTTCATCTCTATTCGTGCTGAGTAGCTTATATAGGTGCTGACCCTTTTTCGTGTATTGTATCAGATGGCGAGGACGCGAGCATCCTCAGCCAGGAGGGCTACATCTTCTACACCCGCGTCTGCGGGAGAGCCATCAGCACCTACGCAGCCGCCAGCTGCTAAGAAGACTCGGGCAGGTCGCCCGTCAGCCACTAGGCAGGACACAGCAATCCCTGCGGTGTCCGCAGCGACTCTGTCGGCATCTATTCCCCCTGTGCCTCCTGTTGTGCCAGGCACCGTTGTGATCTCTTCAGAGGAGTATATGAGACTGATGGCCTTGTCTGGCCATCAGGTCCCTGTCAGAGATGATGTTGCAGCTCCTGTTTCGGCTCCTCAGCCGACCACACCTGTTATGAGCACGCCTACTTCTGAGGCTGCTCCTGATCATATTGCCCAGCCTTCTGCTTCTGCTCCTCAGGCAGGTCCTGTTATTTCTACTCCTCCTATGGGCACTGAGGAGGTTGCCAAGAGGATAGAGTCATTCATGAAGCTTCAGCCTCCAGAGTTCGAGGGTACCTCAGCTACATGTACTGCCCAGAGGTACATTCAGAAGTGTGAGAAGATTTTGACAGTTCTTGGTACTAGAGACACCTTAGGGGTGCAGTGTGCTTCTTTCAGATTATCGGGAGATGCGGAGACATGGTGGGTCTCCATGATGCGGCAGAGGTCTAGTGACCTCCCTCCTTTGTCTTGGGCTGAGTTCGTGTCTATGTTCATGAGCAGGTTCGTGCCCCAGAGTCAGCACGATGCTCAGAGGCGCGAGTTTGAGGGGTTGAGGCAGGGAAACCTGTCTGTTTCAGAGTATGACACCAGGTTCTTATGGTTGTCTCAGTTTGCGCTGGCTATGGTGGCTCAGGAGAGGGACAAGGTCCTCCGGTTTGTTGAGGGTCTTCATCCTCGCTTGCAGGTAGCTGTTGCCCCTGATATGGGCAACAAGTCATATTTTGAGATAGTTGATGTGGCGCGGCGGATGGAGGATATCTTCGCCAGGGCTGACGCGGAGAGGGCGGCCAAGAGATCGCGTCAGTCTGGTGGGTATAGTGGATCCGCTCAGAGGGGTCAGGGTCATCATGGCCGTTCTCAGTCTAGGCCCCAGGCTGCTGCTTTGCCTGCCCAAAATTTTTCTTCAGAGACCCCGAGGCCTCAGTCATCCCAGAGGCGGGGTGGCTCTTCGCAGTCTGGTCCGCCGCAGTGCGGGAGGTGCCATCAGAGGCATCATGAGAGGTGTTCGTCTGGAGGTGGTCATGGCAGAGGTGGTAGAGGCGGTAGAGGAGGTAGAGGTGATGGATGTTTTGAGTGTGGGTCTCCAGAGCACTATGTCAGGAGTTGCCCTTATGTTTCATCAGGTCGCCAGGGATCCGCAGCTATGGTACCATCTGGTCCTCAGGCCTCCAGGCCCGTTTCTCAGATTCCTCCTAGACAGCAGTCTTAGAGAGCTCCGGGTTCAGGAGGCTCGGCGCAGGTCTATGCTATGACTCGTCAGGATGCTGAGGCATCCAATGATGTCATCACAGGTATTATTTCTGTCTGTGGCCGCGATGCTTATGCTCTTATTGATCCGGGGTCTACCTATTCGTATGTGTCACCGGGATTTGCCCCTTGCTTAGGCAGGGATCTGGTCTTCTTAGATGATCCCTTTATGGTTGCCACCCCTGTCGGGTCTTCTATATGTGTAGATAGGGGTTATCGGCAGTGTATGATCTCCATCTGTGGTGTAGAGTCCTTAGTGGACCTGATGCTGCTCGATATGTCTGATTTCGATGTCATTATGGGCATGGATTGGCTGGCTTCCTGTCATGCGACTTTGGATTGCCATGCCAAGTCCGTGACGATCGGGGCAGAGGGTGAGTCTCGGGTTGTATGGAGAGGTTCCAGGCCTTCTCCGAAGAGTAGGATCATTTCTTTCTTGGAGGCGCAGAGGATGATATCTAGTGGGTGCGAGGGATATATTGCTTCAGTTCGGGATGTCCGGGCAGAGGAGTTATCCCTTGATAGAGTTCCGGTTATTTGTGAGTATCCGGATGTGTTTCCTGATGATTTGCCGGGTTTGCCGCCTATGCGGGAGATAGAGTTTTGCATTGATCTATTGCCAGGCACTCAGCCTAAATCTATTCCCCCGTATCGTATGGCTCCTGTTGAGTTGAGGGAGCTGAAGGAGCAGATTCAGGATTTGCTCGATAAGGGCTTCATTAGGCCCAGTGTGTCTCCATGGGGTGCCCCGGTATTATTTGTGAAGAAGAAGGATGGCTCTATGCGGATGTGTATTGATTACCGGCAGCTGAATAAGGTTACTATCAAGAATAGGTATCCTTTGCCGTGTATTGATGATTTGTTTGATCAGCTTCAGGGTGCTACCTTCTTCTCGAAGATTGATTTGAGGTCGGGGTATCATCAGTTGAGGATTCGGTCCGAGGACGTTTCCAAGACTGCTTTTCGTACCCGATATGGCCACTATGAGTTTCTGGTGATGTCTTTCGGGCTTACGAATGCCCCAGTTGCTTTCATGGATCTGATGAACCGAGTGTTCAAGGCCTACCTTGACTCCTTCGTCATTGTGTTTATCGATGATATCTTGGTTTATTCGAGGAGCAGGGAGGAGCATGAGCAGCATTTGAGAGTTGTTCTTCGGACTCTGAGGGATCAGCAGTTGTATGCCAAATTCTCCAAGTGTGAATTTTGGCTCAGTTCTGTATCTTTCCTAGGTCACGTGGTGACCAAGGATGGGGTGTGTGTTGATCCGAAGAAGATAGAGGCCGTTCAGAGTTGGCCTAGGCCTACTTCTCCTACAGAGATTCGGAGTTTCTTAGGCTTGGCAGGTTATTATCGGCGGTTCGTCGAGGGGTTTTCCTCTATTTCAGCACCTCTGACGAAGTTGACCCAGAAGAATGTTCCTTTCCTGTGGTCCGATGCCTGTGAGTCTAGCTTTCAGAAGCTTAAGACTCTGTTGACTTCAGCGCCAGTGTTGGCCTTGCCTAGTGGATCCAGGGGATTCACCGTATATTATGATGCTTCGGGTGTTGGCCTGGGTAGCGTTCTGATGCAGGAGGGTAAGGTGATAGCTTATGCCTCGAGACAGCTGAAGGTCCATGAGAAGAATTATCCTGTCCATGATTTGGAGCTGTTAGCTGTCGTGTTTGCACTGAAGTTGTGGAGGCACTATCTTTATGGCGAGCCATGTGAGATATTCACCGATCATAAGAGTCTCCAGTACTTGTTCACTCAGAAGGACTTGAACGGGAGACAGCGCCGCTGGTTAGAGCTGCTGAAGGATTATGATCTTTCTATCCGGTATCATCCCGGAAAGGCTAATGTTGTAGCCGATGCCTTGAGTAGGAAGTCCATGGGTAGCCTCGCCTATCTTGATGCTGATATGAGGCCGTTGGCCCGTGAGTTGCAGGCTTTGTCCATTAGTGGGGTTCGGTTTGATGATTCTGTTCCAGGCCGGATGCTTGCATATGTGGGGTCTCAGTCGTCTTTAGCTTCCCAGATTCGGGAAAGGCAGTTCGAGGATCCTTATCTGAGAGATCTCCGGGACAGGGTCCTGAGTGGGGGAGTGTCCTCGTTCGTGATTGGTGATGATGGTGCTTTGCGGCTTAACGGCCGGGTATGTGTTCCAGCCATTGTGGAGCTGAGGCAGATGATTTTGGCAGAGGCTCACATTTCGAGATATTCCATTCATCCGGGTACTGCGAAGATGTATCATGATCTTCGAGAGCTGTATTGGTGGAAAGGGATAAAGAGGGATGTTGCTGATTATGTATCTCGGTGTTTGAATTGCCAGCAGGTGAAGTATGAGCACCGGAGGCCAGCCGGGGTGACCCAGTCTATGCCCATTCCCGAGTGGAAGTGGGAGCAGATCACTATGGATTTCGTAGTTGGTTTGCCGCTGACCGTGGGTAAGCATGATTCGGTGTGGGTAGTAGTTGATCGACAGACGAAGTCGGCTCACTTCATTCCAGTGAGGACTACTTATACCTCGGAGCGTCTGGCTCGTATCTTCATTGAGCATATTGTGAGATTGCATGGTGCTCCTGTTTCTATCATTTCTGACCGAGGTGCTCAGTTCACAGCTCAGTTTTGGAGATCTTTTCAGAGAGAGCTGGGTACTCGGGTCGATCTCAGCACTGCATTTCACCCGCAGACTGATGGCCAGTCTGAGCGGACCATTCAGATCCTCGAGGATATGTTGAGGGCGTGTGCTATTGATTTTGGAGGCCATTGGGATAGCCATTTGCCGCTAGCAGAGTTTGCGTATAATAATAGCTATCAGGCTTCTATCCAGATGGCTCCGTTTGAGGCATTGTATGGTCGGAGATGTCGCTCGCCTATCGGTTGGTTCGAGTCTGGTGAGGTCCAGGTGTTGGGGCCCGATTTGGTGCAGCAGACCTTAGATAAGGTCCGGGTTATTCAGGATAGACTCCGCACGGCTCAGAGCCGGCAGATATCGTATGCAGATCAGAGGCGGAGAGATCTTGAGTTTATGGTTGGGGACCGGGTATTCCTCAGAGTGTCGCCCATGAAGGGTGTTATGAGATTTGGGAAGAAAGGCAAGCTCAGTCCTAGGTTCATTGGGCCTTTTGAGATATTGGAGCGCGTTGGCGCCGTTGCTTATAGACTGGCTTTGCCTCCCTCTCTGTCTGTTCATCCGGTGTTCCATGTGTCTATGCTCCGGAAGTATGTTCACGATCTGTCTCATGTGATCGATATGGCTTCCGTGGATGTAGATGGCGACTTAGCTTATTCGGAGGAGCCTATTGCTATTGTGGCTAGAGAGGTCCATAAGATGAGATCGAAGGTGATCCCGCTTGTGACAGTTCAGTGGGGGCATCACTCCATTGCCGAGGCCACTTGGGAGCTTGAGTCCGAGATGCGTGAGAGGCATCCGCACTTGTTCGATGATTCAGATATGAAATCCTTGTATTTTCTAAGCCTGAATTTGCATTTTTAAGTTTTATTGATTTCAGGTGGTACCGAGGGGTCCTACCTTAGACTTAGGCTCGTCCGAGGACGGCTGAGAGTCTAAGTGGGGGAGAATGTAACGACCCTCAAATAGTCGTTACGGGATCCGGGACCTCGATTTGCGTGTCGATAGTCCCAAAATCTCCGTTAGGTCATTTATGACCCGTCTGTGAAATCTGAGTCGAAACGGAGTCCGTTTGATAGGTTTTCGAGAAAAGGATCCGTTTATGAAATTCTGGAAAGGAATTTGGGGTTTCGATAGGTCGTTTTGAGTAAACGAACCCCGATGGAAAATCCAAGCGCACCATTAGGTCCGTCTCGTCATTTATGATATGTAGCAACCTTCAAAATTGAATACGGACCTCGTTTGATAGGACTTTTGATAAAGTCCCCGTTTCGGAAGTTTAAAAGAGTTAAAAGAGGTTTCCGAGCTCGATTTGAGCAAATGAGCTCCGATGAGAGATCCGAAAGTTCCGTTAGGTTCGTATAGTCATTTGTGACTTGTAGCAACTTTTGGAATTGGATTCCGAGGTCGTTTGGTTAAATTTCGCTATTTTGGCGAAAGTCGAAAATTGAACCTTTGCCGTGGGACCCACTTTTTGAGTTCTGGTGGTCCGAATTGAGTTCCGTCTTGACGAGCATGTCACCCAAGTATTTTATGGCTTGTGTGCAAAATTTGGGATAATTCCGAGCTTCGTAGGGTCCCGTTTTGCCCCTAAACCAGTAGAAAATCTGGTGCGACTTTTCTGTTCCATTTTGGCGCAAACAGCCGGATAAAATCTGATTTTCCGGCCAATCCGTAAGGAATTAGGAAAAACTCAAAACATGAAAGTTGTAACCCTTTGAGTTTTGGTTCTAATGGCACCAGTTTCAGGTCATTTGGACATTCCTATCAAAAGTAATAATTTTTTCAAAAGAAGCTGTCACAGAGGCAAAAAAACTGCTATAAAAAGGCCATTTCGGGCCATTTCGGTTCATAACTTATAAAAATCATTTGGTGAGCTCTGGAGGCGATTTTTGGGTATTTCTTGAAGACCCAATCATGCTTACACTTAAGGTAAGCCCTTTCAATCCATCTTTATGTTGATTAACACAAGAATCAAAGGGTTGATTCTTGGAAATGGGTTAGAACCCTAGATTCTTAAGAATTGGGGAAAGACATCGAGCAAGGCTCGCATGTGGAATCTAAGTGTACTTTTGGACTCACGGGAGCGTGGGGAGTCCGGAAAAGTACATTTTGTAAATTTTGGGCTCGGCCCTACCCGGGGGCATTTTGGTAATTTTTACCCTAGGATGCCTATAGGCTTAAATAGCTATAATTGAGCACTCATATGTGCTATATCTTGTCTTAATAGACCTAGTGGAGAGTCCTTCGCGGACAGGGCGAGCGGGAAAGGAGATTCTTCCCGGCATTTGAGCCCGAATTTCGAGGTAAGTGAGACTTGACCTCTATTGTGCTTGTGGACTCTTCCTTCATGCTAGTATGCTTCATGTACGCATATGTATACCTAACAATGGTTAGGATTAATGATGTGAATTACTTGCTATTATTGTTTGTTATAAATAGCGAGATTGTGACTCGACCGAGGTATGTGCCGGTCTAAACGCTACGTCGAGGTAGCTTAAATTTATATCGTAGTAACGCTTGCTACGCCATGCTTAGATAGCAAGAGCTTGGGACATGGCCGAGGATGTTGCCGGCATGTCATGATAAATGTCTTGCCGAGGATTTTGCCGGCTTTTGTATGATATTGGTACTTGATTTGTTCACGTGCCGGGTTGGGTAGTGCTGTCTATACGTAACCTTGGGTTGGACGACATGGGAGTAGGGATTGTACCCCCAAACTGTGGTCGGGTTAACCTTCGCTTTACGTTCAGCTAGCATAACCAACCTGGGTTACGGTGACTGTGAAATATTATCGTTATTAATATTTCTGTTATTATTTCTGTTATTGTTATTAATGTCGTGGATATTAATACTGTTAGAGGGACACTTGACAGGGGGTGTGGTGTCGCCTATACTATGAGATGTGTCACACTTGACAGGGGGTGTGGTGTGGACACTTGATCTTTGAGATGTGACACACTTGACAGGGGGTGTGGTGTGGTCACTTGACTTATTGAGATACGACGCACTTGACAGGGGGTGTGGTGCGATCGTAGACAGATTTGAGATGAGCCAACGACTACGGGTCGTTGGTCTACTTATTCATTATTGTGATAGTGACTTCGGGTCACGGTATATGGTTGATACTTAGTAGTGGTGTTGCTAGTCCATCGTAGGTCTAGGTTAGTCGGCACGGGAGTAGAGATTGAACCTCCAAACCGCCGCTGAGTTGACCTATGCCTTACGTTGGATGGGCATAATCCTTGAGACTTCTGGTTATTACTTGTGTGTATGGAATGTGTTACATCTATTTGTGATTTCACTACTTTATTGTATGATTACTATAGTATGTTGTTGCTTATGATGCATGTAGCGACTTGTCCCGCAAGGGTACCTTAGCGGGCCTGTCGGTGATCTTACTGGGCTTCGGCTCATAACTTACTCTGCTACGTGCGCAGGTCCTTCATCCAGTCAGCAGCCCGGACGTTAGCGGTTCCCGAGGCTTCTGAGACTTTTGATTGAGGTGAGCCGACCACACAGACCGTGGTGGCATACCGCCGGAGTCACTTAGAGATAGGACTCAGATTTCTTTGATGTATATTCATACTTTATTGAGTCACTCTTAGAATGCTCCAATTCTTTTGTGGATATATTCTTTTGGACTTCACCCTTTTATATTTATATATCCATTTATGATCTTTTCACATTATTGTTCTTTTCCGCATCTTGTTTCATTGGTTCGCCTAGGCAAATGTTGTTTAGGTGCCATCACGAGCCCTTGGAAATTGGGTCGTGACAGTGCGCTAGTCAACAATGACTTGAGCTTCTGAAAGCTCGCCTCACACTCTTCTGACCAACGAAATTGAACCACTTTCTGAGTCAGACGGGTCAATGGAGCAGCAATAGATGAAAACTTCTCCACAAATCGCCGATAATATCCAGCCAGACCAAGAAAACTACGAATCTCTGTCGGAGAAGTAGGTCGTGGCCAATTCTGAACGGCCTCAATCTTCTTAGGATCAACTTAATACCCTCACTGGACACAACATGACCCAAGAAATCCACAGAGTCCAACCAGAACTCACACTTCGAGAACTTAGCATTTTCGAGAACTTAGCATAAAGCTTACGTTCCCGAAGTGCCTGAAGGACCAATCTCAAATGATGCTCATGCTCCTCACGGTTGTGTGAATAGACTAAGATGTCATCAATGAAAACAATAACAAATGCGTCCAAAAAGGGCTTGAACACACGGTTCATCATATCCATAAAAGCTGCTGGAGCATTCGTAAGCCCAAAAGAGATAACCAAGAATTCATAGTGACTATAACGGATCCTGAATGCTGTCTTCAGGATATCAGACTCCCGAATCTTCAATTGATGATACCCAGACCTCAAATCAATCTTGGAAAAGAACTTGGCTCCTTGCAACTGATTGAACAAGTCATCTATACGAGGCAAGGGATACTTATTCTTGATAGTGACCTTGTTCAACTACCTATAATCAATGCACATACGCATAGAGCCATCTTTCTTCTTAACGAACAACACTGGAGCTCACCAGGGCGACACGCTAGCTCGAGTGAACCCATTATCCAATAAATCTTGCAATTGCTCATTTGACTCCTTCAGTTCGGCTGGAGCCATACGATACGGAGGAATAGATATAGGCTAAGTTTCGGGCACCAAATCAATACCGAACTCAATATCCCTATCCGGAGGAAGTCCAGGAAAATCATCGGAAAACACATCAGTGAACTCCCTCACAACGGGAAAAGAATCAAGAGACAGAACCTTCATATTGGTGTCCCGAATCATGGCAAGATAAGCAGAACACCCTTTGTTCACCATACGCCTTGCTTTTAGAAATGAGATAACACGTCCCGTAGGTGGCAAATAAGAGCCGTGCCATACTACCGGCACTGAGCCAGAAAAAGAAAGCCGAATAGTCTTGGCATGACAATCGAGAGTAGCATAACATGATGCCAACCAATCCATACCGATAATCACATCAAAATCTACCATGTCCAGAACCAATAAATCAACTGTGGTCTCACGCCTCCCAAAAGACACATGATAACTAGGATACACCCGCTCTATTACAACAGACTCTCCAACAGGAGTAGAAACACAAAAGGGATCACGAATGCACATATAATCAATACTAAAACTTTTAACCACTACGTTGGATGCCACGAAATCGTGTCGTGCTGGCAAAGCATAAAACTGTCTCTGAGGCTGAGCTGAACTGCTACTATAATGACCACCCTTGAAGAACACTACCACCATACCCACAGCCTCTGCCTGGCGATGGTGCACTCCTAACTGGTTGACTGCACAGATGTCTGGGGTCGAGGAAAAGAGTGACTACCTTCCTGCAGTAGTCTAGGATAATCCTTCATATGATGATCAAGATCACGATAATGATGGCACCCGATGTTGGTACTGCATAATGTGTGCTGCTGAGGACGTGAAATAGATTGGTCTGAAAAAGAAGGCTGAGAGAATCGAGTCTGCTCATGATGAGTTACAAATGTGCTCCTCGAGCTGAAGAACGAAGCCTCACCATTTGCGCGTTAGACAGTGGAAAAAGATTAGTCTTGTTATTGAAATACTACGCACGATAAGGAGGAAAAGAAGGGAAGTTGCCTAAATGTCACCATAGCCTCTCGTAGATAGGTACGGACGTCTCTGCCCGATCAGTGAGACTCTATTAGACACTGTTCATGATTCGTAAGCACTCTAAAACTATGGCTCTGACACCAATTTGTCATGACCCAAAATTCGAATAGGTCGTGAGGGCACTCAACTAATCCTGTCGGGCGAACCCACTTGATTATGAATGAATAAGCTTCTTAAAGAAAAATATAAATATCTCAATACCATAGAATAAAGTAGAAATAATCCCAAGAATAAAAGGTTTAAGTACTCCCCGAATCATGAACATCTAAGAGTGCCGAATAAGTTATACTACTCCAAAAATTATGGAAGTACATCATAGTGAAATATAAACTATATAGGCGTCCACCACGGACGAAGGGTTGGCTCACCGCTAATAGAGAGATGCTCTGCCTCGGTCAACCGCGATGCTCACTAAAAGATGGTGTCGAATCTGTAAGACATAAGTAAACCAACAAAGAAAAGGAAAGGGGTGAGTCGAGTGACTCAATAAGCGGGGACGGGGCTCCAAGTAAAGTAGCACGTTGCTCATAAATGAAAAGCAAGACAACTCAAAGGTATCTAAAATAAAAAGAAACCATTTAAGTAACAAATAAGTAATATTCAAACTCCGTCATTAAAGTACCACGAACACTTTTATTGTAACTCGGGGGTAAATACATAACCACACCATACTATGATAATATGCACGGAACTACATCGTGCTATAATAATATGTACGGAACTACATCGTACCTCAATAATATGTACGGAACTACATCGTACCACAATAATATGTACGGAACTACATCGTACCACAATAATATGCACGGAACTACATCGTGCCATAATTACTTGTATAGAAGGATATATTATACATAGGGTGTGGAGAAAGTCCACCAAGAAAGTGAAATACACTTACCTCGGTCCGAAGCTCACTAGCTACTCAACAATAGTTTTCCCTTTTTAAATCTCCTCCAAATGTTCTTTCTCTATTAAAGGAACATAATGCAATCAATACCAAGGCTAACGATTAAACAATACAAATGTTAAGCTAAAGGGGTTAAGAAATCAACTTAAAAGTCAATTCCGAGCTCCCATGGTCAAATCCCAAAATTGTGCTCATAATCGTGCTACCCATATGCACTTGAGCCTAAATATATAATCAAGTCTCAAACTTAATAGGGATTGAGGTGTCAAATATTAATATTTCTATATACATCTTGGATTTGTATACCCAATTTTTTTATATCTCAAGTATCATGTTCATGAAGTCTATCATATTCAATAAGCAAAGCTTTGCCTAATTTATTAATATTCAAGTTCCAAAATAATGATCATAAGAGATGAAAAACTAAATCCTAAAAAGTGCACAAAGAGATATGTGACTAAGCACTTCACAGAGTGCACAAATCGAACAGAGTAACCACATGAAATGTTAATTTCACTCCACCAATTAGAAAGCATTTGCTAAATAATATTCCCCAATCATTGTATCATAATTATAAAATTTCATTCCAATCAATTTTTTGTACTACTTTCCCTAATCTATACAGTGATGGCAACAGAGCATAGAAAGAAAATGAAAACTTCATTAAGAGCACCAACCTGGTGTTCGATTTGGTACTAAGAGCTCCAAGGCTCTGAATTATGACGTCGCCGATATATTAGGTTCCATCTAAATCACTTTAGCTTTTCTCTCTTCTATTTATTTCTTTTACACCAATGATCAAAGATAAAACCCATATAAGACTATTGAAAGTTGTAAGATAAGGTGTGGAAATAGTACAACTAATATATAAAGTAATAACTAGGCTCAATAATAAATTGTCCACTTAGTCCAATAGTCTACTAATCATTTTTATAGAGTTATTTTTAATCATACAAACTATAAAAGTACGCTCCATAATAACCTACTAAAATTATTAAAGCATAGATGACGATATAAATCCTTATAAAAATATCGGGTCATCACAGTATTTTGTTGCCATCATTCCCTTCGGTTGCCATCTTTACCTCTTTCCATCTACTGATTTTATTTTGATTTGTTTCTCACTTGCAGCCAACAAGGTCGACGTCATCCCTCCCGAAGGTCTGCCCGACTGGGTCAAGGCTGTGACCAAAGCTCGCAAGAGTCCTATCAGGTCTTGGATGGACATAACTGCTAGCAATGGTTGGGCGCGCAAGAGACATGGTGAGTTATTATGATAATTTTATGCCGGGGATATTGCCTGAGGCTTTCTTTCTTGTTGCTAATATTTCTCCTTGTGTCAGGTTTTCCCAATAGGGCAATCAAGAAGAAGAAGAAGAACAAGAAAGGAAAAGGAAAGAAGAAAAATGAAGGAGAAGAGGATACCGACTCCGACGATGATATAGCCTCGGTGGCGAATCTAGTCGGGGATTTGAAGGAGCTTAAGTCCTCGAAGATTTCTAAGTCTTCGAAGGGGTCCTCTGGTCAGGGGACCTCAAAAGGTGATGTTGACGCCTTCCTCGGTCACTTCACTTGCATTTCCATTTCCCTTCCTTTCTTTGTCTATAAACCTGCCATGTCATTTTCTGCAAGTTAAAAAAGAAAGAGGGTAACCTCGAAGAAGTCTTCCCGTTCGGTCTACCCTCGTACCAAAGCGATGACCTCCCCCAGGCCCAAAGTTGTTGTTGAGCGGTACCGGGGATTGGTTGATGAGCCTATCGATGAGGGTACTGAGGATCTGGAAGCCCAGAGGGAAGTTGAAGTGGTGGACCTCAAGGGCTTGGAGCATGACTCCGGTGCGGCTGTTGCCAAAGCTAAAGGAAAGGCTAAAGTTGGGGAGGCTGGGACCCCCGTCACCAAGGAAGAAACAGCTTCCAGTGCCGCTCGGGCACATTCCGAGCCTGCTAGAATTTCAGCTCCGAAGAAGTCTTTAAGAAAACTGGAAGTATTGGCTTTGTCGATCTTCTTGGAGAGCTCTCGTGGAGATATTCTAAGCCTCATGCCCCTGCTAGGGTCGAAGGAGGAGGCTATTGTTCAGATATTCTCCTCAGCTCAACTGGCCACTATTCTTGCTGCAAACGCACTTAGGTTAAGCATTACCGCTTTTAATCTTCTCTTGTTTAATTTGGGCGCCATTTCACTTCTCACCCTCTCGGTAATTTTTGCTCAGGGTTTTCTTTTATCGCTGAGGGCTGTTGAACTCGAGACCGCGAGGTATCAAGAGGTTCAACGTGTCACCAATGGTTGGGACAAGCAAAAAGACAACTTTAATGCTCAAATCGCCGAATTGAAAGCTTAATTGGCTAAGTCCCAGTTCCATCTGCGTGAAGTGGTTGCAGCCTCCAAGACCAAAATACAAGCCTTAGGTGATGGTTTCCAAGCGGAGCGCTCGAGGCTGGATGCCGAGATCGTAAGGCTCGGTTGTTAATTGGCCCAAGTCAAGGACGAATTCATGGAGGAAGACAACAAGCATCACGAGCAGTTGAAAAAGCATGTGCTCGAGATCCAAAATCTAGAAGGCCAGAACTCAAGGATCCCGACTTTTGAAATCGAGGCTAAGCTGCTTCGCGATGAAGTGGCCGACCAAAAGGCAAAGGCCAAGATTAGAGCCAAAAGGGCGGAGCTGGATAAGCGTTGGGCTGTCATCAAATCTCGGTTGAAGCTACTCAAGCAGTGCCGAGCTGGTGAGCTTAAGTTGGAGGATGAGATTACTAAGGCCGAGGACAACGCGGCTAAAGCCCAAGCTATGATAGATGAACTTCCTTCAAGTGAAGGTTCGGGCGATGACGAGGCCGAAGATAAAGAAGATGAAGGCAGGGAAGACACTGAAGATACTGATGATTGGACCTCCGAGGAGGGAGGTGGACCCGAAGCATAGCACTTCTATTTTCATCCTTTTATTTTTTTGTTATGGCCATCTAGCCTACTTGTATAAACAACTGCGATAGCCTTCGGATTTATTTTAATGATATTTTGATGCCTTCGGGCTTAATGTTTATGAAATTAATTTTCTTTGCTCCCAAGTATTAGCCTTTATTTTGACTTGGAAATTTCAACCGAACACTTAGGATAGTTTTTGCTTGCAAGACTTCTTAATTTATAATAAACCGATGCTAGCTTGGAACGACGTCTCGTTCCCGAGCCATGACATGAAAGAATGACTTCGGTCAAGTAATATGCATTTAGTAGATAAGATCGCAGAAATAAAGAGATGCTGAATCAAATTCATTTCATTGACAATAACAACGAGCCAAGGCTGGCTTTTACATGCAACCTAGTCATAAAGAGATTTGGGCGAATTTTGAAAACGACACCACTATCGGGCGCAAAATACAAAGTACTAAGCTATTCCTTGGGCGGACAGTCCCCGGTTTTTGAATAGCTGATCTTCGGTACGCAGAGCCTCGAGTCGAATTGGACCGCATCCTATCTCTCCCACACCCCCTAGTGTTCGGATGTGAATCTTGATGAAGATCAGAACACTGTGTTGTTCCCTTCGCTTCCTGAAGAGGTCAAGGAAAGTAAATAAGGGGTTAGTGAGAATCATTCAACCCAAGCCTCTGAGCGTTTTTGTCTCGTAGCCGTGGGTGAAATTTCATCAATTTAAAGGTTACGTACCTTAGTGTTAGAAATAATACCGCTTCTTCAAATTGGAGATGTTCTAATTTAAGGGTTCGGCTTAGCCCTTCAAGTCTTCCAGTTGATAAGACCCTTTTTCCTACGATAACTTTGACTTTGTAAGGTCCTTCCCAATTTGCAACAAATTTTCCAGCATTTTTCTCCTTAGTTGATTGGTTCGAAGCTTTAGTACGTAATCACCAACCTTAAAATCCCTAAGTTTAGCTTTCCTATTGAGATATGCTTCGATTTGCCTCTTCTGAGCCTCCAACCAAATCAAGGCTAATTCTTTTTTTCCTTCAAGTAAATCCAGCTCTATGCGCATAGCCTGCTGATTTGCGTCTTTGGTGGCATGAGCGTACCGGAGGCTGGGTTCCCCTTCCTCCACAGTAATAAGTGAGTCCATCCTATAAGCAAGGGAAAACGGAGTTTCACCGGTGCTGTTCTTCTCCGTAGTTCGCATCGCCCTCAGTACCCCGGGCATCTCCTCGGGCCATGAACCTTTCGCTTCGCCGAGCCTTTTCTTCATATTCTCAATGATAACTCTATTCGAAAACTCAGCTTGATCATTTGCACTTGGGTGATAAGGTGTCGATACTATCATCTTGATTCAAAAAATAAGTGACCGCCGACCCCATAAACTGAGAGCCATTGTCACAAGTAATTTTTCTTGGGACACCGAACCTGTAGATGATATTTTTACACATAAAATCTACCACCTCCTTCTGTCTAACTTTGGCGAAGGCCCTTGCTTCCACCCATTTGGTGAAGTAGTTGGTTAGCACAAGTATGAACCGAGCACTTCATTTTGCCTTCGGTAGGGGGCCAATTATATCCATTCCCCATTTCATAAATAGCCAAGGTGACACAACCGAATGCAAAGGCTTGGCCTGCTGATGAATCATTTGGCTGTATCGTTGACATTTATCACATTTCTTCACAAAAGCTTTGGCGTCTGCACTAATAGTTGGCCAATAGTATCCAGCCCGAAGTAATTTGCGCACTAAAGCTTTTCCTCCCAAATGGTTGCCACATTACCCTTCGTGAATTTCCCTCATAACATACTTAATTTCTCCTGGACCTAAACACTTGGCCATGTGGCTGCTATACATTCTCCTATACAATTTTTCCAAAATCATCGAATAGGAGGCTGCTTGAGTCCTCAACTTTTTTGCTTCTCTATTGTCGAGAGGAAGAGTCCCCGATTCAAAATAAGATATGAACTTGGTTGGCCAATCCCAAGTGTGGTCCACCAAATTGATTTTCAATTTCATGTTCTTCATCTGTGCTGAGAGCAACCGAACAACTGAATCAGTCCCCGAGTGTTCCTCTTCTATAGCCGAACCCAAATTAGCTAGAGCGTCGGCTTCTGTATTCTCATCTCGGGGTATTTGTTTGATTTTTCATTCTTTAAATTGAGCCAAGATTTGTTGAGCTCGGGCTACGAACCGTTGCATCCTGGGCTCACGAGCCAAATAGTCCCCGAGCACTTGATTCATCACCGTGAATCGCACCTCAATTCAACTCTTTCCACCCCCATCTCTTTAGCCAACTCTAAGCCTGCTAGAGCAAATTTGTATTCAGCCTCGTTGTTTGTTATCTTTTTGAACCGAGCTGATTGCCGGACTCTTTCTCCTATTGGTGCTACCAAGACTATTCCAAGCCCCAAACTTTTGGAATTGGTTGCTCCATCGGTGTAGAGTATCCATAACCCCGATGTCGGCCCCTTAGACACCAGATTTTTTTTTCCGCCTCGGGGAAGATTCCAGCACTAAAGTTAGACTTAAAGTCTGCCAAAACTTGGGACTTTATAGCTGTTCGAGGCTGATATGTGATGTCATATTCACATAACTCTACCGCCCATTTAGATAACCTTCCTGACAACTTCGGTTTATGCAATATATTTCTTAAAGGGAAGGTGGTAACTACAGCTATTGGGTGGCATTGAAAATAGGGTCGTAGTTTTCGAGCAGTTACTATTAAAGCAAGTGCTAACTTCTCAAGATGTGGATACCTGGTTTCGGCATCAAGAAGCGTTTTGCTCACATAGTAGATGGGTTGTTGCTTGCCATCTTCTTCCCGAACCAGCACTGCACTCACTGATACCTCGGACACAGCCAGATAAACCAACAGAGTTTCCCCATCTTTTGGCTTGGCGAGTAACAGCGCATTGGCCAAATAATGTTTCAACACTCTCAGCGCTTCTTTACACTCCGGTGTCCACTCGAAGGTGTTATTATTCCTTAGAACTGAGAAGAATTTATGGCATCGCTCTGATTACCTCGAAATGAATCTACTCAAGGCAGCGACTCGGCCAGTTAAGCGCTGAAATTCTTTCACCCTGGAGAGTTCATTGGGGATTTCTTCGATTGCCTTTATCTTTTCTGGGTTAGCTTCGATTCCATGTTCAGAGACTGTGAATCCCAAAAACTTTCCCGAACCAACACCAAAGGCACACTTTTCGGGTTCAACTTCATGTTATATTGTCTCAAGACAGTGAAAGCTTCCCTCAGATGATCTAAGTGGTCTTCCACCCGAACTGACTTAACTAGCATGTCATCTATGTACGTTTCCATTGATTTTCTAATGTAGTCTTTGAACATGCGACATACCAGCCTTTGGTAAGTTGTCCCTGTGTTCTTGAGACCGCAGGGCAACACTTTGTAGCAGAAAGTACCTTGGTCTGTGATGAGCGAGGTCTTTTTATCATCCTCTGGGTCCATCAGAATTTGGTTGTATCACGAATAGGCGTCTAGAAAGGTTAATAGTTTGTGTCTAGCCATGGAGTCTATCAACCTATCTATTTGAGACAACGAGTAGGAGTCCTTGGGGCAAGCTTTGTTTAGATCTTTGTAGTCCACAGTCATTCTCCATTTACCATTCTTTATTGGCAAAACCACAACATTGGCCAACCATTCGGGGTACTTGACCTCTCTTATGAAACCATTATTCTGTAGCTTCGCAGTTTCTTCTTTGAATGCCTTCTTCTTTACGCCGGTGTGCGGTCTTTTCTTTTGCTTTACCGAGTTATAGCGTGGGTCCACATTTAACTCATGCATCATGATCTGCGGATCGATGCCGACCATATCAGCATGAGACCAGGCAAAGCAGTCGTCGTTGGATTTCAACACTTCGACTATGGATTTTTTCGACTCTGGATCTAACTCCGAACCAACGAACACTTTCCTGTTTGGGAAATCCTTCGACAGCGTAAAGGATTCCAATTCTTCAATGGTTGAATCCTCGACTTTTTTCTTCTGAGGTTCTTGGAGTCACACCGGGATCTTTTCGATCACTTCCTCTTGGGGGTCGACTTGGGACATCAAACCCCTCTCTTCACTAGATCCCGGCTACTCTAATTGCTATTTCTTTTATCCATTCGGGACGACTCCAATCTTTAATGTAACCGAATAGCATTCTCTTGCCATTCGTTGCTCTCCCCTAATCAAACGAATCCCCCAAGGGGTTGGAAATTTGATGACCTGATGAAGAGTGGATGGTACAGCTTCCATCGAGTGGATCCATGGTCTCCCGAGGATTACATTATAAGCCATGTCCTCGGGCATGACTTGGAATACTATTTCCTTAACAACCCCTTTGGCATACGTATTGAGTGTGATCTCGCCCAATTTTTTCTCAGTGGAGTTATTAAAACCAGTTAATATGGTTGCCTTCGGGACGATCGGGTTCTTCAACCACATTTTCTTAACAGCCCTGTAGCTGATTATATTAACAGAACTACCAGGATCGATCAGGACTCATTTGATATCCGAATCATTGATCCTCAACATGATGACTAAAGCACCGTGATGGGAAAACATCATCCCATCGTAGTCATCATCATCGGATACTATTTCTTTACCTGAACCCCCTATTCGGGTTCTTTTCTCCATCGTTATCGACAACTTGGCAAACTTTTTGGCGGCTGCAAAATTCACGTCATTCACTTCTGATCCTCCAAATATCACGTTTGCAAACCTCTAGGGGTTAGGGCCTTCGGTGACTGTCCATCCCCTCGGTTCTCTGCATAGTTTTTCTTACCCTTATTAGTGAGGAACTCACCTAGTAAGCCCTTTTCAACAGATGAGCCACCTCGAGGCGAAACGCCTTACAATCCTCAGTGCGATGTCCATAATCAGCGTGGAACTCTCAATGCAAGTTTTGGTCTCTCTTTTCGGGGGTTGTGCTCATATCCTTGGGCATTCTCACCCCCTTATCTTTCATCCCCTTTAGGGCATTTACCAGCTTGGTGGTTGACACATTGAAGTTGTAGTTTGGTATCTGAGGTAGATCTTTATCCTTAGATACTAGAGCAGGCCCCGTGGTGTTTCTTTGATTACCACTATGATTTACTCGACCACCGAGGCGTTGGCTTATGGGTGGTCCACCGAGCTTTTGGCTCACATGCTGCCTTTACGAATTATATGACTCATATCGACCCTTCGAGTTTCCCCTCGGTGCCTCGGCGCGTCGTGATGACTCAGAACGATTTTTATAATTTAGGCTTCGGCCTGCAACCTTCCATTCAGCTTCTTCCAATCTTATTTGGGTGGGATCTTTATTGTGCAACTCGTTCCATATCTGAGCTTGATACTGTTGAAGCCCTTTCTTTAACTCCGCAGCTGAGCCAGAGTTCCAAACATTGATGTTCCTTTCAAAGGCTATGATGGCCATGTTATCTCCCATGGGGGGCAGTTCCATCCTCTCGGCTTGGAATTGCTTGAGGAAGTCTTTGATGGGCTCTCCATATTGTTGCTTGACCTCGAAGATATCTTCCTTCCTTTGAAGAATCTTTTATGCCCCGGTGTGAGCTTTGATGAACGCATCGGCTAGTTTTTTGAAATTTTAGATAGATTTCGAGGGCAAAGGCATATAGCAGGGCAGCTTTTCGAGCCTCGATCTCTCTTTTTAGCTTTTCGAGGTCTACCGAAGAGTTGGTTTTGGCCACCTTGGGAACTGTCCCAAATGGTGGATTGATATTCGGTGCAGTCCCCGTGCCTCCAGACGTGGCCCCTTTTGTAGGTCCCCCTATTGTCGCGCCCGCTGGAATAAAGTTTGGATGCCTCTATTCGGAGCCGTGGGTGGAGTATCAGTGGGGGTGGCGTGATTTCTCACCGAGACCGCTTCCAAGAAGCTACGAAATTCAGCCTTAAAGGTGGCTTGCTGGTCGAAGCGTGCTTGGTGGACATTCAAAGAGCGTATAACAAATGCTTGGAAATGGTAGCCTGGTCCTGATAAAGAAGGATTTGTTGGAGGTGGTGGTGGTATGGGTGTATCTTCCGTTGGAAGTGGGGGTAGTAGCTTACCAGTTTGTCCAACGGGAGGTAATTGGTGCATATTGGCGTTATCACCATTGTCAGCCATCGTGCAAAAGAAAACGATTTCGCTAACTTTGGAACAAAGCGTAATTGCTTGAATCCCCACAGACGGCGTTGTATTGGCCTAAACTGATTTAGGACAACAAATCGAATTTGGGATGAGTTTACAAGTAATGCTAAGTATCAACATCGAAATAAAGCAATAAAATTGAGCGAACTAATGAACAAAAATTGAATAAGATTTCAATACATGCTTTAAGTACAAATTTTGCAGAGTTTCTGTATATATTTCTGAATACCTAATACATCAAGTGAATTGCTATTTATAGACAAATAATTACAGCCCATTTTCCCATGTTTCCCACGTCTTTGCCCACATTCCGTATCTCCGAAGGTGGATTGATGGTGTGAGATCGTTGGACTGCTTTCTCGCTGAAAATAGGGTGGTCCACCGAGGCCAAGATCTTCCGCCTTGGGGCTATCAGCTCTCTGACTAACTGAGGTTGAGATCTACCGAGGCGTGGCCTAATCATACCCTCGATTGCTAACTTCGGCGACCTTACTGTCTGCTTCAAGCCTTGGCTTATGAATGTTCGTTCGGTAAACCTCGGGTCATACATCCGAGGTGCCACTTAGCACGAGCCAATTTTTACTCAATACAGTAGTGAAACTGTAGATATTTGTGATGGTCTAAAATAATAAGATCTAAGTTCTTAGCTAAAAAATTCAAACTCATAAAAATATACTACGAGTAATTTAGAGGAATATCTATATCTATCTATCTATCTATCTATCTATCTATCTATCTATATCTATCTATCTATCTATCTATCTATCTATCTATCTATCTATCTATATTATTATAAAAGCACGAAGACCTTAGTGAAATGTCATTCGTCTTTTTACCCTCCGTAAATGTCTTTTAGGTTGGATAAAATTGTCTTTTTAATTTAATTAATACAAATAATTAATTTAACCAACCTGTAATTTCTTTCCTATTCAATTTGCATATGTATTATTATGACTCCAAAAAACCTTCCGTCAAAACACTTCTCTTTTATATGAGTTTTTAACTTTACCTAATAAACGTTTAGGCCTTAAATGTCAGTCACCAAGTTTACTCCTACTAGAATTTATGTACTTCATTGTTAGAGTCCAAATTTTATATATATATATATATATATATATATATATATATATATATATATATGTGTGTGTGTGTGTGTGTGTGTGTGTGTTGGATGGTGTATTCAACTCATTTTGAATGAAGCAGAATTAACGTTATGTACCTATAATTAGATGGGAATTCATTTAATACTTTTTTATGATGATGATGTTTGTAGTGTATGTTTACGCTGTACAATTTATTAGAAAGTTTTCTACGAATTTATTTTGGCGCCTTTCTTATATCTCTTCCCATGCCGGCTCTTTTCAATGATAATCCTACTGTTAGAATTTTACGCAGGTTGGTGTGAAGTTTGTCGAGAATTAGCTCCAGATGTCTATATGCTAGAGGTTATATTACTATTTTTTTTGGATTAAAGTATTTTTTGATCATTCATTCGCCAAGTTATTGATTGAGGTATGTAAGTTATGTATGCAAGAGGAATTTAAATAATGAAATCTTGCACTATTATTCATACTTTAGTGCGTGTGTGTTTTTTTTCCTATGTATGCAGGTCATTAATATTGCACTGCATCAATTTACTATTTCAAGGTAACTATTAAAGTTAATATTGGATATTGACAACATTGAGCACCCGATTAATATAAATTAAGTGGCAGGTTATATTGTTGGATTACTGATTAATGCTTGCACAATATAATTTTAGCCTATTTTTTATTTATAGTATCTCAGACATATAGATTAGGCGGCTATGTCATTAACATGAACTTTGTTATATATTTATTTGGGGTTTGAAATTTTCCTTGCTTTGTCTTCTTCACCATCATATAGAGAGAATGTTGAGCATCATTGCCTGCTATGTGACTTTATTAACAATCAACCGTAGAAGATGGTGTCATAAGACTTGGAACCTAGCTTGAGAACGGGGTTCTTTAAGGGGGAATGATTGTTAATAAAGTCACATGCATTTATAGAGTTTTCATAATTTTAGTTTAGACCTAAAAACTATAGTAGTTTTTAAATTTACCCGTAGTTACTTTTTGCTCATGTAATGCATTTTTTGGAGGATGTTGGATGAAATTTGAATATATTTTTTATTTGCATTTTTCTTTAGCTTCTCTTACTTCTTTCTTTTTGACTTCATGGTTATCCCAATATGTATTTTTTTTATTAGAGTCAAAAACCAAACCAACATACTCAGCGATATCCCACCAAAATTAGTTCGGGAGAGTGTGAGATATATGCATACCTTAACCCCCAAGTGTTCATAACAATTATTTTGCTAAGACTATTATATATTTTGTTTGAAAGAAAGTGAAGTTATACAGGATAAAGGAACATGAAAAAGTGTCAATAAGCCTCTTTTTTATTTTCGATAAAATTTGTCAAGAATAGGACTCTCAAGATGGAGCTCAAGACAAATATAAGCCGCATCAATTTCATATTAATGAAATATACCTATTCACTTTGAATTAATAGTTTAAGATAACATGTTGTTTGAGCTAATTTAATTTAGACTTACTTTGTGTCTTTTTCTCAGTTTATCACGATTGGAATAAGCTTGAAGATATACCAGTGTTTATGAAATGAATCAATGATTCATTCTCTTATATTTTATACTTGTAAGTTTGTTCTCTCTCTTCAAAATTTCGCACTATAACTTACCTCTTACTACTCTATATTATCTGTATGCCAAATGTACTCTATAAAATTATTTTCCCTTTTGGGCTTCTAGATTAGAGTCTTTTTATTTCCTAACAAGAGTTATTCTTTCTAGCCCGACTAAATTTTGCTTGAGTATTATCTTCTTTGTTAAAGTTAATTCACTATATTGACATATAAATTTTAAAATTATTTAGCTAGATTATACGTGCAACACACGTACGCTAAAACTAGTACTATCAAAATGTCAGTAGACAAATATGATTGTAGCTACAACCCCATTTAAGCATAAAAAGGGAAGGAAGGAGTATTGCCATAATAAAATATTTTCGACCAATTTTCCACTAAGATTTGAGCAAGAGCATTTTGTGAATTTCGGTGATATCATCTCGATTTTTAGGTGCTTTCATTTTTCGTAAATATTTCATAGGGCTTATGAAAGATTAAGTGGTTGTGTCACTAAAATCCAATGTTATGGTCTCCGCAAAGCTACAGGAATTTGTAAGTACAAAGTTTCGCCTGCTACTTTGCGAATTTGGCTCCTCTCCATTATAAATTCTCTCAATTTCCTCAAGTGCACATTTAGATGAGTGACATCTGTTCAAATTAATATTTAAATGTCCATTGAAGGATTATATACAATCCAAGAACATACAATTTGCCCAGGGTCTAACCGTATTTGTTTCACTAGTCGTAGTGTAATCACATGCATATAAGACACGAACTACACTAATGGTTCACAGTCTAAGTCGTACCTGATACAGAATTTGTTCCAATTCGTAGAAGATCACCATCATCTTCTTAGGAATCTCCACAGAGTTCTTCACAAAGAAGAAGAGAGTCTTCTGTTACTTTTCAGTTTAAGGTGAGAGTAAGAGAAAGAGGAGAAGAAGCGTTGGTTTTTCTAATAGAAAAAACCCCTTCTTATACTCCTTAATAGATGCAACTGTTGGGACTTTTCCTAACAGTTGTGTCTCTTCCCTTTTTATATTTATTAATATAATAATATATATAACTTATTATATATATTAATTAATTTGGATATGTATCCGGGTTGACCCATATGGGTGACCCGATTCCAATTTCCAACATCCATATTAGATTTATTTAAATAGGTATCTTAGTTATGGTTAAATATATATTTAAAGTAGCACTCTTTAACTTTGGTAAGAATTAGAAGCAATATACAGACTACCATATCCATTAATATCATTAATTTCAGTTATTATTTTTATATCCAAATGCTAAAACAAAATGTTAAAGATTATATTACTACTATTTTGTGAAAATTGCAATTGAAAACGAACCAGGCAAACGCTACTGTGCAACTATGATCAAATGGATGTTGTAACTTATACTTTTAAACTTCCTAATTTATTATAGATATATTAGGCATTAAGTAGCATTGACGAAATGGTTTTACTTGACTGAAATTAAAAAAAATACACAAATGGATTGTAACTACTCTATTTGTTATAACTTAAAATTTATCTTTCGACGAAGTTAAATGCACCACTGACCACCCCTTTGTTCAACTGGACAAATGGATTGTAACTACTCTATTTGTTATAACTTAAAATTTATCTTTCGACGAAGTTAAATGCACCACTGACCACCCCTTTGTTCAACTGTACTTTTTATATCTGGAGTACATTTTTCTTTTAATATATGGATGTATTTAAGATGGATTTAGTGATATTAGTGAATACCATAATTTGTGGAGATATAGCTTTTTAATTAATACCCAAGTGAGAGAGTATTTATATATTTAACTATAGTTAAGATACTTGTTAATAGAATTTAATGAAGGATTATATACAATCCAAGAACATACAATTTGCCCAGGGTCTAACCGTATTTGTTTCACTAGTCGTAGTGTAATCACATGCATATAAGACACGAACTACACTAATGGTTCACAGTCTAAGTCGTACCTGATACAGAATTTGTTCCAATTCGTAGAAGATCACCATCATCTTCTTAGGAATCTCCACAGAGTTCTTCACAAAGAAGAAGAGAGTCTTCTGTTACTTTTCAGTTTAAGGTGAGAGTAAGAGAGAGAGGAGAAGAAGCGTTGGTTTTTCTAATAGAAAAAACCCCCCTTCTTATACTCCTTAATAGATGCAACTGTTGGGACTTTTCCTAACAGTTGTGTCTCTTCCCTTTTTATATTTATTAATATAATAATATATATAACTTATTATATATATTAATTAATTTGGATATGGATCCGGGTTGACCCATATGGGTGACCCGATTCCAATTTCCAACATCTCCCACTCACGCATAGTGGGTCAACTCTCATTCCCATTCTATAACTTCCATACATAACGACTAGACCGTGTGACCAGTGCATACTTCGAGAGCTTAGTTGTTATACATCTGTTAGCAATATATAACATCTCAATTACCGGAACCTTGGAGTAGATTGCAATATGCAGTACCCTAGATCATTTATCACATTTACATCTCTCACCATCTCTTTGTATTAATTTGAGTTCATCATTATGTTATTATGTTCTTGTCTCAAAGACAAACATAATGGGTCGACCAATGAAACACAATTAATGTGATAATACTCATTAATGATCTTCCTCATCTCATGAATCTCTTAATCTCAATTTGACTTGCTTTTCTAGAAATGTCCCGCCAGACCGAATCATCCATGGTCTCTTGGCAACATCCTAAGATAGCAAACACCAAATTGAATCTCAAGAAACTGGTCAAAGTCATGAGGGTAGAAAAGAAAGAAAATTACTTATAATTTTCAGGGCTTCACACGATAAACATGAAGAGATTTAAACTTGTATCGCCCATAGGTCACTCTATGCATATGTGGTATGAATCACACATAACAGTACTGACTCCTTTCCCGTGGAGTGTATGTTTTTAACCAATGAAAATACTGTGCAGATGATAGTTCAGACAACTCATGTCTAACTTTGAGTTCACAAATCTACTCACACATTTATCCATCAGAACTCACATCTGGCATTAAGACAGACCCACATTTAATCAAATCCGATTAACCAAATAACCAAGCGACATTCTTGTTATAAACTTCAAGTTCTCTATTATTATCACTTGCGATTGCCTGTGTGAATAGGCCAATCTTTTTGTCTGTCCGACATACTTTAAATTTATGTACTAAACATAAAACTATTCTATGTATATGAACCAACAACAAGAAATTTAGGCTTCAACTACATTAACTTCAAATAATGTAGTTTTATGTGAACATGCTTGGGAAAAGTTTAAGATATAAATACATCGACATCTACACAAACTCAATGACCTCACATATCATTCATAAGCACCAAATGCTATGAGTTTGACTATCGGATCTACTATCATATAATGCGTAGAGATGTATATCATGTCCACTTTTATATTTAAAAAATACAACTATGTCTCTAATGAAGTTATACTTTATATCAATATGGTTTGTCTTTTAATAATACTTAGGACTTTTGTGTAAGCTATTGAGACTTGACTATCAACACTTGATTGTCACTAATTCAATAGCACTATCAAACACACCCAAATTTATCATAAAGATGTTTAAGCCAAACAGCTTCTTGCACAGTTGCCGAAAACGCTACAAATCCAGCTTTCTTTCTAAATAAGGCTGATGATTGTTTCTTGCTGCACAAATAATATACACATCGCTATTGTTTAGCAAAGAAAGATATACTCGGATTTAGATTTTCTCTCATCTAAATCCTTCTCAATCATCATAAGTATAGCTTTTGAGTTGTAGATCATTTCCTTTACATTACAAGGATAATCACATGTGCATTTGAGATAACTCAGTATCTTTAACTGCTTTCCAGTATTTATTTTCTAAGTCAGATTGATATCCACTAACTAGAATAATAGATATCAAGTTTCAAGAGACAAAAATCATATTCTTGTGGATTCACGAGGACACATCCTCACACTTGAAACTTTGGCTCTAGAAATAGGAGTATTAATGTGTTTGCACTATTGCATATTAAATCGTACATGAAAATTTCTTAATATAAGATTTTTCTGAAAGAGACAACAATCTCTTCGAACGATCTCTTGAAATCTGAACTTCAAGGATTCACCCATATTTTTGTGGATACTACATTAAGTCTTTCACGTATTTTGAGAACCACTTTGTTCTCAACGATGCTATGACCCATTAAGTAGATCAACCAATTCCAACTCTTGGTTTGGTTTCACTAACTCCATTTCATCTTCCATTGTTGTAGGTACTTATCCTTAGTAGGGTATTTAAGAGCCTCATTTATCTTTCGTTGCTCTTATTCGTCTTGTGGAGTAACTATATATGCTTCCCCTTTGATCTCAAATCGGCGATGGGGAATATGTAGACGATTCATTCGTCGAGGTTGAGATTAATAAAATTGATTTATCAATTGATAGTTACACCCACTGGGACCAGCAATATTAAATGAATTCTTTTAGTCATCTTGGTGCTACACGGAACGAATCCATTATCACCAAAGTGACTCTTACTCGAATTCATTTGACTGTCATTAGCGGAAGCAATTTGGTCCACAGTTTTATAACGAGACAAGTCTTAACCTATCTCACCATACTTAGGAAAAATATTAGCTAATAAATTCGTTGGATCATGTAATCCAAATTCAGTTATAGTGCCACTATCTGTTCACATATGAACACATAAAGTTGAACTGAAATAGTATCACAAAAAGATACAAGTCCTTCCCCTTAGAACTAGTTTTCCATGTGGGAAATAACTTAATGTACAGTAGCAACACAAACCCAATAGAAAAAAATTGGATTCTCATTTATCCATAATTTATATGAAATAAAATATAAGTAACTAACTCAGAACTATTTCATAATTTGGATCACATATGTCAAATCATACCAGCTACAATGGAATACATGCCATTTTCAGGAGACATCACAAATATATCTAGAGTCTCAAGAGTCTCTTGCTCTTTTAGGACATACTGAATTTTATTGTCACCGTTAACACTTTTGTTAAACTCGGGACAATATTCTAGTAGCAGTTGACATATTGATATAAACTAGTATAAATTTATGGAGACAATTATGCATTGTCTTAGAGCCTAAAATTCATATACATACTATTCCTTAAAATAATATAACTATGTTAACATTTATTTCATATTAGATTCGGAATCGAAAGTTCACTATGTTCCCAATCATCATCCAAATTTTAATATTCGATAAATTTTACATAATCAATTATTAAAAGGAACACTTGTCTTAAACTACTTAAATTCAAGACCAACTTAATATAAAGTCTATACAAATATAGAAATATGTTCAATAAAAAATTCATTGAATCTAAACACTGTACAAGTGTAACGACCTCAAATAGTCATTTCGGGAATCGGGACCTCGATTTGCGTGTCAAAAAATCCAAAAGCTCCGTAAGGTCCATATGACATGTCTGAAAATTTTTAGCTAAAACGAACTTTGTTAGATAGGTATCGGAGAAAGACATCCGTTTCGGATATTCGTTAAGGCTAAAAGAGGTTTCGGAGCTCGATTTGAGCAAATGAGCTCTGATGTGAAATCTGAAAGTTGCGTTAGGTTCGTATGGTAATTTATGACCTGTAGCAACCTTCAGAAGTGAAAACGGACCTCGTTTGATAGGACTTTTGAAAAAGTCTCCGTTGCGGAAGTTTAAAAAGGTTAAAAGAGGTTTTCGAGCTCGATTTGAGTAAACGAACTCCGATGAGAGATCTGAGGGTTCCGTTAGGTTCGTATCGTCATTTGTGACTTGTAGCAACTTTCGAATTTGGATTCCGGGGTCGTTTGATTAAAATTCGCTATTTTGGCGAAAGTCGAAATTTGACCCTTTCCCGTGGGACCCACTTTTTGAGTTCTAGAGATTTGAATTGAGTTTTGTCTTGACGAGCATATCACACAAGTCTTGTATGACTTGTGTACAAATTTTGGGGTCATTCCGAGCTTCGTAGGGTCCCGTTTGGACCAAAAAACAGTGGCTGATCTGGTGCAAGCCAAAAAGATAAAGTTGGGGAGGCTGGGACCCCCGTCACCAAGGAAGAAACAGCTTCCAGTGCCGCTCGGGCACATTCCGAGCCTGCTAGAATTTCAGCTTCGAAGAAGTCTTTAAGAAAACTGGAAGTATTGGCTTTGTCGATCTTCTTGGAGAGCTCTCGTGGAGATATTCTAAGCCTCATGCCCCTGCTAGGGTCGAAGGAGGAGGCTATTGTTCAGATATTCTCCTCAGCTCAACTGGCCACTATTCTTGCTGCAAACGCACTTAGGGTAAGCATTACCGCTTTTAATCTTCTCTTGTTTAATTTGGGCGCCATTTCACTTCTCACCCTCTCAGTAATTTTTGCTCAGGGTTTTCTTTTATCGCTGAGGGCTGTTGAACTCGAGACTGCGAGGTATCAAGAGGTTCAACGTGTCACCAATGCTTGGGACAAGCAAAAAGACAACTTTAATGCTCAAATCGCCGAATTGAAAGCTTAATTGGCTAAGTCCCAGTTCCATCTGCGTGAAGTGGCTGCAGCCTCCAAGACCAAAATACAAGCCTTAGGTGATGGTTTCCAAGCGGAGCGCTCGAGGCTGGATGCCGAGATCGTAAGGCTCGGTTGTTAATTGGCCCAAGTCAAGGACGAATTCATGGAGGAAGACAACAAGCATCACGAGCAGTTGAAAAAGCATGTGCTCGAGATCCAAAATCTAGAAGGCCAGAACTCAAGGATCCCGACTTTTGAAATCGAGGCTAAGCTGCTTCGCGATGAAGTGGCCGACCAAAAGGCAAAGGCCAAGATTAGAGCCAAAAGGGCGGAGCTGGATAAGCGTTGGGCTGTCATCAAATCTCGGTTGAAGCTACTCAAGCAGTGCCGAGCTGGTGAGCTTAAGTTGGAGGATGAGATTACTAAGGCCGAGGACAACGCGGCTAAAGCCCAAGCTATGATAGATGAACTTCCTTCAAGTGAAGGTTCGGGCGATGACGAGGCCGAAGATAAAGAAGATGAAGGCAGGGAAGACACTGAAGATACTGATGATTGGACCTCCGAGGAGGGAGGTGGACAGTCCCCGGTTTTTGAATAGCTGATCTTCGGTACGCAGAGCCTCGAGTCGAATTGGACCGCATCCTATCTCTCCCACACCCCCTAGTGTTCGGATGTGAATCTTGATGAAGATCAGAACACTGTGTTGTTCCCTTCGCTTCCTGAAGAGGTCAAGGAAAGTAAATAAGGGGTTAGTGAGAATCATTCAACCCAAGCCTCAGAGCGTTTTCGTCTCGTAGCCGTGGGTGAACTTTCATCAATTTAAAGGTTACGTACCTTAGTGTTAGAAATAATACCGCTTCTTCAAATTGGAGATGTTCTAATTTAAGGGTTCGGCTTAGCCCTTCAAGTCTTCCAGTTGATAAGACCCTTTTTCCTACGATAACTTTGACTTTGTAAGGTCCTTCCCAATTTGCAACAAATTTTCCAGCATTTTTCTCCTTAGTTGATTGGTTCGAAGCTTTAGTACGTAATCACCAACCTTAAAATCCCTAAGTTTAGCTTTCCTATTGAGATATGCTTCGATTTGCCTCTTCTGAGCCTCCAACCAAATCAAGGCTAATTCTTTTTTTCCTTCAAGTAAATCCAGCTCTATGCGCATAGCCTGCTGATTTGCGTCTTTGGTGGCATGAGCGTACCTGAGGCTGGGTTCCCCTACCTCCACAGTAATAAGTGAGTCCATCCTATAAGCAAGGGAAAACGGAGTTTCACCGGTGCTGTTCTTCTCCGTAGTTCGCATCGCCCTCAGTACCCCGGGCA
Source organism: Petunia x hybrida (assembly GCA_037355625.1). NCBI lineage: Eukaryota > Viridiplantae > Streptophyta > Magnoliopsida > Solanales > Solanaceae > Petunia > Petunia x hybrida. Next base: position 1,917,671 of record JBBBVM010000016.1, read on the forward strand.
TCTCCTCGGGCCATGGACCTTTCGCCTCGCCGAGCCTTTTCTTCATATTCTCAATGATAACTCTATTCGAAAACTCAGCTTGATCATTTGCACTTGGGTGATAAGGTGTCGATACTATCATCTTGATTTAAAAAATAAGTGACCGCCGACCCCATAAACTGAGAGCCATTGTCACAAGTAATTTTTCTTGGGACACCGAACCTGTAGATGATATTTTTACACATAAAATCTACCACCTCCTTCTGTCTAACTTTGGCGAAGGCCCTTGCTTCCACCCATTTGGTGAAGTAGTTGGTTAGCACAAGTATGAACCGAGCACTTCATTTTGCCTTCGGTAGGGGGCCAATTATATCCATTCCCCATTTCATAAATAGCCAAGGTGACACAACCGAATGCAAAGGCTTGGCCTGCTGATGAATCATTTGGCCGTATCGTTGACATTTATCACATTTCTTCACAAAAGCTTTGGCGTCTGCACTAATAGTTGGCCAATAGTATCCAGCCCGAAGTAATTTGCGCACTAAAGCTTTTCCTCCCAAATAGTTGCCACATTACCCTTCGTGAATTTCCCTCATAACATACTTAATTTCTCCTGGACCTAAACACTTGGCCATGTGGCTGCTATACATTCTCCTATACAATTTTTCCAAAATCATCGAATAGGAGGCTGCTTGAGTCCTCAACTTTTTTGCTTCTCTATTGTCGAGAGGAAGAGTCCCCGATTCAAAATAAGATATGAACTTGGTTGGCCAATCCCAAGTGTGGTCCACCAAATTGATTTTCAATTTCATGTTCTTCATCTGTGCTGAGAGCAACCGAACAACTGAATCAGTCCCCGAGTGTTCTTCTTCTATAGCCGAACCCAAATTAGCTAGAGCGTCGGCTTCTGTATTCTCATCTCGGGGTATTTGTTTGATTTTTCATTCTTTAAATTGAGCCAAGATTTGTTGAGCTCGGGCTAGGAACCGTTGCATCCTGGGCTCACGAGCCAAATAGTCCCCGAGCACTTGATTCATCACCGTGAATCGCACCTCAATTCAACTCTTTCCACCCCCATCTCTTTAGCCAACTCTAAGCCTGCTAGAGCAAATTTGTATTCAGCCTCGTTGTTTGTTATCTTTTTGAACCGAGCTGATTGCCGGACTCTTTCTCCTATTGGTGCTACCAAGACTATTCCAAGCCCCAAACTTTTGGAATTGGTTGCTCCATCGGTGTAGAGTATCCATAACCCCGATGTCGGCCCCTTAGACACCAGATTTTTTTTTCTGCCTCGGGGAAGATTCCAGCACTAAAGTTAGACTTAAAGTCTGCCAAAACTTGGGACTTTATAGCTGTTCGAGGCTGATATGTGATGTCATATTTTGGCTTGGCGAGTAACAGTGCATTGGCCAAATAATGTTTCAACACTCTCAGCGCTTCTTTACACTCCGGTGTCCACTCGAAGGTGTTATTATTCCTTAGAACTGAGAAGAATTTATCGCATCGCTCTGATTACCTCGAAATGAATCTACTCAAGGCAGCGACTCGGCCAGTTAAGCGCTGAACTTCTTTCACCCTGGAGAGTTCATTGGGGATTTCTTCGATTGCCTTTATCTTTTCTGGGTTAGCTTCGATTCCATGTTCAGAGACTGTGAATCCCAAAAACTTTCCCGAACCAACACCAAAGGCACACTTTTCGGGTTCAACTTCATGTTATATTGTCTCAAGACAGTGAAAGCTTCCCTCAGATGATCTAAGTGGTCTTCCACCCGAACTTACTTAACTAGCATGTCATCTATGTACGTTTCCATTGATTTTCTAATGTAGTCTTTGAACATGCGACATACCAGCCTTTGGTAAGTTGTCCCTGTGTTCTTGAGACCGCAGGGCAACACTTTGTAGCAGAAAGTACCTTGGTCTGTGATGAGCGAGGTCTTTTTATCGTCCTCTGGGTCCATCAGAATTTGGTTGTATCACGAATAGGCGTCTAGAAAGGTTAATAGTTTGTGTCTAGCCATGGAGTCTATCAACCTATCTATTTGAGGCAACGAGTAGGAGTCCTTGGGGCAAGCTTTGTTTAGATCTTTGTAGTCCACAGTCATTCTCCATTTACCATTCTTTATTGGCAAAACCACTACATTGGCCAACCATTCGGGGTACTTGACCTCTCTTATGAAACCATTATTCTGTAGCTTCGCAGTTTCTTCTTTGAATGCCTTCTTCTTTACGCCGGTGTGCGGTCTTTTCTTTTGCTTTACCGAGTTATAGCGTGGGTCCACATTTAACTCATGCATCATGATCTGCGGATCGATGCCGACCATATCAGCATGAGACCAGGCAAAGCAGTCGTCGTTGGATTTCAACACTTCGACTATGGATTTTTTCGACTCTGGATCTAACTCCGAACCAACGAACACTTTCCTGTTTGGGAAATCCTTCGACAGCGTAAAGGATTCCAATTCTTCAATGGTTGAATCCTCGACTTTTTTCTTCTGAGGTTCTTGGAGTCACACCGGGATCTTTTCGATCACTTCCTCTTGGGGGTCGACTTGGGACATCAAACCCCTCTCTTCACTAGATCCCGGCTACTCTAATTGCTATTTCTTTTATCCATTCGGGACGACTCCAATCTTCAATGTAACCGAATAGCATTCTCTTGCCATTCGTTGCTCTCCCCTAATCAAACGAATCCCCCAAGGGGTTGGAAATTTGATGACCTGATGAAGAGTGGATGGTACAGCTTCCATCGAGTGGATCCATGGTCTCCCGAGGATTACATTATAAGCCATGTCCTCGGGCATGACTTGGAATACTATTTCCTTAACAACCCCTTTGGCATACGTATTGAGTGTGATCTCGCCCAATTTTTTCTCAGTGGAGTTATTAAAACCAGTTAATATGGTTGCCTTCGGGACGATCGGGTTATTCAACCACATTTTCTTAACAGCCCTGTAGCTGATTATATTAACAGAACTACCAGGATCGATCAGGACTCATTTGATATCCGAATCATTGATCCTCAACATGATGACTAAAGCACCGTGATGGGAAAACATCATCCCATCGTAGTCATCATCATCGGATACTATTTCTTTACCCGAACCCCCTATTCGGGTTCTTTTCTCCATCGTTATCGACAACTTGGCAAACTTTTTGGCGGTTGCAAAATTCACGTCATTCACTTCTGATCCTCCAAATATCACGTTTGCAAACCTCTAGGGGTTAGGGCCTTCGGTGACTGTCCATCCCCTCGGTTCTCTGCATAGTTTTTCTTACCCTTATTAGTGAGGAACTCACCTAGTAAGCCCTTTTCAACAGATGAGCCACCTCGAGGCAAAACGCCTTACAATCCTCAGTGCGATGTCCATAATCAGCGTGGAACTCTCAATGCAAGTTTTGGTCTCTCTTTTCGGGGGTTGTCCTCATATCCTTGGGCATTCTCACCCCCTTATCTTTCATCCCCTTTAGGGCATTTACCAGCTTGGTGGTTGACACATTGAAGTTGTAGTTTGGTATCTGAGGTAGATCTTTATCCTTAGATACTAGAGCAGGCCCCGTGGTGTTTCTTTGATTACCACTATGATTTACTCGACCACCGAGGCGTTGGCTTATGGGTGGTCCACCGAGCTTTTGGCTCACATGCTGCCTTTACGAATTATATGGCTCATATCGACCCTTCGAGTTTCCCCTCGGTGCCTCGGCGCGTCGTGATGACTCAGAACGATTTCTATAATTTAGGCTTCGGCCTGCAACCTTCCATTCAGCTTCTTCCAATCTTATTTGGGTGGGATCTTTAATGTGCAACTCGTTCCATATCTGAGCTTGATACTGTTGAAGCTCTTTCTTTAACTCCGCAGCTGAGCCAGAGTTCCAAACATTGATGTTCCTTTCAAAGGCTATGATGGCCATGTTATCTCCCATGGGGGGCAGTTCCATCCTCTCGGCTTGGAATTGCTTGAGGAAGTCTTTGATGGGCTCTCCATATTGTTGCTTGACCTCGAAGATATCTTCCTTCCTTTGAAGAATCTTTTATGCCCCGGTGTGAGCTTTGATGAACGCATCGGCTAGTTTTTTGAAATTTGAGATAGATTTCGAGGGCAAAGGCATATAGCAGGGCAGCTTTTCGAGCCTCGATCTCTCTTTTTAGCTTTTCGAGGTCTACCGAAGAGTTGGTTTTGGCCACCTTGGGAACTGTCCCAAATGGTGGATTGATATTCGGTGCAGTCCCCGAGCCTCCAGACGTGGCCCCTTTTGTAGGTCCCCCTGTTGTCGCGCCCGCTGGAATAAAGTTTGGATGCCTCTATTCGGAGCCGTGGGTGGAGTATCAGTGGGGGTGGCGTGATTTCTCACCGAGACCGCTTCCGAGGAGCTACGAAATTCAGCCTTAAAGGTGGCTTGCTGGTCGAAGCGTGCTTGGTGGACATTCAAAGAGCGTATAACAAATGCTTGGAAATGGTAGCCTGGTCCTGATAAAGAAGGATTTGTTGGAGGTGGTGGTGGTATGGGTGTATCTTCCGTTGGAAGTGGGGGTAGTAGCTTACCAGTTTGTCCAACGGGAGGTAATTGGTGCATATTGGCGTTATCACCATTGTCAGCCATCGTGCAAAAGAAAACGATTTCGCTCAACTTTGGAACAAAGCGTAATTGCTTGAATCCCCACAGACGGCGTTGTATTGGCCTAAACTGATTTAGGACAACAAATCGAATTTGGGATGAGTTTACAAGTAATGCTAAGTATCAACATCGAAATAAAGCAATAAAATTGAGCGAACTAATGAACAAAAATTGAATAAGATTTCAATACATGCTTTAAGTACAAATTTTGCAGAGTTTCTGTATATATTTCTGAATACCTAATACATCAAGTGAATTGCTATTTATAGACAAATAATTACAGCCCATTTTCCCATGTTTCCCACGTCTTTGCCCACATTCCGTATCTCTGAAGGTGGATTGATGGTGTGAGATCGTTGGACTGCTTTCTCGCTGAAAATTGGGTGGTCCACCGAGGCCAAGATCTTCCGCCTTGGGGCTATCAGCTCTCTGACTAACTGAGGTTGAGATCTATCGAGGCGTGGCCTAATCATACCCTCGATTGCTAACTTCGGCGACCTTACTGTCTGCTTCAAGCCTTGGCTTATGAATGTTCGTTCGGTAAACCTCGGGTCATACATCCGAGGTGCCACTTAGCACGAGCCAATTTTTACTCAATACAGTAGTGAAACTGTAGATATTTGTGACGGTCTAAAATAATAAGATCTAAGTTCTTAGCTAAAAAATTCAAACTCATAAAAATATACTACGAGTAATTTAGAGGAATATCTATCTATCTATCTATCTATCTATCTATCTATCTATCTATCTATCTATCTATCTATCTATCTATCTATCTATCTATCTATATTATTATAAAAGCACGAAGACCTTAGTAAAATGTCATTCGTCTTTTTACCCTCCGTAAATGTCTTTTAGGTTGGATAAAATTGTCTTTTTAATTTAATTAATACAAATAATTAATTTAACCAACCTGTAATTTCTTTCCTATTCAATTTGCATATGTATTATTATGACTCCAAAAAACCTTCCGTCAAAACACTTCTCTTTTATATGAGTTTTTAACTTTACCTAATAAACGTTTAGGCCTTAAATGTCAGTCACCAAGTTTACTCCTACTAGAATTTATGTACTTCATTGTTAGAGTCCAAATTTTATATATATATATATATATATATATATATATCTGTGTGTGTGTGTGTGTGTGTGTGTGTGTGTTGGATGGTGTATTCAACTCATTTTGAATGAAGCAGAATTAACGTTATGTACCTATAATTAGATGGGAATTCATTTAATACTTTTTTATGATGATGATGTTTGTAGTGTATGTTTACGCTGTACAATTTATTAGAAAGTTTTCTACGAGTTTATTTTGGCGCCTTTCTTATATCTCTTCCCATGCCGGCTCTTTTCAATGATAATCCTACTGTTAGAATTTTATGCAGGTTGGTGTGAAGTTTGTCGAGAATTAGCTCCAGATGTCTATATTGCTAGAGGTTATATTACTATTTTTTTTTGGATTAAAGTATTTTTTGATCATTCATTCGCCAAGTTATTGATTGAGGTATGTAAGTTATGTATGCAAGAGGAATTTAAATAATGAAATCTTGCACTATTATTCATACTTTAGTGTGTGTGTGTTTTTTTTCCTATGTATGCAGGTCATTAATATTGCACTGCATCAATTTACTATTTCAAGGTAACTATTAAAGTTAATATTGGATATTGACAACATTGAGCACCCGATTAATATAAATTAAGTGGCAGGTTATATTGTTGGATTACTGATTAATGCTTGCACAATATAATTTTAGCCTATTTTTTATTTATAGTATCTCAGACATATAGATTAGGCGGCTATGTCATTAACATGAACTTTGTTATATATTTATTTGGGGTTTGAAATTTTCCTTGCTTTGTCTTCTTCACCATCATATAGAGAGAATGTTGAGCATCAATCTTTGCCTGCTATGTGACTTTATTAACAATCAACCGTAGAAGATGGTGTCATAAGACTTGGAACCTAGCTTGAGAACGGGGTTCTTTAAGGGGGAATGATTGTTAATAAAGTCACATGCATTTATAGAGTTTTCATAATTTTAGTTTAGACCTAAAAACTATAGTAGTTTTTAAATTTACCCGTAGTTACTTTTTGCTCATGTAATGCATTTTTTGGAGGATGTTGGATGAAATTTGAATATATTTTTTATTTGCATTTTTCTTTAGCTTCTCTTACTTCTTCCTTTTTGATTTCATGGCTATCCCAATATGTATTTTTTTTATTAGTGTCAAAAACCAAACCAACATACTCAGCGATATCCCACCAAAATTAGTTCGGGAGAGTGTGAGATATATGCATACCTTAACCCCCAAGTGTTCATAACAATTATTTTGCTAAGACTATTATATATTTTGTTTGAAATAAAGTGAAGTTATACAGGATAAAGGAACATGAAAAAGTGTCAATAAGCCTCTTTTTTATTTTCGGTAAAATTTGTCAAGAATAGGACTCTCAAGATGGAGCTCAAGACAAATATAAGCCGCATCAATTTCATATTAATGAAATATACCTATTCACTTTGAATTAATAGTTTAAGATAACATGTTGTTTGAGCTAATTTAATTTAGACTTACTTTGTGTCTTTTTCTCAGTTTATCACGATTGGAATAAGCTTGAAGATATACCAGTGTTTATGAAATGAATCAATGATTCATTCTCTTATATTTTATACTTGTAAGTTTGTTCTCTCTCTTCAAAATTTCGCACTATAACTTACCTCTTACTACTCTATATTATCTGTATGCCAAATGTACTCTATAAAATTATTTTCCCTTTTGGGCTTCTAGATTAGAGTCTTTTTATTTCCTAACAAGAGTTATTCTTTCTAGCCCGACTAAATTTTGCTTGAGTATTATCTTCTTTGTTAAAGTTAATTCACTATATTGACATATAAATTTTAAAATTATTTAGCTAGATTATACGTGCAACACACGTACGCTAAAACTAGTACTATCAAAATGTCAGTAGACAAATATGATTGTAGCTACAACCCCATTTAAGCATAAAAAGGGAAGGAAGGAGTATTGCCATAATAAAATATTTTCGACCAGTTTTCCACTAAGATTTGAGCAAGAGCATTTTGTGAATTTTGGTGATATCATCTCGATTTTTAGGTGCTTTCATTTTTCGTAAATATTTCATAGGGCTTATGAAAGATTAAGTGGTTGTCTCACTAAAATCCAATGTTATGGTCTCCGCAAAGCTACGGGAATTTGTAAGTACAAAGTTTCGCCTGCTACTTTGCGGATTTGGCTCCTCTCCATTATAAATTCTCTCAATTTCCTCAAGTGCACATTTAGATGAGTGACATCTGTTCAAATTAATATTTAAATGTCCATTGAAGGATTATATACAATCCAAGAACATACAATTTGCCCAGGGTCTAACCGTATTTGTTTCACTAGTCGTAGTGTAATCACATGCATATAAGACACGAACTACACTAATGGTTCACAGTCTAAGTCGTACCTGATACAGAATTTGTTCCAATTCGTAGAAGATCACCATCATCTTCTTAGGAATCTCCACAGAGTTCTTCACAAAGAAGAAGAGAGTCTTTTGTTACTTTTCAGTTTAAGGTGAGAGTAAGAGAAAGAGGAGAAGAAGCGTTGGTTTTTCTAATAGAAAAAACCCCTTCTTATACTCCTTAATAGATGCAACTGTTGGGACTTTTCCTAACAGTTGTGTCTCTTCCCTTTTTATATTTATTAATATAATAATATATATAACTTATTATATATATTAATTAATTTGGATATGTATCCGGGTTGACCCACATGGGTGACCCGATTCCAATTTCCAACATCCATATTAGATTTATTTAAATAGGTATCTTAGTTATGGTTAAATATATATTTAAAGTAGCACTCTTTAACTTTGGTAAGAATTAGAAGCAATATACAGACTACCATATCCATTAATATCATTAATTTCAGTTATTATTTTTATATCCAAATGCTAAAACAAAATGTTAAAGATTATATTACTACTATTTTGTGAAAATTGCAATTGAAAACGAACCAGGCAAACGCTACTGTGCAACTATGATCAAATGGATGTTGTAACTTATACTTTTAAACTTCCTAATTTATTATAGATATATTAGGCATTAAGTAGCATTGACGAAATGGTTTTACTTGACTGAAATTAAAAAAAATACACAAATGGATTGTAACTACTCTATTTGTTATAACTTAAAATTTATCTTTCGACGAAGTTAAATGCACCACTGACCACTCCTTTGTTCAACTGGACAAATGGATTGTAACTACTCTATTTGTTATAACTTAAAATTTATCTTTCGACGAAGTTAAATGCACCACTGACCACCCCTTTGTTCAACTGTACTTTTTATATCTGGAGTACATTTTTCTTTTAATATATGGATGTATTTAAGATGGATTTAGTGATATTAGTGAATACCATAATTTGTGGAGATATAGCTTTTTAATTAATACCCAAGTGAGAGAGTATTTACATATTTAACTATAGTTAAGATACTTGTTAATAGAATTTAATGAAGGATTATATACAATCCAAGAACATACAATTTGCCCAGGGTCTAACCGTATTTGTTTCACTAGTCGTAGTGTAATCACATGCATATAAGACACGAACTACACTAATGGTTCACAGTCTAAGTCGTACCTGATACAGAATTTGTTCCAATTCGTAGAAGATCACCATCATCTTCTTAGGAATCTCCACAGAGTTCTTCACAAAGAAGAAGAGAGTCTTCTGTTACTTTTCAGTTTAAGGTGAGAGTAAGAGAGAGAGGAGAAGAAGCGTTGGTTTTTCTAATAGAAAAAACCCCCCTTCTTATACTCCTTAATAGATGCAACTGTTGGGACTTTTCCTAGCAGTTGTGTCTCTTCCCTTTTTATATTTATTAATATAATAATATATATAACTTATTATATATATTAATTAATTTGGATATGGATCCGGGTTGACCCATATGGGTGACCCGATTCCAATTTCCAACATCTCCCACTCACGCATAGTGGGTCAACTCTCATTCCCATTTTATAACTTCCATACATAACGACTAGACCGTGTGACCAGTGCATACTTCGAGAGCTTAGTTGTTATACATCTGTTAGGAATATATAACATCTCGATTACCGGAACCTTGGAGTAGATTGCAATATGCAGTACCCTAGATCATTTATCATATTTACATCTCTCACCATCTCTTTGTATTAATTTGAGTTCATCATTATGTTATTATGTTCTTGTCTCAAAGACAAACATAATGGGTCGACCAATGATATAAACTAGTATAAATTTATGGAGACAATTATGCATTGTCTTAGAGCCTAAAATTCATATACATACTATTCCTTAAAATAATATAACTATGTTAACATTTATTTCATATTAGATTCGGAATCGAAAGTTCACTATGTTCCCAATCATCATCCAAATTTTAATATTCGATAAATTTTACATAATCAATTATTAAAAGGAACACTTGTCTTAAACTACTTAAATTCAAGACCAACTTAATATAAAATCTATACAAATATAGAAATATGTTCAATAAAAAATTCATTGAATCTAAACACTGTACAAGTGTAACGACCTCAAATAGTAGTTTCGGGAATCGGGACCTCGATTTTCGTGTCGAAAATTCCAAAAGCTCCGTAAGGTCCATATGACATGTCTGAAATTTTTTAGCTAAAACGAACTTTGTTAGATAGGTATCGGAGAAAGACATCCGTTTCGGATATTCGTTAAGGCTAAAAGAGGTTTCGGAGCTCGATTTGAGCAAATGAGCTCTGATGTGAAATCTGAAAGTTGCGTTAGGTTCGTATGGTAATTTATGACCTGTAGCAACCTTCAGAAGTGAAAACGGACCTCGTTTGATAGGACTTTTGAAAAAGTCTCCGTTGCGGAAGTTTAAAAAGGTTAAAAGAGGTTTTCGAGCTCGATTTGAGTAAACGAACTCCGATGAGAGATCTGAGGGTTCCGTTAGGTTCGTATCGTCATTTGTGACTTGTAGCAACTTTTGAATTTGGATTCCGGGGTCGTTTGATTAAAATTCGCTATTTTGGCGAAAGTCGAAATTTGACCCTTTCCTGTGGGACCCACTTTTTGAGTTCTAGAGATCTGAATTGAGTTTCGTCTTGACGAGCATATCACACAAGTCTTGTATGACTTGTGTACAAATTTTGGGGTCATTCCGAGCTTCGTAGGGTCCCGTTTGGACCAAAAAACAGTGGCTGATCTGGTGCAAGCCAAAAAGATAAAGTTGGGGAGGCTGGGACCCCCGTCACCAAGGAAGAAACAGCTTCCAGTGCCGCTCGGCCAAAAAGCTGCTGAATTATGTTTTTTTTACTGTTCAGCCGGAAAAAAAATCAAATTTTCAGATCAATCCATAAGGAATTGGAAAAAAGTCAAAACATGAAAGTTGTAGCTCTTTGAGTTTTGGTTCTAATGCCACCAACCTCGTATCATTTGGACATTTCTATGAAACGTTATACGTATTTTACCAAAAGCTTTCCAGTGAGGTACAATTTGGACAGCATGTGGTACAACTCTTTAAAGCTGCGGGCTGCTATATATACTAGGGCGGGCATTCATTTTTATTTTCATGTTTTGAGCTTCTAAAAGTGATTCCAAGGGGAATTTGAAGTACCAAAATCATTGCTAAACACAAGGTAACTATTCTTACCCATTTTTAACGCTTTAATCCGAGGATCAAAGTGACGATCCTTGGAAAGAGGGTTTGAACCCTAGATTTGTGAAATAGGAAAAAAATGACCGAGTTGGACTCGGGTATGTACAATAATGGTACTTTTGGACTCGTGGGAGTATGGGGAGTCCGGAAACATAAATTTTACGGGTTTTGGGTACGTCCGACCCGGGGGTATTTTGGTAAATTGCCTCTTAAATTGCGTAAGGGCTTAGAATCCTTTCCTCACATGCTTACGAGTGCGACACTATTTCTTTGGATCAGAGAGGAGTCTTACGGAGGCACATCGTTTGGGAAAGGAGGTCATTCCTTAGCCACTTGAGCCGATTTTGAGGTAAGTGAGACTTGACCTCTATTTTGCTTGCGGATAAGATTTGATCTTGCTAAGTAAGATGTCGAGTACTTAATTGACTGCATTTTCTAGTAGATATTATTATGTACTACTCGTTATATTTATACAAAAAGGAGAAAGCACAAACGTGACTTGTGTATAGTCGATGTTGTGTGCCGGTGTATTATTGATATGCTCTAGGGACAGAGGCCGGTGGTGCGTTATGACCTAGAAGCGAAATTCCATCTAGGGACAGAGGCCGGTGGTGCCTAGATGTGGAGACTTATAGGGACAGAGGCTTGTGGTGCGTTATGACCTATAAGTAAAGTTGTTTATAGGGACAGAGGCCTGTGGTGCGTTATGACCTCTAAACAAAGCCGCACCGGGTGTGTGCTTATGCTATGTGCTAGGTATATCATTACTTATGTGGTATGCGAGATATATCATCGGCATGCTGTGTGTTAATTATATTATTGCTTATGCCATAGTATCAATATAATATTGTATATGCTGCCTATATTATGTATCTTTATATTATTGATCATGTTATGTATTCGCGTATTATTGCTTGTGTTGTTGTATAATTATATTATCGTATGTAATGTTTATGGGTTACTGTGAAGGTGTGGATTGTACTTCCGTTATCTGCTTATGCATTATCAAAGACTTGTCCCGAAAGGGTAATTTAGCGGGCCTGTCGATGATCTTACTGGGCTTTGGCTCATAACTTACTGTTTAAATGTGCAGATCCTTCTACTAGTCAGACAGCTGGACTTATCTGATCCGTTCGAGGCTGTGGCTATTTTTGCTTGAGGTGAGCCAACCGCATGGTTCGCGGTGGCATACCGTCTGATCCACCTTAGTGTTTAGTCGCTTCCTACAGCTTGTATTATATATATATCGGATGTCAGAATTTGTAGATGCTCTATTGACACTGTATTTCGGGTGGATGTCTACACCTACATTTTATTGAAATATTCCTATCTAAATTATCATTATGAGTCAGTTTAATTATTCGTGGTTCGCCTAAGGATGTAACACTTAGGTGCCATCACGGCCCCGAAAATTGGGTCGTGACAAATTGGTATCAGAGCCCTAGGTTGTAAGTCGAGTCTTAGGGAGTCAATGGAGCAGTGTCCGAGCAGAGTCTTGTTTATGGGTATGTTCTCGACCATACTTATAAGCGAGAGGATGCAAAGGCATTTTAGGAGGAGTTGTTTCCCTTCATTTCATCTCTTCTCGTGCTATGATGCTTACATAGGTGCTAATCCTTTAATGTGATTATGACAGATGGTGAGAACACGATCGTCCTCTGCTTCGGGAGCTGGTGACGCACTGACTGAGTCGGTCTGTGGGAGAGCTGTGCGTAGCACACGGACTGGTGCGCGGTCACCTACTCAGCCGAGAGCGCCTACTACCAGAGCTTCTGTGGGAAGACCTCCTGCTGGCAGACAGACTAGTACAGTGCCATCGGTGTCTTCTGAGATACCCGTCGCACATGTCCCATCGACTATGCCTTCTCTTGTGCCGGGCACAACAGTATCTATTCCTGCAGATGTTCTATTGCGGATGATGGGCATGCTTGGATCTCAGGCCTCGCCTGTGGGCGATATGCCAGTACCTTCTGCGGTACCCCAGCCAGCTACTCCAGCTATGAGTACGCCGACTCCTGAGGCTACTCCGGTGATTCCTCAGTCTACTCCAGTTATTAGTCCTATTGCTCAGCCTTCCACTTTGGCTCCTCAGTCGGGTATTCAGTTGGGTCATTCTATTCCTGCTCTTTCCATGAGTGACGAGGAGGTAGCTCGGAGGATTGAGTCCTTTATGAAGCTCAAGCCTCCCGAGTTCGATGGTACCCCAGCTACTTGCACTGCCCAGAGGTATATTCAGAAATGTGAGAAGATATTTTCTGTATTGGGTACTAGGGACACCCTTGGGGTGAGATGTGCTTCTTTCCATTTGTCCGGTGATGCCGAGACTTGGTGGTCTTCTATGATGAGACAGAGGTCGAGTGATCTTCCTCCCTTGACTTGGACCGAGTTCGTTGCTATGTTTATGAGTAGATTTGTGCCTCAGAGTCATCTTGATGCCCAGAGACGCGAGTTTGAGTTATTGAGACAGGGAGGCATGTCCGTGACTGCTTATGATACCAGATTTTTAGAGTTATCTCAGTATGCGCCTGCTATGGTTATGCTGGAGAGAGACAAGGTTCTTAGATTTGTTGAGGGTCTTCACCCTCGTCTTCAGGTGGTTGTTGCCTCACATATTGGCAACAAGTCTTATTATGATGTGGTTGATATTGCGAGGCGTATGGAGGACATTCATGCTAGAGCAGATGCAGAGAGGGCGAGCAAGAGGGTGCAATATTGTGGTACTTCTGGTGGCCCTTCACATGGTGGCCAGAGTTTTCGTGGTCATACTCAGCCTAGGCTTCCCCAGGCCGCTGCTTTACCATCTCAGGGTACTTCGTCGGGTGTTCATAGGCCTCAGCCGTCTCAGAGGCGTGGGGATTCATCTCAGTCTGTTCCACCTGTTTGTGGGAGATGCCGTCAGAGGCACTATGGGAGGTGCAGGCCCGGAGGTGGACGCGGAGGAGGCGGTAGTAAGGCTTGTTACCAGTGTAAGGATCCCAGGCACTTTGTTAGGGATTGCCCCTATGTTACTTCATCTGGATCTACCTCCGCGGGACATCAGAGTTCTGCTGCTATGGTTCGGTCTTCTCCTCAGGCAGCTAGGCCTGTCACTCAGGTTCCTCCTAGGCAGCCGGTTCAGAGAGCTCCAGGTCCTGGAGGTTCAGCTCAGGTTTTTGCTATGACACGCCAGGATGCCGAGACATCCAATGATGTGATCACAGGTACTCTTTCTGTTTGTGGCCGCAGTGCCTTTGCCCTTATAGATCCGGGATCTACTTTCTCTTATGTGTCTCCTAGATTTTCACCTTGCTTGAGCAAGGATCTGGTTTTTATTGATGCTCTATTTATGTTGGCAACGCCTGTTGGAGATCCTATATGTGTAGATAAAGGGTATCGGGAGTGACCTCATTTATGATCGGAAATGATGGTGTACTGCGGCTCAACGGTCGGTTGTGTGTTCCGAATGTTGGGGAGTTGAGGCAGCTGATATTGGCAGAGGCACACAGTTCTCGGTATTCTATTCATCCTGGTATTACGAAGATGTATCAAGATCTTCGGGAGTTATATTGGTGGAAGGGAATGAAGAGAGATGTTGTTGATCATGTGTCTCGGTGCTTAAATTGTCAGCAGGTAAAGTATGAGCATAGAAGACCAGCCGGGATGACTCAGTCCATGCCGATTCCGGAATGGAAATGGGAGCATATTACTATGGACTTTGTGGTTGGATTGCCTTTGACCTTGGGCAAGCATGATTCAGTATGGGTAGTGGTGGATCGTCTCACCAAGTCAGCTCATTTCATCCCCGTGAGGACTACTTATTCATCAGAGCGCTTAGCTCGTATCTTTATCGAGCAGATTGTGAGATTGCATGGTGCTCCAGTCTCTATTATATCAGATCGCGGTACTCAGTTCACAGCTCAGTTCTGGAGATCATTTCAGAAGGAGATGGGTACCCGAGTGGATCTTAGCACCGCATTTCATCCTCAGACTGATGGTCAGTCCGAGAGGACCATCCAGATTCTTGAGGATATGCTGAGGGCTTCTGCTATTGACTTTGGAGGCCACTGGGATAGTTATTTTCCTTTGGCGGAATTTGCCTATAATAACAGTTATCAGTCTTCTATCCAGATGGCTCCGTTTGAGACATTATATGGCCGCCGATGTCGTTCTCTAGTTGGTTGGTTTGAACCTGGAGAGGTGAAGGTGTTGGGTCCGGATCTAGTTCAGCAGACCTTAGATAAGGTCCGAATCATTCAGGATCGGCTCCGCACAGCTCAGAGTCGACAGATATCTTATGCGGATCGGAGGATGAGAGATTTGGTGTTTATGGTAGGTGACCGGGTGTTTCTTAAAGTATCGCCGATGAAGGGTGTTATGAGATTCGGAAAAAAGGGCAAGCTTAGTCCGAGGTTCATTGGTCCTTTTGAGGTCTTGGAGCGCATTGGCGCTGTTGCATATAGGCTTGCTTTGCCTCCATCTCTGTTAGTTCATCCAGTATTCCACGTATCTATGCTCCGAAAGTATGTTCATGATCCATCCCATGTGATTGATATGGCTTCTGTCGAGATCGACGAGGACTTGGCTTATTTGGAGGAGCCGATTGCTATTGCGGCTAGAGAGATCCGTAAGCTAAGGTCGAAAGAGATCCCGTTGGTTAAAGTGCTATGGAAGAATCGTCCTCGCGAAGAGGCCACTTAGGAACTTGAGTCCGACATGCGGGAGAAGTACCCTCGCCTTTTCGATAACTCAGGTATGATTTCAATCTCTAAACCCTGAAAGTTATGTTGTTATTTATGATTTCGGGTAGTAGCGAGAGTCCTCGAAATCCGTGTAATTATTTTCGTGAAAATGTGAATCTTACCTTAGACTCGGGCTCGTCCGAGGACGAAAGAGAGTCTAAGTGGGGGGAGATTGTAACGACCTCAAATAGTTGTTTCGGGAATCGGGACCTCGATTTGTGTGTCGAAAATTCCAAAAGCTCCGTAAGGTCCATTATGACATGTCTGAAATTTTTTAGCTAAAACGAACTTTGTTAGATAGGTATCGGAGAAAGACATCCGTTTCGGATATTCGTTAAGGCTAAAAGAGGTTTCGGAGCTCGATTTGAGCAAATGAGCTCTGATGTGAAATCTGAAAGTTGCGTTAGATTCGTATGATAATTTATGACCTGTAGCAACCTTCAGAAGTGAAAACGGACCTCGTTTGATAGGACTTTTGAAAAAGTCTCCGTTGTGGAAGTTTAAAAATGTTAAAAGAGGTTTTCGAGCTCGATTTGAGTAAACGAACTCCGATGAGAGATCTGAGGGTTCCGTTAGGTTCGTATCGTCATTTGTGACTTGTAGCAACTTTCGAATTTGGATTCCGGGGTCGTTTGATTAAAATTCGCTATTTTGGCGAAAGTCGAAATTTGACCCTTTCCCGTGGGACCCACTTTTTGAGTTCTAGAAATCCGAATTGAGTTTCGTCTTGATGAGCGTGTCACACAAGTCTTGTATGACTTGTGTACAAATTTTGGGGTCATTCCGAGCTTCGTAGGGTCCCGTTTGGACCCAAAAACAGTGGCTGATCTGGTGCAAGCCAAAAAGCTGCTGAATTATGTTTTTTTTACTGTTCAGCCGGAAAAAAATCAAATTTTCAGATCAATCCATAAGGAATTGGAAAAAAGTCAAAACATGAAAGTTGTATCTCTTTGAGTTTTGGTTCTAATGCCACCAACCTCGTATCATTTGGACATTTCTATGAAACGTTATACGTATTTTACCAAAAGCTTTCCAGTGAGGTACAATTTGGACAGCATGTGGTACAACTCTTTAAAGCTGCGGGCTGCTATATATACTAGGGCGGGCATTCATTTTTATTTTCATGTTTTGAGCTTCTAAAAGTGATTCCAAGGGGAATTTGAAGTACCAAAATCATTCCTAAACACAAGGTAACTATTCTTACCCATTTTTAACGCTTTAATCCGAGGATCAAAGTGACGATCCTTGGAAAGAGGGTTTGAACCCTAGATTTGTGAAATAGGAAAAAAATGACCGAGTTGGACTCGGGTATGTACAATAATGGTACTTTTGGACTCGTGGGAGTATGGGGAGTCCGGAAACATAAATTTTACAGGTTTTGGGTACGTCCGACCCGAGGGTATTTTGGTAAATTGCCTCTTAAATTGCGTAAGGGCTTAGAATCCTTTCCTCACATGCTTACGAGTGCGACACTATTTTTTTGGCTCAGAGAGGAGTCTTACGGAGGCGCATCGTTTGGGAAAGGAGGTCGTTCCTTAGCCACTTGAGCCGATTTTGAGGTAAGTGAGACTTGACCTCTATTTTGCTTGCGGATAAGATTTGATCTTGCTAAGTAAGATGTCGAGTACTTAATTGACTAGTATTTTCTAGTAGATATTATTATGTACTACTCGTTATATTTATACAAAAAGGAGAAAGCACAAACGTGACTTGTGTATAGTCGATGTTGTGTGCCGGTGTATTATTGATATGCTCTAGGGACAGAGGCCGGTGGTGCGTTATGACCTAGAAGCGAAATTCCATCTAGGGACAGAGGCCGGTGGTGCCTAGATGTGGAGACTTATAGGGACAGAGGCTTGTGGTGCGTTATGACCTATAAGTAAAGTTGTTTATAGGGACAGAGGCCTGTGGTGCGTTATGACCTATAAACAAAGCCGCACCGGGTGTGTGCTTATGCTATGTGCTAGGTATATCATTACTTATGTGGTATGCGAGATATATCATCGGCATGCTGTGTGTTAATTATATTATTGCTTATGCCATAGTATCAATATAATATTGTATATGCTGCCTATATTATGTATCTTTATATTATTGACCATGTTATGTATTCGCATATTATTGCTTGTGTTGTTGTATAATTATATTATCGTATGTAATGTTTATGGGTTACTGTGAAGGTGTGGATTGTACTTCCGTTATCTGCTTATGCATTATCAAAGACTTGTCCCGAAAGGGTAATTTAGCGGGCCTGTCGATGATCATACTGGGCTTTGGCTCATAACTTACTGTTTAAATGTGCAGATCCTTCTACTAGTCAGACAGCTGGACTTATCTGATCCGTTCGAGGCTGTGGCTATTTTTGCTTGAGGTGAGCCAACCGCATGGTTCGCGGTGGCATATCGTCTGATCCACCTTAGTGTTTAGTCGCTTCCTACATCTTGTATTATATATATATCGGATGTCAGAATTCGTAGATGCTCTATTGACACTGTATTTCGGGTGGATGTCTACACCTACATTTTATTGAAATATTCCTATCTAAATTATCATTATGAGTCAGTTTAATTATTCGTGGTTCGCCTAAGAATGTAACACTTAGGTGCCATCACGGCCCCGAAAATTGGGTCGTGACAACAAGTACACATAGATGTAAATTTTATCACACAGACAATTGCACAATCTGCTGCACCTAGTCATAATTTTCTATAACTCATATAGAAAAAAGGAAGACACGTGTGTATAAGAAAAAATGGTGGCAACCTGTTGCATTGCTCTTGCCTATATTGATGAGTGAGTACTTCAATAACATAGCTAGCATTAGTAAGAACTCACCAAAGGAAATTTAATTTCAAGAAAACCTTTACAGGTCCAAGCATTTACAAGCCAATGAAGTCGCTTTTAGGATGGTAAACCATTTTCTACCAATTTCCTCTCCCCTCTTCTATTATCGACATTCAGTCAATAACTAAAGAAAAAAAAAGGAGCATCATGATTTTTCTTAACACAAAGAAATAGAGACTCACTCCAGCCATATATACACACATGTATATGTGATTATTATATATGCACTCATGCATAGCAATAAACTTTAATCTAAGTCTCTATTTTCCAGTATCCTTTTATAACATATATAAAAGGAATCATTTAGCGCAGCACAGCCATGTTGGGAACTTTTATCCACAGCAAGACAAACTTTCTCATGAAATAACCAAAGAGTAGTAAGTGTGTCAAAAGACACCACTGTATTTGCGCATCACAGAGGACAAAACAAACAACATATTTTGTTTCTCAACAATTCTCTCTTATTCCTTTCTAGAAAAATCTAAGTGTAGAGTGTGTTCTTATTATGATCACACTGTTTGACGGAATGGAAACCCAGCACTCCAAGTCAATGCCAAACACTTACACATCAAGTTAGGCGTATCCAACTATTGCAAGCACTTTTTTTTTTTTTTAGAATAAAAATTCTCATCATCAAGCCCAAACAGCGGATTCAAACCATCTAGACTTCAATGCCAAAGCATTATTGAGGAAAAAAAACGTTGCAATAACAATAACAGACAATTTCAACCCAGACAGTGGTTATCAAGAAAGGAAAAACAAGGCCAGGAAACAAATAATTCGGGCTCTGATGCCAATGAAAGATTATATACAATCCAAGAACATACAATTTGCCCAGGGTCTAACCGTATTTGTTTCACTAGTCGTAGTGTAATCACATGCATATAAGACACGAATTACACTAATGGTTCACAGTCTAAGTCGTACCTGATACAGAATTTGTTCCAATTCGTAGAAGATCACCATCATCTTCTTAGGAATCTCCACAGAGTTCTTCACAAAGAAGAAGAGTCTTCTGTTACTTTTCAGTTTAAGGTGAGAGTAAGAGAGAGAGGAGAAGAAGCGTTGGTTTTTCTAATAGAAAAAACCCCTTCTTATACTCCTTAATAGATGCAACTGTTGGGACTTTTCCTAACAGTTGTGTCTCTTCCCTTTTTATATTTATTAATATAATAATATATATAACTTATTATATATATTACTTAATTTGGATATGGATCCGGGTTGACCCACATGGGTGACCCGATTCCAATTTCCAACATCCATATTAGATTTATTTGAATAGGTATCTTAGTTATGGTTAAATATATATTTAAAGTAGCACTCTTTAACTTTGGTAAGAATTAGAAGCAATATACAGACTACCATATCCATTAATATCATTAATTTCAGTTATTATTTTTATATCCAAATGCTAAAACAAAATGTTAAAGATTATATTACTACTATTTTGTGAAAATTGCAATTGAAAACGAACCAGGCAAACGCTACTGTGCAACTATGATGAAATGGATGTTGTAACTTATACTTTTAAACTTCCTAATTTATTATAGATATATTAGGCATTAAGTAGCATTGACGAAATGGTTTTACTTGACTGAATTTTAAAAAAATACACAAATGGATTGTAACTACTCTATTTGTTATAACTTAAAATTTATCTTTCGACGAAGTTAAATGCACCACTGACCACCCCTTTGTTCAACTGGACAAATGGATTGTAACTACTCTATTTGTTATAACTTAAAATTTATCTTTCGACGAAGTTAAATGCACCACTGACCACCCCTTTGTTCAACTGTACTTTTTATATCTTGAGTACATTTTTCTTTTAATATATGGATGTATTTAAGATGGATTTAGCGATATTAGTGAATACCATAATTTGTGGAGATATAGCTTTTTAATTAATACCCAAGTGAGAGAGTATTTATATATTTAACTATAGTTAAGATACTTGTTAATAGAATTTAATCTAAACCTTTAAATGTTAATTAGTACAAGTGTCACTCATCTAAATATGCACTTGAAAAAAAAAAGGAAAGAATCTGTAATGGAGACGAGCTGGATCCCTACTTTGCATGTGGGAGTTGTCCTAATTCATCGATCTTTTTACTTTTCTTTCCTTTTTAAGAAGAAGCATACAAGATTGGGAAAATTATAAAAAAATGTAAACATAAGTAGGACCCAGCACTAAATTATACAGTCTCCCGAATGAACGAACACAAGTATTATATAGTTACTAGATTAAAAAATTAGCTGCTTCAAATGAACGCCAAAAAATATTGAATCTTAGAAATTACATAGAATACTGCTATATAGTAAAACGAATTTCTAATGAAAGTTACCACTTCTCTTGCTTTTAAATTGTCAATTTAACTTTTATAAGGATGTTTTCTTGGGAAGGTGGTCGTGTCGAATATGAACTTGAAGATACCATTTGGTAATATGAATTTTCAAAAGTAATGTTAAAATTTAATGAAAAATCATATTAAAATGGATAGAATAATAATTTTTTATTAAAAATAAATATGTTACAATAATGAAGATAAGCGCAATTATAAATAATTAGGAAGATTAGTGTTACAAAGTTTGACATTTGAGGAGATATCTGAAACTATAACCATAAGCCAAAAGTACAACAATAATTACTCGATCTCGAACATTATTTTTTTTTTTATTTTTTTGCATAAGATATTCATTATTACTTGATTGTTCAAAACAAGGGGGGGGGGGGGGGGGGGGTAAAAAGGAAACTAAAAAAAAAAAATCTTGGGTCTGTGCTTAGCAGTGTGCTTAGCACAGGCATAACACCGCTAGAATCATGCTAAAAGTCAGAACTACATGTACGAACTAGCCAGTCCTCCAAACACGGGAGATGCTGTAATCGTGGGCCGACCTACAAGGTAAAGTTCATGCAATTTACAAAACTATGACACTGAGTGTCACGCCCCCAAACTAGGAGATGATGTAATTGGAACCCAACATGTACTACCGTTGAGTGAACCCTGAGTGAGCTGACTAAATATCATATAGTATACTTTTAAAATAAATAAGACACATAATTAAAATACTGCAAAATAGTCTTTAACTTGGTAAACTGGTCTGAGGATAAGAATATCACCAATCCTGTCAATCTGAATATCAGAAAAGAAATCTGCTAGCTAAGTCATGAGCCTCTAAAAGAGTTGACTGAATGTGTAAAGATATAAGCTATGGGGCATTCCCCGAGATCAAATAGTGAATAAAATACTGGCTGTCGCTGGAAAGAAAAGGTGCTCACCGACTGAACAATAAACAAGCCTTATACTAGCCTTGAACTGTGTCACCTATTGCCTTAACACCTGCCACATAAAAGTAAGCAGGCCCTCACGGGCTAAGTACCTTCAGGATACCCAGTAAATCTCATAGACTCCTTCCTAAAAGGTGGAACAAGACTTACTAGGATATAACATATTAAGAAAGAAAATGCAGGTCTATAAACATGTAATTCATCTATGGTATGAGAATCAATACTAAATTGAGAGTTAAGTAATTAAACTAATAACTGATGTGAAACGGACTGGACTGAGCTATTCAACACGAAATAACTTTACAGAAAAGAAAGATGATTTCACATTGTGACCCTGCGTATGTGAGATCTGGCAACACGCACCGAGAAGTGTCGGTCTCTTTCCCAAACAAGAATTGTCCATGCATACATGAACCTACTGGCACATATGTGGGAGTGATGCGACCAGATGCACGAGCAAGCCATTCAAAAGAAGCCAAGCACGGGAGTTGCAACAGTTGCAGGCCACATTTGCACATCTGGAGCTGCTGGAGCAAGTGTTGGAGGTTTCAGGACATTTCTGTATGCTTACTGCCTCAGAATCAGGAAATGCTCTCGCGATCGCGCAAGTGGAAAAAGATGACCAACGCGATCGTACACCATCATCCGCGATCACGCAAAGAAGAAATGATGAACAACGCAATTGCGAGTCCTCAGACGCGATCGCGCAAGAGGTTGAATATGGATGAAGGACAATGCTTTCGCGACCGCGTGACCATAGCCGCGATCGCGAGGCTCTGATTTATTAAGCAGCGCGATCGCGCTCTAACGTTGATCAGAATGCTATGTTTTGAGCTAATGACTTATTGAAGGCCCATTGTTAAGGGTAATTAAGGCAAATTGTGCCATTTTTAGAACCCCTATATAAAGCCCTTATAGCTCATTATTTTAAGGTTAGATTTTGATGACATTAAACTTGAGAGATTATTGGCTAAGCTTGTTTGCTTAAGCACACATTGATTTTTTTTGATTTGCAATTAGGCTTAGACTAATTTAGGATCAATTAGTATAGGCTCTCTTGATAGAGAATTAAAGGAGTGATTAGGCCACTTTTCCCTAATCCACTTCCTTAATCCTTTTTTAATTAATTGGGTCTTGTTTTAATTCTTGTTATTTTAATTTTTTGTCTTTAATTTTCATACAACTTGGTATCAGAGCTAGATTAGTATTTGTTCTTACAACCACTAACCCAAATTTGTTTATCAAATTTGAAAAACCACAAAAAAAATCAAAAATCAAAAACAATTCTACAAAAAAAAAAAAAATGAGTCTTAGGTTTAGGTTTCTTTTGGGTGAAATTTTTGTTACCAATTGAAGATACATGGTTCTAGAAGCTAATCCTTGAAAAAATTCAACAACAAACATCATTTGAGGTACTGATTTGAGGAATCAAAAATTAGGGTTCTTCAACAAAGAATTGTGGCTTTTTGAATTTGGTTGTTACTATTTAAAATTCAACTACTGAGTTTGTTCATGGACCAACAAGGACTATAAATCTCAAATTTGGAGCAAAAACATGGTGGTTTGTGAAGATTCAACTGGAAAAGAGGGCTTGAAAAATGGGTTCTGCTTCAAACCCAGAAACCTTCGGGATCGCGCGCAACCAAGCGCGATAGCGCAGGGCAAGAATTAAAAGCCCTACGCGATCGTAACTGTCTTACACAATCGCGCACC
This sequence comes from Petunia x hybrida, assembly GCA_037355625.1. Lineage (NCBI taxonomy): Eukaryota > Viridiplantae > Streptophyta > Magnoliopsida > Solanales > Solanaceae > Petunia > Petunia x hybrida. The sequence continues at coordinate 1,941,514 of JBBBVM010000016.1, forward strand.
AGCTGCCAGGTTACTCATCGCGATCGCGTGGTGTCTCACGCGATCGCATTGTATAACAAATTTCTGGAAAAACAGTTTCTTAGACAGATTGCTTGCACCAGCCCCGGAACAGTTTCCAATCAACCAGAGCCCAATTTCAGCATCAAGTACAATGAGTTTCTAGATCATAAAAAAAATTTCATCCAAATTCGAATCCGTTTCGTGCCAATTCGATTCATGCATTTATTCTTTCCTTTCTTTGACTTTTTCTCAATTCCGTCCGTTAGTTTTAATTGTCCGTTTCTTGTTCCAACAATTCCTTTCCATCCCGAATTAGATTGAGTTTGATTCTCAAGTCAGACTTGTGTGCGAAGAACAAACTTGCATTAGCCAAGAGTGGAAAAAGGCAAGAGTATTAGAGTGAGTAAAAGCCAAACGTTGAGTGTAAACACAAATGGATTGAGTGCAATCAAATCGAGTGTAAACACTTAGGGAGCGACTTGGTGAGGACTCTTTCTACTAACCTTGTTTGTTTACTTGTTTGTAGGTAAGATAGCTCAAAAAGAAGTCGGGGCGGACATGGAACTCAAAACCATGTTGCAAGCCTTGATGGCGAGTGTTAATTCAACGCAAGATGAATTCAAGGTGATGAAGGAGACGGTTGATGACCTAACCCGAAAAGAAAGGCTCCGGGAAATGGAAAAGCAAGTGGTTGAGAAACCTCCAACGGTGGGGGTGCGGGGTGATGGACCTAGCCGGATCTCTCGGGCTAATGACCGTTATTCACACATGGTGGTCGAAGATACCTATTCTCCAAATGACACTCCACAAGCGAAGGATCCCAATCAAGAACCACCAAGAAATGAGTCTTCAAAGCGTGAAGGAGTGGTGCAACCACAAAATGATCGTCCATATGATGATGAGTCCTTTCATGCACATGAGAACTATGATGATGATCCCTTTTACTATCCGGGGGAGGCACGACAAATGGGAAATAGAGGTCGAGAAGGTTGATTTGGGAGAGGATACCAAGGGAAAACGGAACGTGAAGAGGACTACTATGACTCTGGGGGTCATGGTGGACATCGGAGGCATCATGATAATGATAGAGGGTTGAACACCATCAGGATCAACCTACCAACTTTCCAAGGAGAAAGTGATCCCCAGGAGTATCTATAGTGGGTTGTCAAGATGGAGAGGATCTTTCAAACCAACAATATTCAAGAAGCCACAAAGGTCAAATATGCCATTACTCAATTTGAGAATTATGCTTCAACTTGGTGGAGTCCAAACGAAGGCAAAGGGAGACTCAAACTATGAAGATGAGTTGATCAATAAATTCTATAACTTGAGGCAAGGAAACAAGAGTGTGCCGGAATACTTTGATGAGTTTGAGAAAATAAGGACAAGGGCCAACATTCAAGATGGTAATCGATTCCTTATTCCAAAATTGTGTGGAGGCTTGAGTAGGGAAATCTCTTCTCCCATGGAATTGCACAAATATGATTGCTTGTATGATGCTTTTCAAGCGGTGCTTAAGGTGGAAAAAGGGCTTAAATTTGACAAATCGTACAAGTCAAAAAACATCTCTACCACTTGGAATAATGGAAAGGATAATGTGAAGACCTATTCCCCATGGGACAAGGTAAAGGAGCCCAAGCGAGAGTTAATAGGCCAATTTGACAAAGCCAAGCCCAAAGAAGAGCCAAAGGTGGGAGGTAACAAAGCTAAACTTGAAAGCTTGTCTAACATTCAATGTTACAAATGCAATGACCGAGGCCATATGATAAGGGATTATCGAAATAGGAGAGCTATTGTTGCTTTAGGGGATGTAGGCTATCAAATGGGTGATAGTGATGTAGAGGAGATATATGGGGATATGCCTTGTGATGATGATTTTGACAGGGGAAAAGGGGAAGGTGAGCAATTAGAGGAAGACACATACGCTACTCTTGTGGTAAGGAGAATAATGGGGGTCCAAGTGAAGGAAGAGTCGAATCAAAGGGAGAATTCGTTTCATGCATATTGTAAGGTTCAAGGGACTATTTGCTCTCTAATTATTGATAGTGGTAGTTGTGTAAATGTGGTGAGCACCACTTTGATTGAACAACTCAAGCTACCCACTAGAAAACGTCCACAATCTTACAAGCTACAATGGTTGAACGAATGTGGTGAACTAAAGGTGACCAATCAAGCTTTTATCAAATTCAGGATTGGGGACTGCTATGATGAGCTCTTATTTGATGTGGTTCCAATACAAGCTTGTCATAGTTTGCTTGGTAGACCTTGGCAATATGACTGTTTGGCAAAGCATGATAGCAAGACTAAGAAGTATGCCTTGGAGTTAAAAGGTCGAAAGTTTATTCTTAACCCATTGACCCCGGCTCAAGTGAGTAAGGGCTATAGGAAGATGAGGGAGTTGAAGTTGAAAAGAGATAAAGAAAAGAAAAAGGGAGTTGTAGGGGATAAAAGAGTGAGAGTTGTCATACAAAAGAGTGAGGAAACAAAAGAGGGAGTGAACTTGTTCTTGTCCAAGAAGGAGTGTTTGAAATATGTGGAGGAGGGAATGCCCATGATTCTCCTCCTAAACAAGGACCATGTTTTGCTTACTAATGAACTAACCCCTTCTTTGCCTAGTTCTATTTCTTTTCTTTTGCAAGGTTATGAAGACATCTTTCCCGAGGAGTTGCCTAGTGGATTGCCACCACTAAGAGGCATTGAGCATCAAATTGACCTTGTTCCGGGCTCCCAATTGCCCAACAAGGCCGCTTATAGAAGCAACCTGGAGGAAGAGCTCCAAAAGCAAGTGGAGGAGTTGCTTGAAAGAGGACTTGTGCAAGAAAGCTTGAGCCCATGTGCGGTCCGGGTCATCCGAGTACCAAAGAAAGATGGGACTTGGCGCATGTCTGTGGATTGTAGAGCCATCAACAAGATCACGGTAAAGTATCGTCATCCTATTCCTAGGTTAGTTGATGAGTTCTGTGGTTCTTGTGTGTTCTCTAAAATTGACTTGAGGAGTGGATACCACCAAATCCAGATGAAATCGGGTGATGAGTGGAAGACAACCTTTAAGACTAACTGTGGTCTTTATGAGTGGCTTCCCATGCCTTTTGGCTTGTCAAATGCTCCTTCAATCTTTATGAGGTTGATGAATCATGTGCTTAAAATTTTTATTGGAAAATTTGTTGTAGTTTACTTTAATGACATTCTTATCTATAGCAATTCCATTGATGAGCATGCTAATCATTTGAAACAAGTATTTGATGTTTTGAGAAAGGAGCAATTGTTTGCTAATTTGGAAAAGTGCTCTTTTTGTGTTGAAAAAGTTGTGTTTCTAGGTTTTGTGGTGAGTGCAAATGGTGTGGAAGTAGATGAGGCTAAAGTGGAGGCCATTAGGGATTGGCCTACTCCTAAAAGCATTGATGATGTGATAAGTTTTCATGGGTTAGCTAGCTTTTATAGGAGGTTTATGAGAGGATTTAGTACTATAGCCGCACCATTGACCGAAGTGATAAGGAAGGATAAGGCATTTGTGTGGGGGAAGGAGTAAGAAGAGGCTTTTCCAAACTTGAAAGAAGTTCTTTGTTCCACACCTCTCCTTCAATTGCCAAACTTTGATAAAACCTTTGAAATTGAGTGTGATGCTAGTGGGGTAGGAATTGGAGTCATGTTGATGCAAGATCAAAACCCCATTGCCTATTTTAGTGAGAAACTCAAGGGAGCAACCAAAAAATACTCCACTTATAATAAAGACTTGTATGCCTTGGTGAGAGCACTGGCTCATTGGCAACATTACCTTTGGTCCACAGAATTTGTCATTAGAACCGACCACCAATCTTTGAAACATCTCAAATCCCAAGAGAAGTTGAATGTGAGACATGCCAAATGGGTGGAATGCCTTGAAACCATTCCTTATGTTATCCATTACAAAAAGGGAAAAGAAAATGTGGTGGCGAATGCCTTGTCAAGGAAGTTTGCGCTACAATCAAGAAGACAAGTGTTGTTGAATACTTCGGGGTCCAAGCTCATGGGTTTTGAAAGTATGAAGGAGATGTATGCCAATGATCCGGAGTTTGGGGAGCTCTATGCCAATTGTGAATCAGAGGAAAGAGGGAGAAGGATCAATCGGTTGTGTGGTGAGGAGGAACCAAGTGGTGATGTGGAGAAAAAAAGGTTGCATAAGTTTGAAGGATTCCTTTTTAGGAATAGAAAGTTCTGTGTGCCTAGTTCATCTTGGAGGGAGTTGCTTGTGAGGGAGGCACATAGTAGGGGACTAGTGGGGGCATTTTGGAGTGGCTCAAGACCATGGAGATTCTTAAGGAGCAATTCTATTGCCCTAAGATGAGGGTAGATGTTGTGAGGGTGTGTGGGCAATGCTTGGAGTATAAACAAGCTAAATCAAAGCTATTTCCACATTGTTTGTACTCACCTCTCCCCATTCCCTTACGTCCTTGGCTTTACATTTCTATGGACTTTGTGCTTGGATTGCCTCGGACCAAGAGGGAAAAAGATAGCATCTTTTTGGTAGTTGATAGATTTTTCAAAATGGCACATTTCATTCTATGTCATAAGATTTATGATGCATCCCATGTAGCCAATTTATTTGTTGAACATGTACTCAAATTGCATGGGGTCCCAAAAACTATTGTTAGTGATAGGGATCCCAAGCTCCTTAGTCATTTTTGGAAAGAATTATGGGGGAGGCTTTGCACTAAGTTGTTATTCTCCACTTCTTGCCACCCCCAAGCCGATGGCCAAACTGAGGTTGTCAATAAAACCTTGGGTGCTATGCTTAGAGAATTGGTCAAGGGGAAACTTTCTTCTTGGGAAGAACAGTTACCTTTGATTGAGTTTGCATATAATAGAACCATACATACTTCTACTTGTATGACGCCTTTCGAGGTTGTGTATGATTTTAACACCCTTATCCCCTTGGATCTTACGCCTTTGTCCTAAGATGTTGTTTTAAGCTTAGATGCCAAGGTGAGAGATTAAGAGATGAAGCAATGTTGCTCCCAAACGCACACGCAAGTATACGTGGTCGACAAGTAATAAAGTGATAAATCGAGTATCTTTCCCACGAGGACTATTGTTACGACTGAATCCTAGCAAACAATTTCTTAAAAACTATTCAGAGATCTTTTTCAATAATGGTTGAGATTTTTACTAACTAAACGGAAACAGTAATTAAAGAGCAAGAAATTGAAATTAAGTATTCAAGAGCAAACTATAGTTGTTATCAATAAGAGAGAAACGGTCCAGGGTTAGAGTTACGAACAATGCAGTTGAGTTTTCCAGTTGATTCTACTTCTTAATTTCTTAGATTGCTAACTAGCAGGTTAAATGTACCCGTGAAAACCTTTGGATTCTTCACGGTCTATGCAGGCTACTCCAATCCCTATATGTCTATGGGTTGAATCACGTGCACGCATTAACGAATTCTGTAATTAGTTAAGCTAGGCGAGCAAGTATATGTCTATCCTACTCACAAATTGGTTCTCTGATGCCCAGGTTCACAATCAAGCCCTATTCTTTCTTATTTGCGTTTACAAGTTCTCTCTGTCGAGTTCAACTTGTAAACCGTAGATAGTGTTCAATTATCAGGCCTCAATAACCAAACAATTAGGCTCAAGAAAGAATAAACAATCTGTAATGGTAAATCAATAGGAAGAATTCAACTTTCAAACATCAACCTTCATGTATTTGCTCTAACCCTAGAACGAACAAACTATAAAATTAAAGAGAAGAATAAAAGAAAGAGAGAAAGAACTTGTTTAGAAGACATCTAGGGCTCCTCCCCTCTCCTCCACAACTTTCTCCAAAGTCTCAACTCCTCTAAAAAAACTAAGGAGAAGAGTATTTATAATGTTTAGAAAAGCCTCGCAATTAGTTACGTCTAAGCCTAGACGAAATAGGACTTCCAAAACTGCTCTAGGGGCGCTATAGCTGGCGCCCCGCGCCTCAAAACGCGCACAACAAGTCAGAGTCCGTCGAATCTCGCACGCAATGGCCATGCTCCGCGCCCCAAAAATGCGCCAGAAAGCTGAGCGTCATAGCTGGCGCGGCGCGCCACCCAACGCACCTGCCCAATTTCAGCTTCTCTTCGTCTGCAGCTCGCATCGTGTCGTGCCTTCGTGTGCTCGATCCAACCCTCAATCAAATTCCAACCTTTTCTTGCTCGATCATGCTCTTTAAAGCTCCAATTGCACTTCATGACAACCTACAATCATACAACATAAAATCAGTACAAAATCACATTCATCAACTAGAAAACGTGCGAGTCAAGTATCCAAACGTGAGGAAATAGTAAAGAAATATAGGCATAAAATGCAAAACATCACCACCCCACACTTGAACCTTTGCTCGCCCTCGAGCAATCACAAATAACTTCCCAACCTAGGTAGAACAGGTCTGCCTATGATTATGGTTGATACCGACCATTGAACAAATGCATACATGACTGCTATGGGCCCAACAAACATGCCAATAATATATCAAACTCAAAAACATGAGAACAACCACCCCGAGATAACCCAAATGCACAAACTCGACTCATTGCAACCATGCTCCCACAAAGTCACCCCTACCTACTCAACCAAGAAGCCACGACTTCCCCTATCTCATGTAAACCGTGTGCCCTCACCAATAATGAAGCAAGAGAGTGTCCCCCAAATATCACACACAACAATGAATATCAAGAATAGAACAGGGACAATAGCATAGAAAGAATTCACTCACTCTCATGAAAAGCTCACATGTTACACATGATGTACCATGGGCTTGCCCGTAGTGTAGGACTCCACTAATGTAAGCTCATGCCAATCGGGATTAATTAGGACTTTAACGGGTCGTAATGTAGGCTAAGGGGCTGGTAGGATACATATGGATAATAGTGACTACCTCCCTAAGCACTTTAATGCATCACATTTAATTTAAGCACATATCTCATCAAAGCCACCCAATTCACCACCCAACAAATTTCACACACACCTTTTTCAACAAGTAGCAAATTTTCTTTTAAGCACAACACTAGCAAGGATGGATATTCATTTCATTTCTTTTTTCTTTTTTTTTCTTTTATTTATTTTTTTCTACAAAATTCTTTCCAAACCTTGCCAATGCTCCTTCAACTACTTCACAATTTTATCAAATATTTCCCTCATTGGTTCTACTCAAAAACCTCCCAATACTTCAACCACAAACTCCACAATAATATAAAATTATCAATTAAAGTGGTTAAAGAGTAAAGTTTTAAAAGAAAGCAACTTAGAACAAGTGGGTAGGCTTGCAGTGTGGGTGCCAACAAAAGGTCAAAGATATCACAACAATCAAGTCCAAGGTGTATATATATGGGTAGGCAAATCAAGAGAAGGCCTGTATCATTTCCCGACTAGAGTAAACCTAGGATTTCACTTTGCACACAGACGGGGCAAGTTCTAGACACCAATATGCAAACATGGAGTAAAATAAGAATATGCCTCACAACACACATTGCACACAGTCCACACAAGATGATTCCGTCACTACTCTCAATCAAACAAAAACTTGTGGGAAATTAAGCACTAATGCACAAAGGTTCACAACAAAGTCAAGTGAGTGGACTCAAGCATCTCAAGGGGGTCATTCCATTTTTTCTAGGCATGCATCACAAATTAATACCAAAAGACACCACAAATAGCACATGCAATAAGTTCAAGTCCACCGGTATCAAACAAATCAAAGGCACCTAGCATTCTACCTATTCCTTTCGTCTAGGGCCACCTATAACTAACTACTCTAATCCTAATAAAAAGAAAGAAAATAAAAAACTACCCAGTTCAAAGGCCTCCCCGTGGAAAAGAACTGAGGCCATAAGAAAAACCAAGGGGTGGATGACATGTACCACTAATTAAAACTAAAAAGAAATTTTTTTTGGAATTTTTCATTGGTTCTCTAATTTTTTTTCTCATTTTTATTTATTAAAGCAAGAAACAAATAAAAATAACGTCAAGTGATAAAAATAAAAATTGCTAAAAAGAAATTCCTAATGGTACAATCATCCATAACCTCAAAAATTTCGGGAATTCCTCCACCCCGCACTTAAAACTAAGCAATATCCTCAGTGCGATAAAAATAAAATACATGAGGTAAAGGAACTTCCCTGAAGGCCAAATGGCCTAGCCTTTGGCGCGAGCAATGGCACCATCTCCATTACGAACCCACCAAGCGTCCGTAGAGCAAGGGGTACTCAGACTTCCCCCAACAGGTCATCAATATTAGGCAGGGGTCAGGACACCCCACACTTAAACTCGACATTACATGAACCTGCAATCCAAAGAATCACCCAAAGTAATATACAACCATAGAAATAATAATAAAAATAAATAAAAGTAAAGCAAGCAAATTGGGTTGCCTCCCAAGAAGCGCTTGATTTAACGTTGCGGCACGACGAAGACAACTTCATCACTTTTACCTCCACCTTGAACTTATGAATTGAATCCCCAACTTTGCCTCAAGCTTATGACTATGGTATCGGGGTGGTGGCAAAAATACAAAAGGACCAAGTGACCAATGTCGCATTTTACACTTCTTAGCCTTTAAATGAGGGATGTGGTTTTGTCTCCTTGGCATCACAAACTTTAAAATATAGGCACCTTGTTCCTCCTCCTTGGGTTTCTTCGTAGGCTCGGGTGGCTCAATTTTCATGTCACCATCCAAACACAATGTTGAAAAATGATTAAAATGAGGTCCAAGGCGCTTCAATTCTAAAGTTGCATTACTTTTGACACCCTCACTTGCACAAACACTAGAGTCCTCAAATATGATGTTTTCTATTTCCTCACGTGACTCTAATGTGATTTCCTCAACTTCGGCATCATCAACTAATATTATGTCGAATGGTAGGAATTCCACTTTTTGCCCCTCAAATTGGTTCATAAGCTCTTCTATCTCAAATCTACTATTCAAGACAACTGATAATTTGGCTTCAGACACCTCAATTGTATCACTCAAATTTGCCTCTAGATCATGAATAGCTAAACCAAATTGATCAATTTCTTGTGTGAGCTCCACTCTTTCTTCCCTAAATTGCCTCATCATATTTGTAAGTTCACTTCAAAAATTCCCTGCACTTCTTCATTCCTGTCAGACTCACAAACATCGTTAAAAACATCACACACATTGATAGAGGAAGGAGTATGATACTTAAGACAATCATTCCACTGACCACCACATAATTTACAAAAACTCCGATCAAATGTGGTAGAAAATTCACATAACCAGTCTCGCAGGGTTGAAAGACTTGAACAATTTTCCCACAAGTGAGTTCCTCCACAAAGCAGGCAGAGATCATCAAAATTTGAGCAACCATCATTTGACCAATTTTTATTCAAAGATGCCATGATAACAAGTAATACAATAATAAACTAAACAATAATTAAACCTGAATAGAAAATAATAAATCGTTCAAAAAGAAAACAGTCAATTATTTAGTCCCCGGCAACGGCGCCAAAACTTGTTGCTCCCAAACGCACACGCAAGTATATGTGGTCGACAAGTAATAAAGTGATAAATCGAGTATCGTTCCCACGAGGACTATTGTTACAACTGAATCCTAGCAAACAATTTCTTAAAAACTATTCAGGGATCTTTTTAAGTAATGGTTGAGAATTTTACTAACCAAATGAAAACAGTAATTAAAGAGCAAGAAATTGAAATCAAATATTCAAGAGCAAACTATAGTTGTTATCAATAAGAGAGAAACGGTCCAGGATCAGAGTTATGAACAATCCAGTTGAGTTTTCATGTTGATTCTACTTCTTGATTTCCTAGATTGCTAACTAGCAGGTTAAATGTACCCGTGAAAACCTTTCGATTCTTCACGGTCTATGCAGGCTACTCCAATTCCTATATGTCTATGGGTTGAATCACGTGCACGCATTAACGAATTCTGTAATTAGTTAAGCTAGGCGAGCAAGTATATGTCTATCCTACTCACAAATTGGTTCCCCGATGCCCAGGTTCACAATCAAGCCCTATTCTTTCTTATTTGCGTTTACAAGTTCCCTCTGTCGAGTTGAACTTGTAAACCGTAGATAGTGTTCAATTATCAGGCCTCAATAACCAAACAATTAGGCTCAAGAAAGAATAAACAATCTGTAATGGTAAATCAATAGGAAGAATTCAACTTTCAAACATCAACCTTCATGTATTTGCTCTAACCCTAGAACGAACAAACTATCGAATTAAAGAGAAGAATAAGAGAAAGAGAGAAAGAACTTGTTTAGAAGACATCTAGGGCTCCTCCCCTCTCCTCCACAACTTGCTCCAAAGTCTCAACTCCTCTAAAAAAAACTAAGTACAAGAGTATTTATAATGTTTACAAAAGCCTCGCAATTAGTTACTATTATTTCCTTCCTTAAAATGTGTTCCTTTACTATATGATATACGGAATTAAAACTGTAAGTAATTGAACACCAGATATTAGCGTGGAAAAACCCCTTGACTCGGGATAAAAAAACCACGACCTACTTCTCAAGTAGGATTTCAACTTCACTATGTAAAAAGACCCACTTGGTTACAAGACTCACTCTTACTAACCTAGGACTAACTCTAATCCTTTAGTGATCTTTCTCACGATCAGTGAAGTTGTGTCAAGTCCACGACTTGAACCAGAAAGTTTACAACTCGATTTTTGCTTACTACAATTGAACTAAGACTTGAACTTTTACAAGATTCAATCTAAGGAACAGGTTCTAACTTAGTTCTACTGTAGCTAACTGATTACACAAATAAGCTAATAACTCTTCTCAGCTTTTGCTCGATGCTCTCTGTATTTGTGCATACTTCTATGGCTGATTTGCTCCAAGTTTTATAGCTTCAGCAACCAAGAAGTCTTGAGTAATTAGAACTCCAAAGCTCCCTTGACTTTGAGTCCTAATTGGATTCTTCCTTCTAGAATCCGAATCCTTTATCCCTTAGTTATGCAATCTTTTCGTATCCGATTAGGCCTGCATGATTATCAAGATGTACGTCAGTTTTAGGATAAATAATAATATCAACTTAAACGATTTTTCATAAATTATCTATTCTGCTGCAGTGATTCAAAGGAACAGGTCCTTTGAATCCGTTTCTCAGTCATCAGTCAAAACTCCAAGCTTATCCAAGCTAACAATTTCCCCCTTTTTGATGATGACAAACTCATAAGCATAGCTGCATATCCTTAATGTCCTGAAGTACAATCTTAGGCTCAAAAAGACAATCAATCAGTGGAGAATCAATTTATCATTAAGGAACAGATTTTCAATTAGGTATAACTTCATGCAAAATCAGACTTACTCTTCCCCCTTTTGGCATCATTGAAAAGGTTTCATAAAAAAATATAACTCAAGTGTTAGAATTAATCAGCACATGGCCATTGAGGCAGCTCAAAATGCAAACATAAATCAAATTAAAGCAACTGCAAAAAAAAATGATATTAGCCATCAAAGACAATTCATTAAATCAACCATTGAAATCAGGGGATACAAGCAAGTACTACATGATTATCCAACGACTAAAGAAGAAAAAGGCTAAGGCACTAGGCTAGGCTAGATCCCACTAGACAAAAGATGGCTAAAGGCTAAGGCTAAGGTGGTCAGGATGTGGAAGGACCAGGTCCCTGAGACTCGTTAAGCAGCTCAAACATCTGCTTGAGCATTCCCTCATTGGTCTCCTTTGCCTTTGAGGCCTCTGCCTTCCAGTAATTTTTCTCCTCTTCCAACCTTGCTATCTCAGCAGCCTGAATAGCAACCTGTTGCCTAAGTGCCCTCACTTTGTTGTTCAATGGCTGCCTCCCAACACCAGCCTGTGGAGGATCAGCCTGAACTGGCAAATCACAGCTTATCAATGTGGCACAGCCAAACTTTTCCTTCTTTGTAGCCTTCACCACCCCTTCCAAGGGAATCTTCAACTTTGCAAACACATCAGCCAGAATAAAACCAAATGGCAAGGAGTGCTTTCTCTTCCCAGCAATCACCCTTTTTATCAGGTGGATCATAAAGCTGGGCCAGTTGATCTGCTTTTCAGTGTCCAACAGTTCCATAAGGACCAGGTCCATGAAACTGGCAACTCCTCTTTTCTCCTGCCTTGGCATCACAATCTTGTTCACAAACTCAAATAATACTTGGTGCTGTGGGTGCATCTCACTCTTCTGCACAGCTCTGGGTTTCTCTTCCCCATCATTCTCAGCAAACTTCCTAGTGATCTCCAGATCAGTATGCAAGTCTGTCAAGTCAGGCCAAACCTTCTTGACATAGCTAGCATACCCAGTAGCAGGAATCCCCAGCAGCTCACCAAGTTCCCTTGTATCAAACATAATCACATTGTCATTGACAGAGGAAGTAATCCTATCTTCTTTGATGGAGCAGTTTTTGTAGAACTCTTGCACCATTCCCTTTGAACACCTACCAGAGATCTTAAGGACCATGTCCCTCCAACTCTGAGCATGCAGTTTTTGCAACAACCACAACATTCCTTCTTCTTGCACATCAGACATTACCCGACCTTTCAAAACCTTCCAGGTCAACATGTCTTCATGAACACAGTGCACAGACTCATCACCTTCAGCATCACTATCACTCTCATCTCCAGCAACAGACTCATCACTGTCACTAGCAGAACTTTCAGAAACAACCACTCTTTTGGAGGACCTGGTCCTCTTAGCAGCTTTTTCTGCAGCTTTAACTGAGCTTCGTGTTACCCTTCTCTCAGGAACTTTTCTTTTCTTGGACTGAGGCACCACCTCCTCAGCATCTACCATCTCATCATCCTCAGAAAAATCATCAAGATCAATATCATCCACTTCTTCCTCTTCAACCACCTGTTTTCCTTTCCCTTTTCTGCTCCTTTCCAAGGCAGCAGCTAGTTGTTCATCAGCAGCTTTAGCAGCACTTCGTGTCCTCCTGCCCCCATAAGCAGGGGTTGAGGCAGAAGGAACAGGTCCTTTTGCCTTGGAGGAACTTTCAACTTTCTTCTTATTTCCGGGCTTATAACTATCACCTATTTTCTTCAACTTAGCAGCAATTTCAGCAGTCACATGGTCATCAATGGGTCCCTTTCTAGCCAATTTTCTTTTCAGACTCCTAATGTTGATCAAATCCACCAAGGGCCTATCACTATCACTGATAGCCTCATCAACATCAATTACATCCTCCATGGGTGCTTTAGGAGTAGCCTCTGGAGACCCTGATGACCCATGCATGGGTGCTTCTAAACTCCTAATAGGTTCCCCCTCAAGAGCAGCCTCAGAACCCTCTCCCTTTTCTTCCTCGTCTATAACAACATTCAAAGGGTAGGTGAAGTTTACCTGTTACTGATACAACACTATAGCACGAGATAAATCCTCAACCTGCTCAACAATTTATTCAGCCGTGGGAACAGGTCCTTCCCCCTGAATTTCAGGTTCAGGTACGTCTGGGATTGGTTCAGGGATTTTAGGGTTTAGGTTAGTGGTTTCCATGGGTGAGGGAGGATTAAGATTTTGTGGTTGTTCATCAATAGGTGCAGTTGAAGAATTATCAGAAGCAAGAGACATCTTTGCAATTCGAATTAACAAATAATTTACTACTCTTTCTAAAATTGTGATAATTTTAATTGATGAACAATGTAAAAGAGTAATGAGGAAGAAGAAGTGTATTTATAGAGTGAATTAGGTAGTGGAGTTAGAGTGAAAAACGATCAACTTACCTCAGCACAACATGCAACGGTTAAGGACTCTTGGGAGTCTCCCGGAGAAAAAGAGCCGTTAGGCTGCAGGTTACCTTTTCATAGTAGGAACTGTTCCTCCGATGGGACTCTTTTGCAATTTGGATATGGGTAGGAAACTTAGTGGGATTTATCCTAATCACAAGTTACCTATAGCCTTTATACTTCTAAATTAACTGAATAATAACGAGTACATACCTGAGTTTAACACAAAAATTCAGTGTCCTTCCAATTTGCAACATTTTGATCATCTGAAATTCTAAGAGCATAAGTGTAACATCATTCAATTTTAGCAACTCTAAATAAGATATATGGCATAAGAGTATACATTTAAGTATTAAACTGGACTGAATTATTCATAATGACTTGAATAAAATTCATTTTAAGAGCAATTTTCTAGCCAATTATGAAGTAAAGCATTGATGATTTTATGTGAATTTAATCATCCCTAGTTCCAATCTATTTCTTTCAAAATCATCTCTACCTAGAGCTTTTGTAAAAATGTCAGCAATTTGTTTTTCAGTGGGACAAAATGCTATGGTAATCAAACCTTTTTCATAATTGTCTCTTAGGAAATGATGTCTTATATCAATGTGTTTAGTCCTTTTGTGATGCACTGGATTCTTTGTCATATTAATAGCACTAGTGTTATCACAATAAATAGGAACAGTTCCTACATCAACACCAAAATCCTGTAATTGTTGTTTGATCCATAACAACTGTGAGCAATATGAAGCAGCTGCCACATATTCAGCCTCGGCAGTGGAAAGTGCCACTGAATTTTGTTTCTTAGTTCCCCAAGAAACCAAACACTCACCAAGAAAATGTGCCATACCTGAGGTACTTTTTCTATCAACAAGGAAACCTGCATAGTCAGCATCAGTATATCCAACAAGATTAAAACTACCATCTTTTGGATACCAAAGTCTCAAGGGACCTGTTCCTTTCAGATACCTCAATATTCTTTTAACAGCTTTCAAATGAGATTCCTTAGGATCTGATTGAAACCTAGCACACAAACCAACACTGAACACAATATCAGGTCTACTGGCAGTTAGATAAAGTAGAGAACCTATCATACCCCTATACAATTTTTGATCAACTGATATTCCATGTTCATCAAGATCCAATTTTGTGGCAGTGGCAATAGGTGTGTCAATTTCCTTAGCATTATCCATATCAAATCTTTTAAGTAATTCCTTAACATACTTTTGTTGATGGATCATAGTTCCATTTGAGGTTTGCTTAATTTGTAAACCCAAAAAGAAATTGAGTTCACCCATCATGCGCATCTCAAATTCACTCCCCATCAAGTTTGCAAATTCCTTACTTAAATTTTCACAAGTAGCACCAAAGATTATATCATCTACATAGATTTGAACAATTAAGAGATCCTTACCTTTTTCTTTTAAGAACAATGTACTATCAATTTTACCTCTCTTGTATCCATGCTGGAGTAGAAATTTTGATAGTCTTTCATACCATGCTCTTGGTGCCTGCTTGAGCCCATACAAGGCCTTGTCCAACTTGTACACATGTTCAGGGAACTGTTCACTTTCAAAACCTGGAGGTTACTTGACATACACTTCTTCTTTCAAGTAACCATTCAGAAATGCACTCTTGACATCCATTTGATGTAGAGTAAATTCCATGTATGTAGCAAAGGCTATAAGGAGTCTTATTGCTTCCAGTCTTGCAACTAGAGCAAAAGTCTCATCATAGTCGATGCCCTCCTCTTGACTATATCCCTGAACAACTAGCCTGGCCTTGTTTCTTGTCACCATGCCATCCTCATCAAGTTTGTTTCTGAAAACCCATTTTGTTCCAAGTATGGACCTGTTCCTTGGCTTGGGTTCCAGATGCCAAACTTGACTCCTTTGGAATTGATTCAGTTCCTCCTGCATAGCATTAATCCAATCTGCATCCTTCAGTGCTTCGTTTACATTTTTAGGTTCAACAAGAGATAAGAAAGCACTAAAGGCACACAGATTGTGATTCTTGACTGCTGATCTAGTTTGAACCCCAGCAGTCTTATCTGAGATTATTTGATCCACAGGATGTGACCCTTGATACTTAAACGGCTTGGGTGTCAATCCATTGTCAGAAGTCCTTTGCTGAGGAACAGTTCCTGATAGAGTAGCGTTTCCAGTTTGTGAGGTGGAACCAACATTGGTTCCCCCTGTTTCAGTGCTGCTCTTCTCAGTTCTGTCCTGAGGAAAGTTCCTGGCAGTTCACTTCTCATATCCAGAATCTGCATTTGTGGATTAAGTTCAAACTCTTTCAGCATTCCAACTTCTTCATCCTCCTGTACTTGTTCTTGAGTGAGACTGTCAGTTTCATCAAATTTAACATGCATGTTTTCTTCAATTTTCAAAGTTTTCTTGTTAAACACCCTATAAGATTTACTATTTAAAGAATAACCAACAAATATTCCCTCATCACTTCTAGGATCAAATTTTCCTAAGGCATATTTCCCATTGTTGTGTATGAAACATTTGCAACCAAAGGCCCTAAGATGAGAAATATTTGGTTTTCTTCCTTTAAGCAATTCATATGGGATCTTTTCTATTAAAGGCCTTGTCATACATCTATTTATTATGTAGCATGCAGTATTAATAGCCTCAGCCCAAAAGTTCTGTGGAAGATTTCCAGATATTAACATAGTCCTTGCCATTTCTTCTAGAGTCCTATTTTTCCTTTCCACTACAACATTTTGTTGTGGAGTTCTAGGTGAAGAAAAATTATGATTAATGCCATTTTCATTACAAAAATTGAAAAACATATGATTTTCAAATTCAGTTCCATGATCTGACCTAATGGCAACAGTATGATTATCTAGAGTTCTTTGAGCTTTCTTAGCAAAAATTGAAAATGCATTAAATGCTTCTTCTTTAGATGCAAGAAATATAGTCCATGTAAATCTGGAGTAATCATCCACCAATACCATAACATACTTCTTACCTCCACGACTCATTGTTCTCATAGGACCACATAAATCCATATGGACCAGTTCCAAAGGTTTACTGGTACTTACCTGTTTCTTCAATTTGAAGGAGGATTTTAACTGCTTCCCCCTGGCACATGCTTCACATACTTTTTCATCATTAAACTTGATGTTAGGATGACCTATCACCAAGTCCTTTGACACAAGTTTGTTCAACTGTGAAAGACTAGCATGTCCTAGTCTTTTGTGCTATAGGAGGGGATCATTTTGCACCACACTTAAGCAGCTCAGGCTTCCATCAGATAGTGTTAGCAAGTCTACTTTGTAGATGTTTCCATGCCTGTTTCCCTGCAAGATAATCTCTCCAGAAGTTTGGTTAGTCACAGTGCATCCAGTAGATGAGAAATTAATATTATTACCTTTATCAAACAATTGAGATATGCTCAATAAGCAATGCTTCAGCCCATCTACTAGAAACACATTATCTATACAGTGTGAATCAGACCTACCTACCTTTCCAATTCCAATGATTTCCCCTTTCTTACCATTACCGAAGGAAACACTTCCTCCTTGGAAGACTGAGAGTGAAAGGAACTGTTCCTTATGCCCTGTCGTATGTCTTGAGCAACCACTGTCCATGTACCATTTATGGTTCATCTCCTTCACTCTAGCCTGCAAAAGAAAACTAGGGGTTAATTTTAAGAACCCAAACTAGTTTGGGTTCCTTTCCTTTTGAAAAAGGATGAATCAGATCTTTCCTAGCCCAGAATGGTAATGGTTTCTTTGTGTGAACATTTTTCCTTTTTACAGAATTTTGAACAGGTTTATAAAACCTATTCTTCTGTTTCACAGGATTTTGAATAGGTTTATAGGACCTGTTCCTCTGGGCAGCCCTTTTTAAAGATTGACAATTTTCTTTCCGGTGACCAGTGTTCCCACAATGAGTGCATAGCCAGTTTTCAGGAAATGATAAGTACTTACTCTTTGGATTCCATTTGGATGAACTCTGTGCTTTCATGAATCCAATACCTTTCCTGTTACTACTATGATTTTCCTGTAACCATTCTAGTGCTTCAGAAGACTTGTTCCATTCTACAGTTTTTCTTAGTTCCATTTTTGTTTTAACCAAGTCTTCTTCTAGAGATCTTATCTTTTCATCTTTTTTACACAGTTCATCAACTGTGATTCTCAGTTTCTCTTCAGCAATGATCTGATGAGAATTAGCAATACCTTTGCCTTTTTCAACTGTTTTAACATTTTCTAATTCCTGAGCAGTTGATTCAAGTGTGAGGACCTGTTCCTCAAGCATGCTAATCTTCCTTTCCAGAAAATCATTTTTAACAATTTCTTCTTTGCATTCTGTTTCTAAACTATCAATTTTATCATGCATTTGATGATTGCTATCCCTTAGAGATTTAAATTCATTTAGCACAATATGGAATACTTTAACCAATTTTTCTCTAGGCATGATTTTTACATCATCTTTGAGTTTAGAAACAAATACCTCAGCATCTTCTTCATTTTTTGAATCTCCAAGTGCCATTAGAGCAAGATCCTCATCCAGATCATCATCAGTTATTTCTTCTTCACTGTCTTGCCATCCTGCAACCAATGCTTTGGGATTTTCACTTTTCTTATGGACCTGTTCCCTAGCCTTCTTCCTTTCATCAATGAATCTCTTCCTCCATTCTCCTTCCATAATTGGACATTTGCTGTTGTAGTGCTCCGAGCTTCCACATTTGCGGCATTCTCCAGCCTATTTCATGTTAGTAGATCTACCCTGTCCACTAATTTCCCTTTTCTTATTCAAATGTTTCTGAACACTTTTAGCGATAAGGACCAGTTCCTTATCATCAATGATTTTATCACCAGCAGTCAAGGCTAGGTTAGGTTCAGTTTTAACTGGTGCTCCTATGTTTTTAACCTTTTTCCTCAGTTCATAAGTCTTTAGATTGCCTATAAGCTCATCTAAGGATAAAGTGGTTAAATCTTTACTTTCAATTATAGCACAAGCTTTGATCTCCCAAGAATCTGGAAGAACCCTAGTTAAAATCTTTTCTACTCTATCTTCCACAGTTAAAACCCAAAGAGATAAGTTCAGAAGCAATGGCATTAAATCTAGTATACATTTCAGAGATTGACTCTTCTTCTTTCATTTTAAAGCTTTCATATTCAGCATAAAGAAGTGTACCTCTGGACCTTTTTACCTGACTTGTTCCTTCGTGTGCAACTTGTAGAGCATCCCAAATCTCCTTTGAAGTGGCATACCCTCTGATTCTAGTGCATTCATCAGGACTAAGTCCACCAACCAGCCACTTCCTTGCCTTTGCATTCTTTTCCCATTGCTTTATGTCTTCAGCATTGCATTCCTTCCTGGTTTTGGGAACATCTTTTCCCTCAGCATCCTTCTTCATTGGGATCATGGGACCTTCAGTTACTATATCCCACAATTCATAGTCTTCTGCTTGAAGGTGATCACGCATCCTCTCTTTCCACCATGAATAGTATTTCCCATTGAAATAAGGTGCTCTAACCATTGACTGGCCCTCACTGTTCTCTCGTGATGTACTCATCTAATCCTAGGTGTTAGCTTTTTCAAGGATAACCCGCTCTGATACCAATTGTTATTTCCCATGATTACACCACTTTACTGTTTTAAGGACCAGTTCCTTAAAATGTGTTCCTTTACTATATGATATGCGGAATTAAAGCTGTAAGTAATTGAACACCAGATATTAGCGTGGAAAAACCCCTTGACTCGGGATAAAAAAACCACGACCTACTTCTCAAGTAGGATTTCAACTTCACTATGTAAAAAGACCCACTTGGTTACAAGACTCACTCTTACTAACCTAGGACTAACTCTAATCCTTTAGTGATCTTTCTCACGATCAGTGAAGTTGTGTCAAGTCCACGACTTGAACCAGAAAGTTTACAACTCGATTTTTGCTTACTACAATTGAACTAAGACTTGAACTTTTACAAGATTCAATCTAAGGAACAGGTTCTAACTTAGTTCTACTGTAGCTAACTGATTACACAAATAAGCTAATAACTCTTCTCAGCTTTTGCTCGATGCTCTCTGTAATTGTGCATACTTCTATGGCTGATTTGCTCCATGTTTTATAGCTTCAGCAGCCAAGAAGTCTTGAGTAATTAGAACTCCAAAGCTCCCTTGACTTTGAGTCCTAATTGGATTCTTCCTTCTAGAATCCGAATCCTTTATCCCTTAGTTATGCAATCTTTTCATATCCGATTAGGCCTGCATAATTATCAAGATATACATCAGTTTTAGGATAAATAATAATATCAACTTAAACGATTTTGCATGAATTATCTATTCTGCTGCAGTGATTCAAAGAAACAAGTCCTTTGAATCCGTTCCTCAATCATCAGTCAAAACTCCAAGCTTATCCAAGCGAATAGTTACGCCTAAGCCTAGACGAAATAGGACTTCCAAAACCGCTCCAGGGGCGCTATAGCTGGCGCCCCGTGCCTCAAAACACGCACAACAAGTCAGAGTCCGTCGAATCTCGCACGCAATGGCCATGCTCCGCGCCCCAAAAACGCGCCAGAAAGTTGAGCGCCATAGCTGGCGCGGCGCGCCACCCAACGCACCTGCCCAATTTCAGCTTCTCTTCGTCTGTAGCTCGCGTCGCGTCGTGCCTTCGTGTGCTCGATCCAACCCTCAATCAAATTCCTACATTTTCTTGCTCGATCATGTTCTTTAAAGCTCCAATTTCACTTTATGTCAACCTACAATCATACAACATAAAATCAGTGCAAAATCACATTCATCAACTAGAAAACGTGCGAATAAAGTATCCAAACGTGAGGAAATATTAAGGAAATATAGGCATAAAATGCCAAACATCAAGCAACTTCACGAGCAATTGAGGAAACAACTCGAAAAGAAAAATCAAGAAGTTTCCAAAAGAGCTAATAAAGGAAGAAAGAAGGTTGTCTTCGAGCCCGGTGATTGGGTTTGGGTTTATTTTCGGAAAGATAGATTTCCCAACAAGCGGGCGAGCAAATTGATTCCTAGAGGCGATGGCCCATTTCAAATCCTTGAAGGCCTCAATGACAAAACGTACAAGGTGGATTTTCCAAGCAACTACCAAGTGCACAACACTTTCAACGTGTGTGACTTGTCTCTCCTCAAAGTCGACGAACAATCGAATTCGTGGACGAATTCTTCCCAAGACGGGGAGAATGATGCAACCCAATGCACGAGCAAGCCATTCACAAGGAGCCAAGCACGGAAGTTGCAACAGTTGCAGGCCATATTTGCACAACTGGAGCTGCTGGGGCAAGTATTAGAGGTTTCAGGACATTTCTGCATGCTTACTGCCTCAGAATCAGGAAATGCTCATCGCGATCGCGAGTCTCTGGACACGATCGCGCAAGGGAAAAAAGATGACCAACGCGATCGCGCACCATCAGCCGCGATCGCGCAAAGAAGAAATGATGAACTGCGCGATCGCGAGGCTCTGATTTATTTAGCAGCGGGATAGCGCTAGGCGCTATCGCGCTGTAACGTTGATCAGAATGCTATGTTTCAGCTAATGACTTATTGAAGGCCTATTATTAAGGGTAATTAAGGCAAATTGTGCCATTTTTAGAACCCCTATATATATAAAACCCTTATAGCTCATTATATTAGGGTTAGATTTCAATGACATTAAACTTGAGAGATTATTAGCTGAGCTTGTTTGCTTAAGCACACATTGATTTCCTTGATTTGCAGTTAGGCTTAGCCCTAATTGAGGATCAATTAGTATATGTTCTCTTGATAGACAATTAAGGGGAGGTGATTAGGCCACTTTTCCCTAATCCACTTCCTTAATCCTTTTCTAATCAATTGGGTCTTTCTTTAATTCTTGTTATTTTTCTTTCTTGTCTTTAATTTCCATATCATGGAGTGTCGGCCAATCTCCCAAAACAAACTGTGGCGCTGCGTACGTGAGATCTGGCAACACGCACGGGAGAGTGTCGGCATATCTCCCCAACAAGTAATGTGATTACAATACTAACTGAATCTAAATACTACATTTCTATCAGTAATATCATACGAACAAGTCACATGTCCACACAAGTAAAACTAAAATCAAGCAACTCATATACTACTAAACTGGATGAATTATAAATAATTCATACGAAGTTATATTTAACACTATACTATATATTCAGTCCGAATTAGAAAGGTTGTAACTTAATAGCTTGATGACGGTTTCTGAAGCTCAATTATCATGGTCAAACTATAAAAATAGTACGTATAGGGGTGAGTCACTTAAAAGACGAAGAATTTTCGGGTTCTCTACTAATTAAAAAGTATTTCTTATACTTTAATCTATACTGTTAAATATATTTAGAAGTATGATTCCATTGAAAGATTATACCCAATAAGAATTGTTCGGTAAAGTCTTTGCACTAAGAAACTTGTGATATAGGAGGAACTAATATATTTAACATTATATGTCGAATCCTAATATCCGTACTACTAAAGTCTGAAATTAAATGTCATAATAAAATCAAAGGATGTAAACATAGCTTCCTTAAATGATCATTACAGACTAGTATAATCTGCTCTTAATATGGATTTCCACCTCAATCCATTTGTACTCCACTCCAACTCCATCAACGAAAGTCAATTTCACATAACAAATCTTCTCCGCCAACTTACTTTAATTCCATTACCGGTTACTTTCAATTCCACCTATAACTTCACCGAATTTTGTATCTAATACTCTTGAAATATCCAACAAGAATAAACTAATGAGTTAAAATGATGTAAGTTACCTTTAGAAGTGATTGCTCAAACCCTAGCTCTTTAGGGTTCTTGATGATTTGTTGAAATCTTGACAACAGGGGCGGATCTACATATAGGGTAGCCGGTGTCGTCTCGTTGCCGCAGTGTATATATATGTACATATATGTATATATACTGAAGAAAAATATAAAGAACTTAAAGTGGCACCCACTACAATTAAATATTTCATGGTGCCATTGGTTCTGGGTCAAAGGTTTTGATACTAGTGTCTTAGGTTCGAATCTTTCCAAGAGCGGGAATCAGAGCTTCCTTTCTTTACTTTTTAAATTAGTTGCCTCGTTGTTACACTTTTTGTTATTATTTCTTTTCTTTGTAATTAGTAAAATGTAAATACATAATTTGTTCATAGATATTATTTTAAATATTTAAAATTTCTATAACCACAATTTTAAATTTCAACTGCCCTTTTTAATTTCGAATTCATTTTTTCTTTCAAATTTCAATTAAATCATGTCGAAAAATGGTTAAATAAAAAAACACTCTCATGCTTTCGACTACCTGTTGCCTTCTAGTCTGCCAAGGCTTAGCAGGTTCAAAAATTGGACTATGTATATAGAGTAACAAAGTAAATATTTGTGGTATAGTTACAATTTTTAACCCCTTGACGTAAGTGACACGACCCGAATTCTCGGTTAGGCTGTGCGGGCACCCAACAACCTCCCCTAAACCTGTCGGACGAACCCTATTGACCGAATCAGTATAAATTGTGAAGAATTACCTTGAAATGAAAATGAACTAAACTTTAACAACATAAGATAACTCTCAAGGATAGACAAACATACGAGCTGTCTGAATAATGCAACTAACTACCCAGAAAATACAGTTTTAAAGGTTTCCAGATCAGACATCTAAGAAGCCCAAAAGATATACACACCTTTCGAAGAGAGCAAAAAAAAAAAAGAAAAACTGTAATATCTGAAGTTGGTGGCCGCAATGAAAAGGATGGCTCATCGTAGACAGCTGAGAACGTACTACTCCTCGATCACGGCGCGGCTGGCTGGGTCCTGGAGCAGACTCTGCCGAACGAAAAGAAAACACAAGGACAAATAGGGGGTGAGTCATAAGGACTCAATAAGTGTGAACAAACTAGCAACCTCGAAAAATAGATACGATAGTAAGGGAAACGGAACCAGACAACAATCAACAAATAAGCAATGCACATATAAGCAGAACAGTAGTCATGTACAGAAAATCTACACGATAGTATGAAATAAAATGGAATGAGATGAAATGAAATGAAATGAAATGAGATGCAAAGGGTCACATGTGCCCGTAATCCCATCCCGAAGCGGAATACTCCTGCATTCGAGGGGAATCCAATCTGATAACCAACTGGAGCGGAATACTCTTGCTCCTGGGGTGGAATACTCCTGCACCCGATATAATGTAAACCAGAGGCGGAATACTCCTACACTCTCCTGGGGCGGAATACTCCTGCACCCGATAAAATGTAAAGCTGAGGCGGAATACTCCTGCACTCAGTATTATATGCAATGTAATGCATATGAATTTAATGTGATGCAATAATAACCCTTCATCGACAGCCGGGAAGTAGATGCCAACTCACAGCCAAAGTACAATGCTCAGATTCTCAATGCAATACCAATAACAGTACATAACATATAACATAGAATGTAAATCCAAAGCTAAGGCGTAATGAGTACGCCTATCGGGAGCTACACACGTTAGGAACACGTGGTAGAAAATCCACGAGGCCAAGTGCCTCCAAAGAAATGGATATAAACACTTACCCTATTCCAAAGCTAGCCATGCTACTCAACAACTGCTTTTTCCTTTGGATTAACTGCCAAACGATCCCGCTCTATTCAATAAGCAGAAAAATTATATCAAATAAAGCTAAAGGCTTCATTCCTTATGTCTTAGGGCAATCCAGTTAGGAACCTAATACCCTATTCGCATACGCAATACGCAGGCCAGACCTATGTACAGAGTTCAAAGTCACATCACCAAACCCTAAATAAATTACATTTGTATGTTGCCCATAATTCACTGAGTACGAATATATAACCATTTCCATCATCGGGGACCAATTGGCCCTTTAAACTATCAATTGAAGTCATTAGGGCGATGTCTAATATCCCTATTTTTACCGTAAAAGTATATTCAAACACACGCAATAAGCTAAAATAATGAGTTAACATCATTACCTGGAGATTTGGGGTAGAAATTCCACTAATTTTCCACCTCTTTTTCCCTTTTTTCCTCTTTCTTTTCTAGCTTTTTTTTCCCTATCTTTGTTCGTATGATTCTGTTTCTATATTGTCTTGCTTCTGCTAAGGGATTAAATCCCTTAGCTAACCGACCTTTTTAATTTTTTTTAATAATTCGCTACGACAATTAAAATTAAAATGGAACCCTAGAGAAGTCGAAATAATCCCAAATTTTTCAAGTAAGTTATACAAAATATATGTAACATACTCGCCAAGGCAAATCTCAAATCGGACTCCCGAAACTCTAGATACGAACTAAAAGGAAAAAAGACCAAATTATTAATTCTTTCGGAACTTTAGCCGAAATCAACCGAACAACTTCGAACTCACTTCAAAAATTCACATATGTCATAAATGACCATACGAACCTAGCGACGCTTTCAGATTTTGAATCGGAGCTCATTTACCAACATTATGCTCGAAAACCTCTTTTTTACGATTTATCGCTAATGAAAACTGAAACCTTCTTCCGATGCCTACCAAACGAGGTCTAATTTAGCTCAAATTTTACAGACAAGTCGGGATGGTCCTTACGAAGCTATTAAAATTGACAGCACGTCAATCGGGGTCTTAATTCCCGAAACGACTACTTAAGGTCGTTTCAGTAAGGCAAAGTTCTATTAAGGATTTTTTACATAAAAGTACAAGTTTTAGAACTTAATTACCAAACATAGCAACGTTTTAGCAAAATAACCCTATATAGAGGAAAACACAAGTTAATTACAAATATAGCAAAAACATAGCAATATTTTCTCATAACATACCAAACCCTTACATTCTTCCTCCTATTTCCCCCACTATCACTTTTGCTCCTCTCATTTCTCCTTATTTCACTTTTCCTCCCACCATTTTCCCCAAATTCACTTTTATTCCTATCATTTCCCCCAATTTCACTTTTCCTCATCCCATCCTCGATGTATCTCGTTGTATCTCACCATATCTCAACTATTTCTGCACCGTTTCAACTGTTTCTGCAGCACCGTATCTAACTGTTTCTGCAGCACCGTATCTAACTATTTCTGCACCATTTCAACTGTTTCTAACTGTTTCTGCAGCACCGTATCTGATTGTTTCTGCACCGTTTCAACTGTTTCTGCAGCACCGTATCTAATTGTTTCTGCACTGTTTCAACTGTTTCTACAGCACCGTATCTAACTGTTGTTGCACCGTTTCAACTGTTTCTAACTGTTAGGGGAAAATGTAGCGAAATTGACCATCAGCACAATACAGTTCAATATCAAGAACAATAACCTATCAACATAGCAATATAGACCTAATAACTATGATAACACATAGAGACGGTCAGAATATGATTTCAGGAATTAAGTTATCAACTTCAAATAGTATTACTACTACGAGGCAGAACTACCATTATCCATGCAAATGTTGACAACAAAAAGTTCCTCATATTAACAAAGATAAACTAAGACATCGAAGCAGTGATAATGACCAATTAAAATTGATAAAGTTTAAAAAGTAAAGCCAGAATAGAGTGCATATATACCTCTGGACTTTGGGTAAACCACACAGATTGTGGAATCCTAAAGTTGCCTCTGGCAATGTATTTGTGAATGACCCATCCTCTACTTCTCCCTGAGGTCAGAATCTACTTGAAGACAAAATGATAGTTCAACAAGGAAATTACATGTTCGATAAGGTAACTGTAGATAGTTTTAATTTTGGGCTTTAATTGGGGGGTTATGGCGGTGGGGTGGGTGTGGGGTAATGGGAGAAAGAGAGAGTAAGTGAGAATTTTTAATTTGGGGAAAATGGGAAGTGAAAGTGAAATGTGTGAGATTATTGTTAAATGTATTAGAAAAATAATGCTATGCATTATAATTAGAGAAACATTGTTTTTTTTTTTTTTTTTGTAATTAAGGGTGAAAATTTGTATATTTGTGTAAAAATCCCTTCTATTAAAGTGATAAAGATATTTCAAGAATTGCTTTAGAGTATAAATTTAAATCCTATATATGACATTCTTAATACTTCATTGAGCCCGTGTATAATTTTTGGGCCCGTTCCTGACGCCAGCTACCATACACACTTATTAATTTTGGCACTCGATACCCCTAAATTCTGGATACGCCCCTGCTTGACAATTGTTTATATTTGAAATACTGGTCCCTTTTGAGATTGATTGAAACTAAGCACTTCTCCAATCAGCAAAATATAGTAGAAACCATGATATCAATACTAGGGGAAGCAGCTTGTTTGTGGACGACAATAAAAACAAACAAAAGTTTGTTGTGACCTTTTTAGCGTTGGCTTTCCATCCTGTTAAGACCTATTTTCTCCTTTTTCCTTTATAGAAAAGGCTTAAAGTGCTCAAGAAGACACCACTTAGATGTCCTGCTTCTGACCTGCTTATAGAGCAAAGCGCATTTTCGTTCTTTTTCAGCTTAGCTTCTAGGTTTCAAATATTAGACTGTAAATTTTCTCAATTTTTTTTTTGTCGGATATATCTTTTGCAATAATTTTACAAGAATATGTTGTCTACTGTCTACAACTACATATAAAGAAGAGAAATGTCGAATAATGGAGTAACGAGGTCATCACAAATTGTATTGGGATGGGAATTAATATTTGATACTGCCAACAAATCTTTCTAGCAAAAATTTAACATCTTCTGTAAACATCCTTTTGCTGGTTTTTAGTTGGGATGTTTCCGTTTCACTGTGTATCAAAGCTTTCTGATTTTTAGTCCTTCTTTATACTGCGTATCTAGATATTAAAGGATACAGCTATTGGAATAGCAATTGAATTATTCAATTCTTTAGAAAATAATTAGTTTGATGACTTTCCCCTGTATATGGTCGGCCAGTTGAACCAAATCTCTTTTGTTTCCTGAAGCTAATTCTTAGGGTGAATCTTTTATTTCGAATAAACCACATTTCATCTGAGTAGTTTGTGTAATACGACGTTCATTGTGCATAATGATTTACTCAAGGTGTTCGATGATACGCCTGAAAAAGAAGAATAGGAGCAAGTTATATTATCTTTTTTCGCGGTGTTCTACAAATACAAAGGTGAACATACCGGTTAATCAAACTTGATTTGAGGCTTCAACTATTTCTGTGTGTGCTTGTTGCGTCACTCGATCCAATGAAATGGTTCGAAAATGAATTTTACCTCTAGCTTTTACTATATGTAGTATGTCTGGAGCATGAGGAATTCATACAGATGGTGGCAGATGCTCGAAATATTTTACGCGTGTTTTCAAAATGTAATCAATTAAGTATTTTGAGATTAGTGTCTACCAAAGCCCAATGATAATACTCCATCAATTTCAAAAAGGATAACAAGATTTTGAGAGTCAAACGAGTTCATTTTGACCGTGAATTTGAATATATAATGTTTAAATTTTTTGGAACGATATTTATATATTTAGAAAGAAAATTTTACACCATATAACTATCCTAATAGCTTAATTACATTATATACCAATACTTTTAAATATTTACCCTATATAACAATACTTTCTACATTTTTACAAAACATACCATTTTCATTTTCTTCCTCTCTCTCTACCTCAAAACCCTAATTTCTCTATCTCTTTCTCTCCCCTCCTCCACCCACCCACCACCCTCCCTCCCGCCGTCCTCCTCCATCTCCGGCGATCTGTGCCTCCGGCAAATCACCACAGAGTGATGTTGCGCTGCTTCTTTCCGCCATTCCCTGCCGCTACTCCGCCACTGGAGTGGCGGCTCTGTTGCAGCTACAGATCCATTTCCGATCTGCTTCTCCTTCTTTTTTTTTTTTTATGTTTTATTTTGTTTTGTATATGTATTTATATGTATATTTATGTATAAGTTTTGTATTGATGTGTATGTATATGTTTTGGTATATAAATACAATTAAATTTTTTGAATGTCCACGTACATTTTATTGTATATTTGTGTATGTGTATTTCAACCTACATATTTTGTAAGTCAATTTATATATTTTTTTGTATAAATTTGTATTTGTGTGTATGTGTGTGTTAGATGTGTGACCATGAAACTTTTGTATGTATATAATCCCCTTTTGTATGTATTTGTATATGTGATATTGATGCATATATATTTTTAGTGTTTTAATGTATGTTTATGTATTTTTATAGATCAAAACTATTTTTTTTTATGAAACTGTTTTGATGTATGTTTATGTATTTTTATAGATCAAATCAAATATTTTTTTAAGTATGAAAGTGTATTTTTGTATGTTTATGCACCTACAATTTTTTTCAGATTTTAAAACAAAAACCAAAAAAAAAAAAAAAATTCCGGTCACCGGCGGCGACCGGCTACAGGTGATGGTGGCGCTGACTCAGTGTAGTAGTGGGGAAGGGAGATGGTAAAACCCTAATTTGTATGGTTTAAATGGGTTTTGTATATACTATGTAAAAAAAGTATTGGTATTTTTTGTAAATGGGTATAGTATTGTTATTTTTTGTAATTTTAGTGTTAGGGTGGTATTATTTGTAATTCCCCCATTTAGAAACTACATAAAAACGTACTATAAGTCACAATAATTAATAATTCAAAATATTTTAAAGACATAAAAGTACTACGGTCAAAGATCAACTCGTTTGACTCTCGAAATCCGAAACATGCCATCCATTGTGGAACGGAGGGAGTATTAACAAAATTGTGTGAGAAAAAACTGCCATAGTAGTGGAGTGAGTATGACTATCATCTTACTAAATGCAATTGACCAGCACAATAGTAATTCTAATAATGTATCTAAAACTCAAGATATACACTAATCATGTATCTAAAACTCAAGATATACACTAATCATGCACCATTATATAAGCCATTAGAGGTATTTATATTTTGTAATGGTATAACTGGATATCCTTTTCCAATGTTAGTTTAGGATTTAAGGACTGAAAAATGTTAAATGGACATTATCATTTGGTTCCATAGTTTCATTAATTGTAGTTACACTTTAGCATTAAAGGAAAACTCATGTATAAATACATCATTATCTCATTAACAAAATCAATTTTTGTAGTTAACGTAACGGTTGAAGTTATACAGAACGGATTGGAAAGAATACATCTATTTCACGGAAAGTTAAACTCCATTTTTCAGTTCTCATTAAGAACTCACAAAAGCTTGATCCCTTTTTACAGCAATGCTTTCTGATAACCCTAAATATGCTACGAGATTCCAAATATCATGGCAAGTTGAACTGCTTGACTTGATGTAAGGCACTTATAGAAAGGATACCAAGATTAGAGGACATTAACTGGGATGAGCTGGTGAGAATGAATAATCTGAATGCAAATGGACTCATTACATCTATCTTGAAAGAGTTCTGAAGGATTCTTAGCCTTATGTTGTGTTATATTGCTTTTGGTTTGCAGTTTTGGAGCAAAAAAATCGTACCAGATTCAAATAGGTTCTTGATTGAATGTAGATACATGTAATATCTTGACTTTCTCTTGTAACTTCATTATAGGATATGATGCAGCGATATGACTATGTTGCACTATGTTGCTGTACACAAAATGAATGCTTAGGATGGGAAGTAATTAATCATGTTAAACAACTTCTCGAGATGTCTATAAAAAGATTTACCTTTAGACACCCTAATCCGAAATTATATTTACTCACCCTATTTTAAAAGTATATCTTACATGATAAATTCAAGGCCCATGGGAAGTACAACTCTATTCACATGTATGAGTATATTCTTATGCTATATCTCCTTCTTTATGAATAAAAAATGGAGAAGACACATTAAATCTGTCGAGCTGAGAGATGATCCTAGAAACCTTTTTCTTGAGGCTCTTGGTTAGAAATGGGTGTCAATGAGGAATCAGTATGTTTCTGTAGATTTACGTTCTTAATTGTTTGTCTTTGTGGATTGTTCTTATACCTGTGTTATCCTCTGAAAACCTCAAAGCTGAGACTTTTAGTTCCTGCCATATCCATTCTTTCCCAGTGTCGTTATTGAAATGCTTTCACTCAACTAAAGAAAAGCAAAAACATGTTTAATGTCTACTTCGAGTTTATTGTCATTGTACGACTGATTGCTCTCTGTTCCTCCAGTGTGCCACACTATTGTGGTTATCTAAGCCACCGACTTGAGGTACAAGATCCTAGGGTGCTTCGTAGATGTATGTTCTTTTCACCATAACTTACAAGTGCTAAAAAGGTATTTATGAAATGAAAACACAGGTGATCACAAACGAGGTATACAAATGTGCTGCACATACTGGTTTCGCGCAAGGAAAGGGGACAGGATATCAATAGCTTTATTTGACTATCTGGGAAGTGATGCAGTGATATATCCAACACCAGCTTCATTGAGAAAGAAGCACAAAGTGAAACAAACAGTTTTGACTAAGGTTTGTGGTTGATTGATAGCCAAAAGTTTCAGGCCGAAAACCAAGGTTTGAAGGCATGAAAGTCATATAAGCTTATGTGAAAAGTGATCCAATTCAAGATGAAGGAAGGAGTTTGAAAATAAAATGATTTGTTGTTGAAGCTTTGTGTCAGAATGTTGTGGCATAATGTTTTATTTATCTTAATCTTTTAGGAAACAATATCTCGACAATCATTACTTCTCAAATGACAAATTTAGATATCCAGTACACTGTCCAAGCTTCTATTTCACCACCTGAACTACTTGGAATGTCTGATGCATTTCTGACATCTTTGTATATACATGGCGTATTCTCTTCGGGCATCATTGTATTTGTTGGTGTTATAATCTATGCACCTCCTAAGGACACTAGAAGGGGCGATGAATAGTGTGTACCGATTTTTGCTTTAAGAACCTGGTTCTCCTGAGTCAAGAACCCAGTTCTTACCTTTGCAATTCTGCTGTTCAAACACTGCAACACACACCAACCACACGCACAGAAGACACAAGGATTTTACGTAGAAAACTCCTTGTTCAAGGGAGAAAAACCACGACCCACACTCTGGGATTTGACAACTCAATCTACTAACACAACGAGCAAGTTTCTGATTACAAGACTCTGTAACCAAGAGACTACACTCTAGACCCTAATCACTAACCAAAGCTAAACTCTAGCTTTTCAAGCAATTTCTCACAAGTTCACCTAATACATATGCTTCTACAATAAGCCAATAGGTAAAAACAATGAACGTTCAAACTAAGACAACTTACAACGCAATGAACCTAGACAAAATATCTAGACTCAAACAACTCAAGCACAGTAGCTGTCTTCTTCAGTTATGTCACGTAGAAAGATGCTGGATCGCCTTTATTTGCTCTCAACTCTCTGTTTGTGAATAACTGATTTACGGCTGCATCAACTACTTGTATTTATACGAGCCTTGCAACCCTAGTTGAGTCCTACAAGAAATCCTTGTAATTATGGTAAGACAGGATACCTAGTAACTCTTTTTCTTGTTGAAGTCCAACTCCTATTCACACTTCGAAGACACAGCCTGGGCACCGCCTCTTTTAGTCTGACTAGGATACATATACATTCACGCGCCACTACTCCTAGTTCCGCAGGGATTTGCAACCCACAAATCTTTTCGATCAGTCGTGCCCTTCTTCCTCAAGGACTAGGTCCTGCTATCAAGACCACTGAGTCCTTCTCGTTTGTCATGCTTCAAAAATAATGCTCAACAAATTCCCCCTTTTTGATGATGACAAACAAATGTTGCCAAAGAACCTGAATAGACAAATTTCCCAAAAACACAAAAACAAACGGTAACAAGTTCAAGAAAATTTAAACAGATGAATTAAGTCACAAACACCCAAACATTTTCTTCTTCCCCCTTTTGGCATCATCGAAAAGATTCAAAACCTGCATGAACCTGTTAGTACTATCCAGTCTAGAGCACAAGGCAACAAGTCAGCAAATGAAACACACAGAGCAAGAGTAAGGGCCCAGCAAGAACCAAATACTGTAAAGCAAACAGACATAAACATGAGAAAATTTAAAAGCATTATCTAGGGTGTGACAGCAGCAGCACCCTATCCATTAGTACACAACTGAAAAATAAATTGTTTGTAATAACCATCACATATGCAAGGGAGAATGGAAGGAAGTAACAGCATTTAGAAGAAGGGACAGGAGGACTCAGGGCTGAAGGTTTAAGTGTTTGACAAGTGCCTCAAGGTGCTTTGTATTTTTGGCCCTTTCCATCACCAGCTTGGCCTCATACTTGTGGCAGTCTATCTTCAAACGATCAATTTCTTGATCCTTCAACTTCAGCTGTCTGTGAAGCTCTGCATTTTCAGTATTTACTTCAAGAACATGAGTCTCCAGCTCCTTCACAGCATCAATGGCTTCCTTAGGTCCATAATCTTCACTCTCCTCAGCTTGCTCTTGCAGGTTTCTTAGAAGCTCTCCTCTCCTTGAAGAAGTCACAGTTTTTAGGCACATTGTACCCAAACATCTGATGAATGGTTGGCTTCTTCCCAACTTCCAGTGGAACCCCAAAATGCTCTAGAACCTGCTGGATGACATAGGAATGCACTAAAGAATGTGGCTTTTGATTAGTGTTTGCAATCCTCTTAATATGCCTGATAATTAGCCCATGTAAGTTAATTCTTAACCCCCTATCCAGCAAGTCCATGTATGTTAGGTCCAGAGCACTAGCTTCACTGTTTCTTTCTCCTCGTGGCAAAAAAAACCTGTGCACAAACTCAAACAACAACTGGTGTGCTGGTTCCATCTCCTTCTTATCTACCTTCCTTTCCTTCCTTAGCTTGGGTTTTCTTGAGAATTTTTTGACCACACTCAGAGAAGTTACTCCATCTGTCCTTTTGGGCCACTTTAATTTTATATACCTGCAGTAACCTTCATCAGGTTTGTCAAGGATCACCCCAAGCTCTGGCCTCCCAAATTCTATCTCCACTCCCTTCACAGTAGTGAACACTCTCCTGGCAATCACTCTGCAGTTTGTGTAAAACTCCCCGACCTCATCGGCAAATAACATCCTATCCTTGTTTGCAAACAAACCAAGCCATCCTTTGTCACCAATCATTCTCAGCAGTGGTTTCATATGATGTTCCTTTTCATCATGCAAAATACTACCAGGCAGCACCTGATGTTTTGCAAAGAAGGCCACTCTATCAACTTCTTCTTCAGAACCTCTCATTCTCTTCCTGTTCTCTACTTCACTGTCAGTCTCAGAGTCACTTGGCTCCACATAACTACCAGCCTCGTCACTCTCTTCCTCTACCTGCTCAGCTTTCTTCTCTTCCTCCTTTTTCTTTGCCTCTCTGTCTCTCACATTGGTAATTGTTCTTTCCAACATCCCAACACTCTCCAGCTGTTGCTTCAAGGCAGACCTAGTGCCAACCCTCCTGGCCACTGGCTCAGCAACAATCCTGTTACCACTCTCATCACTTGATTCATCAACCAATTTGGTTTTTGACACTGGCTTTTCCCCTTTCACCAATATCCTCCTCTTATCAGGCTCTAGTCTGTTTTCCCTTACAAACACTACCTCTTCTTCCTCTTTCTCACATACCAGCCTCTCATCCTCCTCACCAAACTTCCTTTTCAACCTTTTCTTCTTTGTTTCTTGGTCACCTCTTCACTCTCAATTTTTTCTTTCTCAACCTCCTCATCCTTTTCTTCTTCTGAATCTGTCCAATTGAGTCCTGCATCATCTTCCTCAGTAGGATCTGGGCAATAAGCAGGTTCTTGACTCAAATCTTGTGAAGCCTCAGCAAGACTAGGTCCTCCAACTACTGGACCTTTAAGGACAAATACCCCTTCACTCTCCTCACCACGCACAACACTAGCACTTGGTTCATCGGCACGTTCCTTAAGGGACTCAATAAGATCATCCTCCCTTAGTTGTTCTATCACTTTTCCTGCTACATCCATCCCTAAATCAGACTTTTCTACTACAGGCACATGCAAATTTACTCTTGGTTCTTCCTGACCAACCTTTTGCTTTGCTTCAACTATGTCCCCCTACCAGTTGTGTCACCAGTCTCTACTACTCCTACAATTTCATCTAGTCCTGTTACTAGGGCTTTTTATTCCTTCTAAACCAACAGGAATAGATGGGATAGGATCAGGAGTTACCTCAGCAGATGGCTCGGATGAAACTTGTGCAGTAGGCGTAGTAGACAAAGATCTTGACAGCATCTTCTTGACCAATTTCTTTTCTCCCTTTTTAAGAAATTTTTTCTTGGCCTTAGCAATTCTTTCTGCAAGGGTGGATGGAGGTGGTTTTGCATATGATTTCTCGAGAGTCTTTGTAGGTGAAGTGGATGAAGATTGTACTTGAGACATGATGAAATTTGTTAGCGTTTTGACTGAGATTTAAAGAATTTTCAGTCTTGAGCTTTTGAGAGAGAATGTAGAGTTGAAAAGGCAATGTTGTTGAGTGTGTGAGTTCTGTGTAGATTAACGAAGGGGAAGGGTTTTGGTGATTAGACAGTCTCTAGGGAAGCCAAAGAAATAATGAGATATAAGTGAAAAAGCAGCTTTTTGAAATTTTTGAAAACCGGGAAGGGTTATGGATTTGACGGTTATGGACTTATTCAATTAAGTCTTTTCAAGTAGTGGGGTCCATACAAGTCAAATAGAATTCTATCCAAAAAGGAAGTGTGTTCCTATAATTTAGGACAGTTACAGGAACATGGAGGATCTCCCTTGATACATGTATAATTTACAATTTTAATTTCAGTTATGAGTTCTATCATGCAAGGTAGTGTGACTGTACCTGGACATGATTCCTCATGCTTCAGTCGGTTCATTCTCAGTACATAGTGGGTTCTTCATGGGATCACATTATCCTCACCTAGTGCTTAAAGGCTGAACAAGTATACTTAATAAAGTATAAAATTAGACTGAACAGTAATAACAAAATTTTACACACAGATAATTGAATACTTAACTAACCAATCATTGAGGGACACCTGCTGGGTCATCCGTGTATTTTGGTCATCCCTAATTCCAACCTGTTCCTCTCAAACTGTACCTTGTTCAATGCTTTGGTAAATATGTCAGCAATTTGATCTTCAGTCCTGCAAGAATTCATAGTAATCAGACCCTTTTCCACATTATCTCTAAGGAAATGGTGTCTAATATCAATATGCTTGGTTCTTTTGTGTTGGACTGGGTTCTTGGCAATATTCACTGACTTGTGCTATCAGAAAAAATTGGCACTGCTCCATATTTGATACCAAAGTCCTGCAACTGTTGTTTGATCCATAGCAGTTGTGAGCCACATGATGCAGCTTCTACATACTCAGCTTCCGCAGTAGACAGGGCAACTGAGTTTTGCTTCTTTGTAGCCCAAGAGACCAAACAAGGACCAAGAAAGTGTGCCATTCCTGAAGTGCTTTTTCTATCCACCAAATGACCTGCATAATCTGCATCAGCAAAACCAATTAGTTCAAAAGTACCTCCCCTTGGGTACCAAAGATAAAGGTCCTGAGTTCCTTTCAAGTATCTCAGGATCCTCTTCACAGCTGTCAGATGTGACTCCTTGGGCTTGGACTGAAATCTAGTACACAGTCCCACACTGTATACTATATCAGGTCGACTGGCTGTGAGATAGAGGAGTGAACCTACGATTCCTCTATATTTTGTCTCGTTTATTGAAGGACCTAGTTCATCCATATCCAGCTTGGTTCCAGGGGCAATGGGCATAGTCATTTCTTTTGCTCCCTCCATGTCAAATTTCTTCAGAAGTTCCTTGACATATTTTTGCTGATGAATCATAGTCCCTTCATGCATTTGTTTTATCTGCAGTCCAAGGAAGAAATTTAGTTCACCCATCATGTTCACTTCAAATTCACTTCCCATCAGATCAGCAAACCCTTTGAATAGCTCCTCATCAGTGGCTCCAAAGATGATATCATCGACATACACTTGAGCCACCAATAGATCCTTTCCTTTCTTCTTGAGGAATAGCGTGTTGTCAATCTTTCCTCTCAAGAAACCATTCTTCAGCAGGAATCCTGAGAGTCTTTCATACCAGGCTTTAGGGGCTTGCTTTAATCCATAGAGAGCCTTGTCCAGTTTGTAAACATGATCAAGAAATTCATTGTTCATAAAGCCTGGTGGCTATATTACATATACCTCTTCATTCAAGTAGCCATTCAGGAAGGCGCTCTTCACATCACTCTGATATAGTGTGAACTCCATGTATGTAGCAAAGGCAATCAACATTCTAATGGCCTCCATCCTTGCAGCTGGTGCAAAGGTTTCATCATAGTCTATTCCTTCTTCCTGACTGTATCCTTGAACTACTAACCTTGCCATGTTCCTTGTCACTATACCATGCTCATCCAGTTTGTTCCTGAACACCCATTTTGTTACAATTATTGATCTGTCCTTCGGCTTAGGAACTAGGTGCCACACTTTGCTTATTTCGCATTGATGAAGTTCCTCCTGCATGGCTAGAATCCAATCTGGATCTTCTAGAGCTTCTTTTACATTCTTTGGTTCCAGAGATAAGAGGAATGCAAAGAATGCACAAAAGTTCTTCAAGGCTGACCTGGTCATGATTCATGTGTCCAATTCAGATAAAACATTCTCCAAGGGGTGAGAGCTTTGATGTTTCCATGGCCTGAGTTGAATATGACTGGAAGAACTTGCAGCATTATCTTGGGGGGTTTCTTCCTGACTTGCTGGATCATCAGCTTCGTCTGATGTTCCCCCTGTCATGTTGACTCCTTGTTCTAGTGTGCTCGGATTCTCACCTGATGTCTCTTTGTCTTCTGAGTCTTCCAGTTCATCTACACCATCTTCCCGACTTAGGCCAATCACTTGATCATCTGCCTCAGTTTCCCCCAATGCCTTATCAGACTCATCAAATACAACATGCATACTTTCCTCCACTGTTTGTGTTCTTTTGTTAAACACTTTGTATGCTTTGCTTTGAGTGGAATAACCAAGGAATATTGCTTCATCACTCCTAGCATCGAACTTCCCCAATGGTTCCTTGCCATTGTTGTGAACAAAATATTTACAACCAAAGGGTTTAAGGTGAGCAATATTTGGTTTTCTTCCTCTGAGTAGCTCATATGGAGTCTTGTCAAGAATTGCTCTGATGGAACATCTGTTCAGCAAATAGCATGCAGTGTTTATTGCTTCAGCCCAAAAGTTTCTTGCAAGCCCACTTGACAGCAGCATAGTCCTTGCCATATCCTCCAGGGACCTGTTCTTTCTTTCAACCACACCATTTTGTTGGGGAGTTCTTGGTGCAGAGAAGTTATGATCTATGCTGTTCTTTGCACAATACTCAGAAAATTTTGAGTTTTCAAACTCAGTTCCATGATCAGATCTGATGCTGATGAGTTCTAGACTTAACCTTTTCTGCACTACACCAGCCCAATCTTTAAAGCTGTCAAAAGCTTCATCTTTAGATGCCAAGAACAAGGTCCATGTGTACCTAGAGTAGTCATCAACAATTACGAACACGAATATCTTTCCTCCTCTGCTACTAACTCTCATAGGTCCACACAGATCCATATGCAATAGTTCCAATGGCTTTGATGTACTTACCACCTTCTTGGACTTAAAGGATGATTTCACATGCTTCCCCCTTACACACGCATCACACATTTTTATGTTTTCAAATCTCTTGCTTAGCAATCCACGAACCAGTTCCTTAGATACAAGCTTGTTCAGTTGTGAGAGACTTGCATGACCCATCCTTTTGTGCCACAGCTGAGAGTCACTTTATTGCACATTCAAGCATGTTAAGTTTTTTTCAGGTAATGACTTCAGCGATGCTTTTGTTCACCCTCTTTCCTTCCATAACAGTTTCTCCACTCTGTAGATTCTTCACAATACATCCTACAGAGGAGCAGCTCACTTCATTACCTCTATCATATAGTTGGGACATGCTTAGCAGATTGTGTATGAGACCATCAACACAGTAAATATTTTCAATTGCATGATATAGAGTTCTCCCAATCTTTCTAATTCCCATGGTTTGACCACTTTTTCCTCCTCCGAGAGCCACACTGCCTCCCTGAAATGTTGCGAGTGAGAGAAAATTTCTTCTATCGCCTGTCATGTGCCTTGAACAACTACTATCAAGAATCCAGCTTGGGTTGTTCTCCCTCACTCCAGCCTACAAAACATATTAGAGGTTAGCCTTAGGAACCCAGACAAGCTTGGGTCCCTTCTTACGAGAGAATGGATAAATCAAATCCTGTCTAGCCCATTTAGGTAGAACACTTCTTTTATTCTTGGCCTTTTCCTTGCTAACATTAATGCACTTTTGTTTGTAGTGTCCAGTTTCACCACAAAAGGTACACAGCATGTTGCAAGGCAACCCCACATACTTGCTCTTAGGATTGTATGGAGGCAATGGTTTCTTGAATCCTAACCCTTCTTTTCCCATGTTTTGATTTTCAAGAACCCAGTTCATTGCCTGCGATGATTTATTCCATAGTTAATCTGGTAAGCTCGAATTAAGATTTTTCAACCTTTTGGTTTAAAATCCTGTTCTTTTCAGTTTCCTGATACAGAATCTCATTAGCTCTTTTCAGTTCATTTTCCAGAAAGGTTTGAACTTCACTTATTACTTGCTTACCATTTATACTCTCTCTTAACTGATTGCATTCCAATTCTAGTTCAGTGATCTTAGAGTTTGACACAAGAGTCTGCCCTTTTAAGATAGCATTGACTTCTTCTAGTTCAATGTTTTGTTCTAGGAGACTCTTGTGCTTGATTTTGAGATCACCTAGCTCTTCCGTTAATTTATCCTTTTCAATTTTCTCCTTTTCATAACCCTCAATCAAAGTGCCAGTGATTAGAATCAAATTTTCAGAAGAGTGTGTATATAAGGTTTCCTTAAGATCAGATAAACATACCTCTGTTGAATGAGCAGTTTCAGCTCTATGAGTTGCCATAAGGGCAGAGTCCTTCTTTTGGTTGTCATCTATGTACAACTCCTTCAGCTTTTCCCAGACTTCCTTGGCGGGCTTGTATTCAAGTATCCTTGCTAGCACATCATAGGTAAGTCCTCTCCTCAGGTACAATTCAGCCTTGGAATTTGCCTGTAGACAATCTAGAACTTGAGGATCTAGTTCTTCCACCTTCTTTGGCACCAGAACTCCATTTGCTGCTCTCTTCACAGGGACATGAGGTCCTCTCTTCACGATCAACCAGAGATTATAATCAGTTGCTTGCAGGAAGTTTTTCATCAGTTTCTTCCAGCTCTTATAGTTAGTCCCGTTGAACACATGTGGCTTTGACGGATCTCTCCTTCCTCTGAACTCTCGAGGGTCTTCTTCATCTGAACTGATGTCTGTCAGGCCCATCAGCGCTAGTGGTGAATCATCTCCGGATTCCTTTTCATGATCAAATTCACTGTCAGTTGGTCCCCATGTGGCATAGAAGGCTTCCTCCTTCTTTCTTCTTTCTGCTCTGAAGTTTTGAGGTTGTCTTGATTTCTTCTTATCTTTGTCATTCTCCTTTGATGTCTCCTTCTCCTTTTCCTTGGACGATCTATTTTTCATCCATTCTATTTCCCACATAGGATAATCCATATCGGCGTGATCTTTCTTGAAACACTTGAAGCATCCTGAGTAATCCGGACTATCGACTATGTTCTTCCTGCCAGAATTCTCCTTGCCACTTCTTTTGAAGCCTTTGAATCTACCCAG
Source organism: Petunia x hybrida (assembly GCA_037355625.1). Taxonomy (NCBI): domain Eukaryota; kingdom Viridiplantae; phylum Streptophyta; class Magnoliopsida; order Solanales; family Solanaceae; genus Petunia; species Petunia x hybrida. The sequence continues at coordinate 1,981,790 of JBBBVM010000016.1, forward strand.
GCTAAGCTTCTGTCTTAGAACACTAATCATTGTTGCTTCAACTGATTGCAAATCAACATATTCATCAGTTTCCTCAGTTGCTTCAAGCGCAAGGGTCTTGTCCTTCTTCAAAGCTGGTTTAGCTTTTGAGTCTTTCATCATCTCATGAGTTTTTAAGCTACCTACCAGTTCTTCAAGTTTGATGGATCTTAGAACCTTAGACTCAATGATGGCAGTCATCTTGGGTTCCCACGCTTCAGGAAGCACATTTAGAATCTTATCGACCATCTCCACTTCTGGTAATTCCATATCCAAGGATCTCATCTCATTGGTAATAATGGTCAACCTGGTCATCATATCCTGGATTGATTCCTTCTCTCCTATAGAGAACAGTTCAAATTGTCTCTTCAGCATTCTTCTCTTTGAGTTCTTCACTTTGGCGGTTCCTTCATGCGCTACCTGCAGGGCATCCCAAATTACCTTAGCCGTCTTGTAAGATGATACTCTGTTAAACTCCTTAGGACCAATACCACAAATAACCAGATGTTTGGCTTTGTGATTCTTTTCAATCATCTTATAATCCGCCTCATTGAACTCCTCTTTTAGTTTAGGTTCTTGTTTGGCAGTGGCTCATTCACCAACTATTTTAGTGGGAATCACGTTTCCTTCAGATACTATCAGCCAGAGTTGATAGTCTTCAGCACATATGTAATTTTCCATCCTGTTCTTCCACCAAGCATAGTACTGCCCATTAAACTGTGGAGGCCTTTGAACTGAATGTCCTTCAGTAATAGTAGGTGGTGCACTCATGATTCTGATCCTTCTCAAGGTGTTAACCTTACACGAGAAGACCTGCTCTGATGCCACTTGTTATAATCTATGCACCTCCTAAGGACACTAGAAGGGGGGATGAATAGTGTGTACCGATTTTCGTTTTAAGAACCTGATTCTCCTGAGTCAAGAACCCAGTTCTTACCTTTGCAATTCTGCTGTTCAAACACTGCAACACACACCAACAACACGCACAGAAGACACAAGGATTTTACGTGGAAAACTCCTTGCTCAAGAGAGAAAAACCACGACCCACACTCTGGGATTTGAGAACTCAATCTACTAACACAACGAGCAAGTTTCTGATTACAAGACTCTGTAACCAAGGGGCTATACTCTAGACCCTAATCACTAACCAAAGCTAAACTCTAGCTTTTCAAGCAATTTCTCACAAGTTCACCTAATACATATGCTTCTACAATAAGCCAATAGGTAAAAACAATAAACGTTCAAACTAAGACAACTTACAACGCAATGAACCTAGACAAAATGTCTAGACTCAAACAACTCAAGCACACCAGTTGTCTTCTTCAGTTATGTTACGTAGAAAGATGCTGGATCGCCTTTATTTGCTCTCAACTCTCTATTTGTGAATAACTGATTTACGGCTGCATCAACTACTTGTATTTATACGGGCCTTTCAACCCTAGTTGAGTCCTACAAGGAATCCTTGTAATTATGGTAAGACAGGATTCCTAGTAACTCTTTTCCTTGTTGAAGTCCAACTCCTATTCACACTTCGAAGACACAGCCTGGGCACTGCCTCTTTTAGTCTGACTAGGATACATATACATTCACGCGCCACTACTCCTAGTTTCGCAGGGATTTACAACCCACAAATCTTTTCGATCAGTCGTGCCCTTCTTCCTCAAAGACTGGGTCCTGCTATCAAGACCACTGAGTCCTTCTCGTTTGTCATGCTTCAAAACTAATGCTCAACAGTTGGATTACTAGCATACTTGGCTTCTGGGCTACGCAAGAAATGTAATAGTTAGTATAGTTTAGTTAGTTAGCCTACATTAGCAATAGTTAGCTTAGTTAGCCTACTTGTGTAAATAGTTAATGTATGTTCATTTATTTATCAGATGTATATGTTGGCCCAATATATAAATAGAGGCCCACTCTCAGTGTGGAGGTTGGCCGAGATATTTTTGATTTCACAGACTTTTGCTCTCCTAGTTCCTCTCTAACCCTAATTATATTTTACCCAAATTCATTCAATTCTTGATTGTTAACATGGTATCAGAGCGGGAATTCTTGTAGATTTTATCTCCCTAATTCGTCTGATCTTTCCCTCGACATTTTTCAGTAGAGTTTTATTTTCTGACGGTTCAGTTCATGGCGGCGTTTTTGTTTCTGTGCCATATTATGGGATTTTCTGGTGTATTCTTTGGTTTTGTTGCATTTCACGGGATTTCTACGGTGGAGTTTGTCTAATTGACAGTTTCCGATGAACCGCTTCGTCGTTGTTGCGGTTATTTTGTTTCTGATCAAGGCCGATGCACTTTTCGGTAGTGAATGTGATTGGTAACTACATCTACATCCTTATTTGCATGTATTTGCTGTGATTGAGTTTTCCCCAATTTTATTGAAACTCTAATTTTCCGTCTTCATCCTAAACATCAATCATCAGTACCACTACAGGAAACATGGCTTTTAACGAGGTGATATTTGGTCGTTAAAAGTGCACATCCGGTCGTTATAGGCCAATAACGACCGTATAAAATCTGGTCGTCGCCGGTCGTTATAGGCTCTCACGTTAAAAGTTTAACGACCGGATTGGGATCCGGTCCTTAAATACTCTTTTACGACAACAAAAAAGCCGGTCGTTGTGCGTCATTTTAACGTCCGGAATTTCCCTTCGCTAATCCTAAATCCATTCGTTAAAACTCATTAAATGACGACATGAAATTTGGTTGTTATATGATTATTACGACCGAATTTCCTTTCGTTAATTGTACATCACTATAAACAAAACAAAAATTAACGACCGAATTTCCTTTCGCTAATTTGAAATTGTAATTCATATGCATTTATATTTTTTTCTTATAATTATCGAGTATAATCATATATATATTTTCCCACGTATATATAAACAAATTCAAAAATATATTTAAATAATCAATAATCAATAATCATAAAATTCCATTAACTATCACATAATAACTAAAATAATATCCATATCCAAATTGTATCAAGTTAAGACTCCTAAAAAGAGAATTTTGTAGCCTATGTACAAACGATGACACCTAACAAATCCAAAAACATCTTCTACTTCAACTTTCTTTGCACTTCCTTCAGAGTTTAAATTCTTCATCTGTAAAAAAGAACAAGTTCGTATCAGTTAAATGACAAAACTCTACTTTCTGTTTTTTTTTTTAAAAAAGTAACGTTTTTATTGTAAACATTTTCCAGAAATGTTGTGAGCAAAAAGAGTACCAAGAATCAAATATTTAGGAAGTTTTAGACAAACGCAAGTAAGTCTTCACATAGTATTCTTCCTATATAGAGAGGATTTATTATAAAGGACTTGGAACATCAAAAGAAATATAAAGAACCAGCAATGCATCAGCCAGTCATTATCTCATCACTGTAAGATCAACAGAAAACATCTATGATATCGCATATGATCAAGAAACCTAGTTCTATCAACATAACAGGTGTACAGCATAATGATAAGTATCCAGCTGCCGGGATACAAAGAAATTACAACAGTAGAATTTCAGCAGAGCCAGAATAGGTGAAAACAGCAACCAAGGTTTGAGAGGATGTAGCAGGGCTCCATGACACTGTTTTGTTTATCAATCGTCTGCTTAGACTAAAGCTTGATGATTTGATTGGTACCTTATTATTATACGAACCTGATGATCGAGTAGGCTTTTTTAACCACAAACAAGTTACTCATTTGGTTCAGTTTCCTACAGACGCTGATGAAAGCTGTTTTAACCAAGATTTTTGGTTGATCCAAGGTGACTAGATCAAAGCAAAAATTTCTTCTCTTAGAGCCATACTAAAATATCTAGGCTGTGCAGTTCTCCTAGGTTGCCTTGTTGTAGGCACTGTTCCTCACTTCTTCTAACCCACCTACAATCTAACCAATGCTCGATCTGTTGATGTAAATGTTTAACACAATCAGCTTAGTTAAAAGGTGATCGTATGTAATCTTCTACGCCTATAAGTCAAATAATCTTTTACAGCAAATTAATAATGTAAGTGCAGTGGCTGACATATGCTTCTAACTTCTACGTATAATCACATCATCCAGATGAGAAACTTGTAAAACCTCCTGTCCAGGGGACTGTTGAATCAGGTCTGTAGGCTGTAGCCACTACATATGCCAACTCAACATTACTAATTGCTCAGAGTTTCAAGTCCCTGGAGTTAGCCAAGCCCTAATTTATTGGGCAGGGACTAGTGAGAAATTGCAATCAAACATTAACCAAAATATGCAACCACGACCATGGAACTCAAAACAGACCTCGAAGTTGCAAACAGACAAGCCCAATTATGAAAGATGCTAGTTGCTTCCTGTTAAATGATATGTGAATGCTAAATGTTATCAGACAGCTTGAATTAAGAAAGAGTACACTTTATATTCTTGTCATTTCTACACCATTGCATATTCAACATAACTCTGTTATTGAAAAATGGAGTCCCTTGCTTCTAACAAACAAGATACAACTTTCAGAACAAGAAAAAAAAGGACAGAAGCTTCTATACGTAATCCAACATACGTTAAGTGATTACGCCCTCACCGACCCCGTAACTTTACTAGAGCTAAATCCAGAATATAGAGTCTCAGTGGATTCAAAGAAAATCTGAAGTTTTGAATCTTTTGATGAGTATTATACAATTGCTGACTTGAAACTTTTTCCTGATTATCAAATCCATTACAACTAGTTATGCCAATGACAGATTATTCATATGGTGGAGTTAAACTCTGTGTACTTCAATATGTCTGATTCATGTGATTTTTCTTATCTTAATGTGGGGTGAAGACTGCTTCGTGCTTGTAACTAGTGTCAAAGTTGGCGCTTAGATGAAGTAGCTATCACTATTTTAATTGTCTAAACCTATTTCAATAGTGCAATTGGATAGAGGCTTTTAATGTCTGTTATGATTTAGGTAATTCACTTGAATGTGTTAACATAGCTAGAGAAAATCCTTGTACGTTGTCTTGAGGTTTTACTTAAAGAGTGTGTACTAGGCCTTCAAGTATGGGACATATCGATGACAACTCATGTCTTGCTCAAGAAGCAGTTCGAGCAGACTTGGAAACTTTAATTGACTTGGAAACTGAATTGAACACATTTCATTATTTGAATATCAACTGCAGACATACTTATAAGACATTTAGTACTCTTAGAGGATTGAGCTAGAAGTGGACATCATCAAAGGTGGAGGAGATGGCAAAAAGGAAAGTGCCAACAGATAGCACCAAGAGCGATGACATTGGCGCGATTATTACGAGCAACAAGGTATGCAGCTATTGGATAAAGATCTGGGGATAAAGAGTGTAAAACTTTTCATGGTGAGAGTTTCTGTTTCTTTCTTCATAAATTAAGTGAATTATGCACTACAGATATGCTTACAATCACTGATATACACAAATAAGGTGAATGAGACCTATGTAATAAAAGGAAACAATATTTGCGGTCAATCAAGATCATCAAGGAATAAGATACTTGGTATGCTACAGAGAATTAGATTGTATCTTACAATTACAAATCAGTTAAGCTTCAGCTGCTGGCTATTCTTTCTTAGAAGTCTTGGGATGCTTGTAAAGGAATTCTTTGTCTTTTTGGGTCTGTAACTGTAAATTTCTAGCTCTTACACAGCGCTACTGTTTATTATATTATTACCACTGTAAAAGTGGTATATTTTACAACACATGCTGGATAGAGTTTCAAATGCAGAAACATTATACCGGTCACCTATACTTCACTCTATTAAACAATAAAACATATCACTAAATCTATTCTAAAGATTATGTCACAGTTGATAGATAGTTTACTAACATGTTAAGTGATTCTGCTGATTGTTCACTTGAAGATGCTGGAGACGAAGCTTGATCAAACAGTAGACTTTCAATCCATTCAACTTTACCCTCGATATAATCGATGCGCTTTTGTAGTGCTTCCTTTTCTTTTCGAGTTGCTTTCAGCTCATCTAACAATGCAGCCTTTGAGTTTGAAGAGTTACCGCCTTTCAACTCCTTAGCGGTTATCCCACCCCCAAATCCAACTGCATGACTCTTGCATTGAGGTCCAAAGCACCTTTCCACTACCTCAATATGCGTAAGTGACGGCTCAGATTCTACTAGTTTTTTTATTTCAGCCTACAAATAGAAGAACTGTTAAAAGAATGCACTTAATAAAAGCAAGGATTTTGAATAAAATTTGTCAATACACATACATATTTTTCATTGGTTTCAGGTTCGACAAGGAGGTTGTCCTTCTTACGAGTCTCGAAGAAAATAGTTGCCATGTCTGGTGGTTTACCATCTTTGCCTCCCTTCATATTTGAATAAACAAGTCACACGAATATTTTAAACAAACAGGAGGTTTTCTTGTAGAATTTGTAGTTACTTACCTTTTCATATATAATCTCTCGAATAGGCTTGCTACCTGTACGATGAGGCATTCTCAGCTTAGACCTATTGACTGAGTTTCTTGTACTTGCTTCCTACATGAACGACATAGCAGTGAAATCAGTTGAAGTATGTGAACAATCGTTCAAGCTCAAAAAGTACTGTAATCAGATTATACTTTCAGTTGTTAGGTGATGTATAAAGATCTGTATACTTTCAGTTGTTAGGTGATTTATAAAGATTAACATGGAAGGCTTTTATGTTCAAGAATTCTGCAAGACCAAAGGAAATGTTCACAATGTGGTTGCAAATTCCGGAGAAACTACTGACAGGAGATAGGCTTCACAGAAATACTTCTATGATTTCTCAGGCACTTCCTATTTTCTTGATGATTTAGTACCAACAAACTACACTTGTATAGTTTTAATCCAGTACCAAACACCCAACTAACTCAAAGAAAAAAAATTCATTAACAGTAACAAAGATATCTCTTCATCCTGGTTTAGGATCAATTTTTTCTTAGTAAAATCCACATAGTAAAAAAGGAACTGTGTACCACATAAAATAAAATGTTGTTAGTTAATAGCTATGAATGCATACCTTAAATTTATCAGATAAAAAATGCTCCTTGACCAACTATTCCCAATCAGTCTTGTTTACCCCCTCCGGCACATCTTTTAGAACCGCGTGCAATGGCTTAGATTTTACAATCTTATGCAAAGATCCTCTCCAATTGTTCCACAGCTTTCTCATATGTTGTAGGACGTGATCTCTATGATCATTCATGTCGTCACTTTCAAATTTCTCCTAAAATGTTTCACAAGCAAATTGAATAAACAAAATCGATTATCACGATGAGAATTATCTAGCAACCAGATAGCAAGTTCTGAAGAGCGTTTAGGATTTTTTTCCCATTAATCAACTTTAGACAGAATATCAACTCATTACAGACAGATCTATACTTTATTCCAGCATTCTCTAGTCAAACTTGAGATCCTTCTTTACTCATTACCTCGTAGTTCCTGTTTCAATTGGAGCAACGACGATGAAAGTCTATGCTACCTGGGAAAGCTAGAGATTGAACAAAGGAAGCCCCTCTAAGACTCGCTGACTCATTGTTCAAATCTTATTTCATTCAGATCTTCTTCATTGACTCGTTCTTCTTATCTAGCCTCCTGTTTTACTAAAGTTGCAATTTACACCCAATAATGACAGTCACAATACAAAATAGGAAATCAAGTAAACATAAAGAGTCATATACAAATAGATTAGCGAGTCACACTATTTTCTGGAAAATATATTGGAAAAGTAAAGTGTTGCATAGTAAGAGTCAAGATCCCAAGCGTTACACAAACTGTATTTTTTTTCAAGAAAAATTATCCTTATAGCATTTCATTTTAGTTCAGAGCACACAATATGCTAGCATTTGAGAACTCAATTTTATGCATTGCTGCCAATATACAGCTCACTAATCAACAATTGTACGAACAAAACTAGTTTCATGCTGTAACAGTCTAAAAGCTAGATTTTTAGAAGTCTAAAGAGTGACATAAAGACCAACCAGACGTAAAGCAGACTATGTTCACAGTTGAAATATGCTATGTCTCAGAATGAAAGCTTACCTAACTTAATTAACAAAAATCAAATCAATAAAGTAACACTTTAAATCCTTACAGTAACAGCTTCCCACATGTGCTCCAGCTTATGTTGTTCTATGTCCGTCCATGAGTGTACCCGCAGCGGGCAAGTATTAGAATCACGAACTAATAAACCTAAGTGTCTCGTAAACGATGTCTGATTCTGCCCAACAACTCGATTGTGGTAGAAAGTGACTCTTAACTTTTCTCCAGGTTTCAGTTTTGCAACATCCTTACAAATGTTCTTTCCTCTCACATTTTTTGCCTTTGCAGATTCACATGGACCTGCAAATTATGATTTAATTCAACATAACAAAATATTCCAATCCACCAACAACAACAAAATAGTTCACACGAGACGATAAATACTTATTTCAGTTCTATGAGCTTCTTGCGTCGCTTCAGCTTCTTGACAGGAGTGGCCATCTTCCATTGGATTAAAACCAAGAGGCACATGCCTATTTTCTTGTGCTCCAGATATATTTGGCATACTTTCTCTGTATCTTTGGCTGGCAGTAGTCTTATAGCCTCTCACCTTTTTTGCCTTTTCAGATTCAAATGGACCTGCACATTATAATTTAATTCAACATAACAAAATGTTCCAGTCCACCAGCAACAACAAAATAGTTCACACGAGACGATAAATACTTATTTCAGTTCTATGAGCTTCTTGCGTCGCTTCAGCTTCTTGACAGGAGTGGCCATCTTCCATTGGATTAAAACCAGGAGGCACATGCCAATTTTCTTGTGCTCCAGATATATTTGGCATTCTTTCTCTGTATCTTTGGCTGGCAGTAGTCTTACAGCCTCTCACCTTTTTTGCCTTTTCAGATTCAAATGGACCTGCACATTATAATTTAATTCAACATAACAAAATGTTCAAGTCCACCAGCAACAACAAAATAGTTCACACGAGATGATAAATACTTATTTCAGTTCTATAAGCTTCTTGCGTCGCTTCAGCTTCTTGACGGGAGTGGCCATCTTCCATTGGATTAAAACCAGGAGGCACATGCCTATTTTCTTGGGCTCCAGATATATTTGGAATAGTTTCTCTGTGTTTTTGTGTTGCAACAGTCTTACACCCTCTCACTTTTTTTGCCTTTTCAGAATCACATGGACCTGCAAATTTTGATATTAAAAAAATTTAACAAAAGATTGCAGTTTATTAACAACAAAAGACTATTTTACATAAATAATAAAATACTTATTTCACTTCTCCGAGCATCTGGCATCACTTCCGCTTCTTGATCGGGGGTAGCATCGTCTTCCATTTGATCAAAAATGGGACGAACAGGCCAGCTTTTCTGCTTCAGCTCATTCGGAATAGAAGTTGATGCATTACAGATTTTATTTTTGCCAATTGAACTCCTCTGTTCAGCATTAACTCTTACAGAGCCCAAAGTTCTTAAGCTTAGCCCTCGTCCCCTTGCTAAGAAACCGGGTTGAAGGTATGCATGCCTAGCAATCTTCGCAGTTGATCCCATTTCACACTTCTGAAATTTTAATGGATTCATCTTAACCTGATACACAAGAACAAAAAGAGAACAACAGGAGCACAAATTGTTAAGTTTCTTAAACAAGATATCAAAATAGGAAATCAAGTTTTCAATAAGCTAAGTAATATTTAAGAACATTCAGAAAATATACTTGTCACATTATCCAAAAGATCAAATTTCATAGAAAAGGATTTCAGAGCAAATACTACAAAGAATTTTTATTACCATAAAGGATTTGACAAAATTAAAAGGATTAAGCCCTTAATATTCATCAGTTCTTTTCCTTTTCAATTGAGTAGAGTTATCTACTTCCTCTAAGTCATCATTTGTTTCTTGCAAAACATCAAAAGAATCACGAGGTTGAACCTTTTGCACAACATGCCAGCCTTTATTGGAATGATCCGTAGCATAAAATACTTGTGTCGCTTGGTTGGCTAACACAAAAGGCTCATCTGTTTTCAAAAATCGATGGCGATTAACACTTACAAAGCCATATTCATCCATTTTAACTCCATTTTCTTGGTCATACACATCAAACCACATACATTGAAATAAAATCACTCTTCTTCCCCCGACAAATTGTAATTCAAGGACCTCAATCAATTCTCCATAGTAATCAATACTTTTATGTTCTTCATCAGTCTCACCGATGACAACCACCCCACAATTCTGAGTTCTCAAACCTTTATCATAGTCTTGCACATGAAACCTATATCCATTAACAACACAGCCTTTGAATCTTGTCACATACGGCAAAGGACCATGTGGCAATGAGAGCAAATCTTTCATTTTCTTAGAATCGTCATGCATATGTAATCCTGCAACCTATCAAGATCACATACATATATTAGCACATATTAATTTTTTCCTGATTTGAATAAAACTAATGCTCAATTAATACTCACCTTTTCTTGTAACCAACTAATGAATTGTCTGTTCTATTCTACATCTGAACTACTTTTAGAGGCATCTATAGGAATTTGTGAGTACTCTCTACACAAAGAATTTAAGTAAACAATGTCATTTTAAATGAAAAATATGGATACAGTACTAGTAAAGTTATTAGATTTAGTCATTACTTACTCGAGATAAGGTTGAACTTCATCACAATTCTTCAAAATATAAAAATGTGCCTGCTCCATGTCATGTGAATCAAGTTTGTCATTTTTTCCACCCCTTAAAGTCTTTCCAGGTTGACAAAAAATTGTCAAACCTCCATCGGGTTCAATGGAACCACCATCATAATTTTGTTCAAGGCGATTAAACTTTGTCTCCATCGTATGCAAATACCTCGAACATAGAGTCATACATTCACTTGCTAAATATCCTTCTGTTATAGAACCTTCTGGGCAAGCCATATTACGAATAAAAGATTTCATAAAGTGAAGATATCGCTCTATTGGATACATATTTCGATATTGAACAGGTCCAGCAATCTTAGCTTCATTAGCTAAACCATGATATCAAAAAATGTAGGAGGGAAGACTCTTTCTAACTTGCACAGTGTTTTTGGAATTTGGGCTTCTATTTGTTCTAATTCATCCATGCTTAAACATTTTGACCAAAGCACATTGAAGAAAAACGACAACTCAATAAGAGGTTCAGTCACTGATTTGCAGAGCATACCACGTAGTGCAAGTGGGAGTAAATACTGCAGAATGACATGACAATCATGACTCTTTAAGCCTGAAAGTTTGCGATCTTTAAGGTTGACACATTAAGAAATATTTGATGAAAATCCATCTGGGACCTTTAGATTCTTTAAGAAATGGGAAAACTTTTGCTTCTCTTCAGAAGATAATGTAAAACATGCCGGTGGTAAATCATATTTATCCCCATTTTCTATTGGATGTAATTCTTTCCGTATGGTCATCGCTTGCAAATCTAGTCGAGTACTCAAGGTGTCTTTGGTTTTCCCTTTGACATTTAAGATTGTCCCCAAAATATTATCACATATATTTTTCTCAATGTGCATCACATCTAGATTATGTCGCAACAATAGAGTTTTCCAATATGGGAGATCAAAGAATATACTCTTCTTATTCCAATTATCACCCCTGCTCTCATGTGATATTTTGGTCTTCTTCTTTGGATCCTTTGTTAGTGGTAACCCATCTAAATCATCCACTTGATCAAGTATATCATCACCGGACAATAATTTTGGTGGTAATCCCCGCTCCTTAGTGCCGTCAAATGAATCTTTATCATTCCTCCATTTGTGATTAGGAGATAGAAAGCATCTATGGCCCATATAACACTGCTTTTTACCATTTTGTAATCTAACGGAACAAGTTTCCTTATTGCAACACGGGCAAGCCAATTTCCCTTTTGTGCTCCATCCAGACAAATTAGCATATGCTGGAAAGTCATTAATGGTCCACAAGAGAGATGCATGCAACATAAAATTCTGTTTACTTGACGCATCAAAGGTCTCCACCCCAGTTTCCCATAATTCATTTAATTCCTCAATCAGCGGTTGGAGATAAACATCAATTGCATCCCCCGGACTCTCAGGACCAGGAATAAGTATTGACAAAATAAAATTATCTTGCTTCATACAAAGCCAAGGTGGTAAATTATAAAGAATAAGTACCACAGGCCAAATGCTATATGGAGTTCGGGACATTCCAAATGGTTGAAAACCATCACTAGCAAGTTCAAGTCGAACATTACGAGGCTCAGCAGCAAAAGATTGGTGAAGTTCATCAAATTTTTTCCATGCCATTGAATCAGCTGGGTGCCGCATTATACCATCATCAACTCTTTTATCATGATGCCACGTCATTAAAGAAGATGTCTTTGAAGACATAAATAATCTTTGGAGTCTTGGCTTTAGAGGAAAATAACGTAAAGTTTTGCAGGGAATCTTTTTTCCACTTTTAAGTTTGGTTTCCCCACTATGCTTATCCTCCTTCCATCTAGACAGGCCATAAATTATGCAAGATTCAAGAAGCTTATCGTCCTTCTAATATAACATGCAATCATTCTTACACGCATCAATTTTCTTGTAAGAAAGCCCAAGCTCTCGTATTATCTTCTTCGCCTCGTAATATGAATTTGGCAAGTTTGATCCATCAGGCAATAAATCTTCCTTTAATATCTTCAACAACATCGTAAACGACTCATTGCTCCAATGACCAATACTTTTAATATGAAGCAATTTAACCATAGTAGAAAGTTTAGAAACTTTTGAATTTTCATATAATGGTTGTTCAAAATCCTTCAAGAGCCCATAGAATTTTTTTGCTTCAACATTTGGTTCCTCGCCAAGAAAATCATCACCATTATTGTTCATATGGTCGTCGCCGAAATTGGGGTACAAATCTCTTAGAAGATCATGTATTTCATCCTCACCATCACCCTCTTCAACGTCGTTGTCATCTGGAGATTCAGAATTTGATTGTGCTTCACCTACCCTCTCCCCATGGTGATACCAAAGAGTATAATTCCGTAGTATCCCATGTACTATTAAATGTGACTCAACTATCTTACGTGTTCTTGAAAACGCATTACAACATTTGATGCATGGACAACGTATCGACTCTGGTTCTCTCAAACTTGTAAAAGCATAATCCAAAAAACTTTCTACCCCAAGTACGTAAGCATTATCAAGTCGATCATCATCAACAAGTTCCATCCATTTCTTATTAGGTGCCATAGTCTTTGCGCATGTAAAATAGATGTAAAAAATTATATTAGGTTTTAACAGTAAGTATAAATATACATTAATAAAACAACAAAAGAAGTATCACAAGTCACGATCAGACTCTACAACCAAGTACAATCAGGAAGTATAAACATATGTATGAGTATTACTACCACAAAATCAAGAAACAAGTACTTATTAACCAAATAAATGACAAGCGCGCGTGAGGGGACACTTCAAGAAAGAAATAATACAAGTCACGATCACATCCTACAAGCTTTAACAGGAAATAAAAATGTACTTCACTAAAAGTTCAACACATAGTTAAGAGCAAACCAAAATTTCCTTCCGTTCCTAAGTTAAAATTAGTGGATAATGGCAACTATTTACCAATCTACTGGAATAATTTAGAAACCAAGCTTCGACACGATTCATCAATTAGATCCATAATAGACTGTATCCAACCATATCCAAAGACATGAAAAATCTACATCCAACCATATTCCACAATTAGTAGCTACACAATTTGATAGAGATATACCTTGATTCGTAGGAGTTATTGTAAAAATAACCAGCAACATAGTAATGATAAATCAACCATTACAACAAAAACTTCTTTAACCTCACAATAATCATTTATTATATTTAATTTAATATTGTAACTACAACTTTACATTCTCAAAGCTACTGGTAGCATAATTTCACTACTTTAATGTTTGTCTTCTAACTTAATCATCTTTCATAATTTTGAGATCTCTACTAGCCATATTATTTGTAATAGGTCCTTCTAATCTAGTCGCTTGGCATTAATTCAGTAGATCGATTAGCTTAAAGTTTTCTGTCGTTTTTATTTGAGCAGCAAACTATGAAGTGCTCTGCTCTGAATTACAACTCCAGGGATTAATAAATATTTGATTAATTACCAAGATCTAATCACCATCCTATATACGATCCATTTCTAAGAAAACTAGACGAACAACAGATCCTACTTTGAATCCAAAAACATGTAAGTCTAAACTATTCCGCAATACATACATGTTTCATATCCAAAAACATAATCAACATAAATGAAATCAGAGCTATGTGGGCGAAAGGCTTAGGCCAAATCTTTTTCTATCATGTAGTTAACGCTGAATTGAAAACTAGTGAAGAAGAATGATTATTCATCTTTAAATTATGACTACATCGCTAAACATACACCAATTATCAACCTAAAAAGAAAAGAATTCATATTAATTAGTTTCTAACCTTTAGTTTTGGACGGATCGACTGCCCCAGCGGAATCGACTGCCCCAGCAGAATCTTAGTACGATTGTTGAGAAGAGCTTTTTGCTTGCGTCTTTTTGTAATTGGAGCAGATTAGTCGCAGGTTTGATTTGGAGCACTATAGCTATAGTATTCTAAAGACTGCTCTTACTTTCAAAACAAAGAAAGGCTTAGGGTTCTTATTTAGGTAGGGCTGATCTTATAGCAGTTTGAAGGTGAAGTAGTTGCAGAATTCTCAGCATATTTTTCGAGCTCTTGCTAACAAAATAGAGAAGCATAAGGGATTTCTTTGTATCTCGCTAACAAAATAGAGAAACGTAAGGATGGCCTCCTTTTTTCTAGGTGGGGTAGTGGGCGGATGGGTGGGGTAAGGGAAAAAAGGGAGGGAAAAAAGTCCGCTCGTTTTTCAGTGTTTTAGTTCTGTTTTTAACGGAGGGATATTTAATTTTTTACAACCAAAAATTATCCCTTCGCTAATATTGTATTAAAAGCTACATTTAACGTCAGGAAAAACTATCGGTCGTTGTTAGTACACTTTTAACGACTGGATTTATGTCCCTTCGCTAAACAATGGTCGTTAAAAGGCCAATTTCCTGTAGTGTACTAGCATCACTGTTATTTCCTCGTCTATCGATTCATCGAGTCCTCTCTATCTGTATTCATCTAATATTCCTGGAATCTCTTTAGTCCCTGTGCTATTCAATGGTACTGGTTTTGGGTCATGGAAACGTGATGTTACTTTTTCCTTATCGGGTAAGAACAAGATAGCTTTTATCGATGGATCTTGTTCAAAGCCAGATGATGATTCCCCACTTCTGAATCAATGGAATCGTTGTAACAATCTGGTCATTCTTGGCTGACCAGTTCTCTTGCTCCTAGCATAGCAGATAGTGTTCGTTATTCAGACACTGCTGAGAGTATCTGGGAGCAATTGAACAAAAGATATAGGGGGGTTAATGGTGCACAAGTGTTTGAGTTGAAGAAACAACTAGCCCATACTGTTCAAGGTACCCTTGACATAGCATCCTATTTCAACAAGCTTAAGAAGTTATGGGATGAGATAGGAGCTTTACGCAACCGTTGGAATAAAGCCTGTCAGTGTGCTGCTAAGGATGACATTAAGAAGGAAGAAGAGGAGGATAAAGTTTATCAACTTCTCATGGGGTTATATGAGAGCTATATGAGTGTGAGAGGCAATGTATTCATGATCCAACCTCTTCCTTCCCTGGACACTGTTTATAGCATTCTTCTTCAAGAAGAGAGTTGGAGACAAGTTTCTAATAATACCCCGTTCACCCCTGACTCAGCTTCCTTCCATGCCAACTCTAACTTCACCAATTACAAGTCATACACTGCTGGTAAACATTATGACCAAAGAACCACCAATACTCAGAACAAATATCAATCAAGGGACAATTCTTCAGGCTAAAACAGAAACAACCAAAGAAACAACTACAATTCACAGAGGGGAAATCAAAAACAAAACTATGAGCCATTTTGTAGGTATTGTAAGAAGTATGGACATTATATTGATGGTTGTTTTCTGCTGGAATAAAAGAATTCCAAAGGGAAAGGTACTGCAGCCAATGCTACTGTTCAGAGTGAGTTGTCTGCTGTTGGGACTGATTTTGGGGATCCTCCTGATCCTGCCACTGATGTTGAACAAGTTTACACAGTCCTTGGTCTCACCAAGTAGCAGTACAACCAGCTGATTCAATTGCTGCAACATTCCCATGTTCTTAATTCTTCTCCTCATCCTAATCTCATTGGCTCTGCCAACTTTGCTGGTTCTTTCTAAAAATTTAGAATTCAGTTCAAAATCTTGCATGTTGTCTGAGTCCACAAAATTAACTTGGATAATTGATTTTGGAGCTTCTGATCACATGACATCTAATAAGGATTGTCTTTTCAATGTGACTCAATTGTCTGTTCCTTTCTTAGTTACACTTCCTAATGGGTATAAGGTTAAAGTTACCTGCATTGGATCATTTGCGTTAAATGACTCCATTATTCTTCATAATGTTCTATATCTACCCACCTTTCAGCATAACCTAATTTCTGTGCACAAGTTGATAACTCAGCTTCAATGCACTATTCAGTTTACTGCTGACTCTTGTATCCTACAGGATCATTCTCTGATGAAGCCTTTTGAGCTTGGTAGATTGGACCAAGGGCTCTACAAGTTTTAGTGGCACAAGTCTTCATCTTCACCAATTTCTTCTATTTTTATTTCATGCAATAAGTGAAAATTGTCTATTAATTCTCCATCTATTTCATGTATTCCTCCTGTAAATGCTTTCATTTCTCATTCATCATGTAACAAAGTTGCACAGTCTGATATGGATATTGTTTGGCATCAAAGGCTTGCATATGTTCCTTTTGTTAAACTGAAACATATATCAGCTATTTCCAGTTCTCTTTCTTTCAAAACAGTCTTTTCCTTGCGTTGTATGTCCCATGGCTAGACAAACCAGATTGCTTTTTCCTGATAGTAGTATACAAACCACTAAGCCCTTTTAATTGATACATGCAGATACATGAGGACCTTATCACACCCCCACTTACTTTGGCTCTAGATATTTTCTGACTATTGTAGATGATTTTACTAGGTCTACATGGACACATATAATGAGTTCTAAAGCTGACTCCTTTCCCTTAGTAAAGGCCTTTATCTTAATAATTAGAACCCAATTCCAAGTAATAGTCCAAAAGGTCAGAAGTGACACTGCATTAGAGTCAGGTGGTAGTTCATGTGCTAAGTCTTTATTTGCAGAACATGGCATTATCCACCAAACTAGTTGTTCCCACACCCCTCAGTAAAATGGAGTAGTTGAAAGGAAACATAGAACCCTACTTGAGGCCTCAAGGGCTTTGTTATTTCAGTCTCAGGTTCGCCTTAGATTTTTGGGTGATTTCCTTTTCACTTCCACTTACATCATCAAAAGACTCCCCACCATATTACTAAACAACAAATCCCGTTTTGAACTTCTATATGGCACATTACCTTCTTACTCCCACAAGAAATCCTTTGGGTGTTTGTGTTATTGAAACGACCTCGGTTAGTCGTTTCGGAAGTTAGGACTCCGATTGGCGTGCCGATAAGTTTAAAATATTCGTAATGTCCAATAGGACATATCTGTAAAATTTGAGCTAAATTAGACCTCGTTTGGTAGGCATCGGAAGAAGGTTTAAGCTTTTATTATCGATAAATATTAAAAAGATATTTTCGAGCTCGGTTTTTGCGAACAAGCTCCGATTCGAAATCCGAAAGCGCCGTAAGGTTTGTATGATTATTTATGAATTTTGTGAACTTTCGAAAGAGAATTTCGATGTTGTTCGGATAGTTTCCGCTAAAATTTCGAAAGTTAAATAATTTGTCCTTTTTCCATTTAAATTCGCATCTTGAGTTTTGGGATTCCGATTTGAGATCCGCCTTAGCAAGTGTGCTACATATATTTTGTATAACTTGTATGCAAAAGTTTGAATTATTTCGAATATCGTAGGGTACCGTTTTAATTTTTGTCACGAAAAGAAAATAAAATAAAAGAAAAGAAAAAGGAAAAGAAAAAACAAAACAAAAGAAAAGACAAGAAAAAGTGAAGGACGGTGAGTATGATCATAATCATACAAGAACATAAAACGAAACAAAACAGAACGGAAACGAGAACAAGACAGAGACAGCGAAAAAAATGCCAGAAAATGAGAAAAGAGCCGGAGAAAAGTAGAATTTTTACCTCAAAACATTCAGGTAATGATCTTCATGCATTATTTGAGTTTATTACATGTGTTTGAATATATTTTAACGGTAAAACTTAGAATATTAGACATCATTTTAATAAGTTTAACTGATAGTTTAAAAGGTCAATTGGACCCCGATAATGAAATTGATTATATATTCGTACTCAGTGAATTATGGGCAACATATAAATGTAATTTATTTAGGATTTGGTTATGTGACCATAAACCCTTTACATAGGCCTGATCTGCGTGTTGCGCATGCGAATAGGGTATCAGGTTCCTAACCGGATTGCCCTAAGATGTGAGGAATGAAGCCTTTAGCCTAATTTGATATATTTTTCTGCTCATTAAATAGAGTGGGATCATTTGGCAATGAAAACAAAGGACAAAGCGGTTATTGAGTGGCTGTGCTAACTTTGTAGCAAGGTAAGTGATTATATCCATTTCTTTGGAGGCATTTGGCCTCATGGATTTTCTACCACGTGTTCTTTACGTGTGTAGCTGCTGATAGGTGCACTCATTACGCCTTAGCTTTGAATTTACGTTGTATATTATATGTTATGTCCTGTTGCTGATATTGCATTGAGTATATGGGCATTAACTCTGGCTGTCATTATTGCATGCATATACTTCCCAGTAATCGATGAGAGTCCTGCACCGGTGAAGGATCATTATTGCATATACTTCCCGGTTGGCGATGAGAGTCCCGCACCGGTGAAGGGTCATTATTGCATATACTACTCGGTTGGCGATGAGAGTCCCGCGCCGGTGAAGGATCATTATTGCATATACTTCCCGGTTGGCGATGAGAGTCCCGCACCGGTGAAGGGTCATTATTGCATATACTTCCCGGTAATCAATGAGAGTCCTGAGCCGGTGAAGGATCATCATTGCATACACTTCCCTGTAATCGATGAGAGTCCCGAGCCGGTGAAGGGTCATCATTGCATATACTTCCCGGTAATCGATGAGAGTCTCGAGCCGGTGAAGGGTCATTATTGCATATATCTCCTGGTAGACGATGAGAGTCCCGCACCAGAGATAGGTATCAGGCATATGTGACTGCATTGCATCGTACCACATTCATCCCATCTCATTCATATGTGATTGCATTGCATCACACCGCATTCATCCCATCTCATTGCACCGCATACTGACTATTGTGTGTATTGTGTTGTGTTTTATGTATGCGGTATGTATACTATGTCGTGGACATATCTCAGCTTGCCTATATATTTCTGGCTCGTATTCTGGGTTGCGGGGATCGGGTTGCACGCCGCAACGGTATAAATATGTGGATTGGGTTGCACGCCGCAACGGTATAAATATATGGATCGGGTTGCACGCCGCAACAGGATGAATATATGGTTCGGGTTGCACGCCGCAACAGGATGTATTTATGATTGTTGATGTGTTCGGGATACCTATATGTTTTGGCTATCTTACGTTCTTGGTTGTTGATGAGTTTTTCATTCCATACGTGTTTCTAGTTATTATCTGGCTCTGCCTTTTATAATTTAAATAAAAGGAATTTGGTTATCTGTTTCTTTTCTCCCTGGCTAGCTATCCTATCCTTTGAGGTGGCTAGTCTGCCCCACTTATTGAGTCCTTTTGACTCACCTTTTTTGTTGTTTGTTTCTTGTCTATCTATTTCGTTTCGGCAGGTTCGCTCCAGGATTGAGTTCGCCACGTTGTGAAGGAGCGAAGATGACTTCAGCTGTCAGGGTGAGCCATCTTTTATTTCGGTTGGCCACCAGTTTTGTATTTATTATTTCAGTTGCATTTTGCTCCCTTCAGGAGGTATCTGTCTTCTTTTGTACTCTTAGATGTCTAGTCTGGATAGCCATAAACCTAGTATTTTGGGTGCTCGCACGGCCTAACTGGATTCCGGGTCGTGTCAGTTGGTATCAGAGCCTGATTTAGAGTCTATCCAGACTAAGGCAGTGTCTAGTAGAGTCTCGCTGATGGATATGTAGACGTCCATGCTTATTTACGAGAGGCTATGATGGCATTTAGGAAGTTTCACTTCCTTCATTTCTGATCGTGCGTCGATCTAGGATTCAAAAGTTTTTGTTAATTCGTTAATTCCTTTGAGGTAATTGTGAAACCCTCGTGCGACAAATCTGCAAACAATATGAGTTCAAGATTAAGAAGTCTAGCCTGAGGCTAGCACTGACGAAGCTCCGAGAGTTTTGATCGTGCTGACGATCTAGTTACGGAGGTTCCAGCCGTACGAGCTCGTGATGAGCAAGGGAGCAGGGCCTTGTGATTCCCTTGGCTCTCTACGATGTTTTTACGAGAATTTTGGCAACATAGATACCACAATAACCTATTATTCGCTAGGCAACTTATCAGGTTGCCGCAGATGTAGATGTTCAGTCTCAGGGAGCTTCTATTCCAGTTCTTAATATTGCCGCAGTAAAGTATGTTCCGGAGGCAGCATGTGTTGTGCCTCAAATTATTCTGGCTGGTTAGCTAGCCCGAGTAATGGCTCGGTCCGAGTATCTGAAAAGGCTGCATTATTTTACCCAATTGAACCTTCCGATATTCTTAAGCCACGCATCAGATAATCCCTGCGTAAATTTTTAAAATACAATGATGTCAGCATATCCTTCAGGCTCTTGATTATATCGAGCGGTATGGTATTGATTATTCTGCTTTCCAGCTTCAGGGGTCCAGCCCTGGACTGGTGGACTGCTCTCTTATTAGCTAACTTGATTCGATTTTTCTTCTAGATTCATGAAAAAAATTCCTTTCGAGTAGCGAGATGAAAAGTATTGCCAGTTTGAGTGGATTGGACAAGGTAGCCTGTCGGTTAGCCTGTTGATGTTTCAAAATATGAGATTATATTCTTTAGAATGTCTGAATATACATTAAAACTAGTCCATGAACCTTTCGAGAATGTTCAAAGATTTATTGGTGACCTTTCTCCTTCTTTGAGATCCCAGATGGTTCGAGAAATCGAGGTTGGGACTTCATTTGATGTTGTTATTGATATTTCTCAGAGGTATTAGGCATACCATAAGTTAGAGCGGGAGAGCAAGAGATCCCGTGACCCTGGTGGGCAACCATGGTACCTCATTTGGAGGTAAGAGTTCTGATTATTTTTAGGAGGTCACCTTCCAGGTTATCTCAGCTTGTGTCACGTGATTCTTAGAGTGAGCCAGTAGCTCGTCAAGATCAGATTCAGTCATTTCTTTACAGCTATCAACAATCTTTCCAGCTTCTATTTTTTAGCGAAAGGGTGGTATCATTGTCGTGAGTCTGGCTATCCTTTGAGGAGTTTTCCCTTACTCCAAAAAGTAGGTAGTCGTCTTTTCTCTCGTCATCAGGCACCTGCGCAGTCGCATGGGATTTCATTTAGATCTCAATCAGCCAGAGAAATGCCACCATACAGTAGAGGTTGAGAGCGTGGTGGCAGTGGTTCTTCAGAAGGTGATTATCAGGGTCGTGGCTTAGCTCAGCGGCAGAGGCAGTTCTATGAACTGCTAGTCTGGCAGGATGTTGAGGTATCCAATGTAGTACATCCATGTATTTCTTCTTTCATTATATGTGAGTAAGATTTCATTCTTCTGATCGGTCTGGACTTCGTCTATTTTACCATGTTTCCATAGCTTATTTGGATATTGTTTCTATTAAGAATCGGTTGCGGTAGAGGGGCGAGCTTCTGGTATGATTTATTTCTGGCATTTGTGAGACCCTACTAATTTATCTGGTCTAAATATGAGAGATTCGACAGTGAGTGTCGCTATTGTCTGCCTGGCATCTTGTTGTGCCACCTTCTATTATTATATCAAATTAGTTTACCTCTCTTTTCGGAATTTCGTGTTGGTTGGATGATGAGATTCTAGTTCATAACCATCAGAGAGTGTCATTGTTTCTTCCGGTGTAAAGTGGTTAGTAAGTAATACTCGATCTGCGTGTCTCCTCTTAGTTCGAGATGTTAGTAAAGTCATGTTATTCTATGAGCTTCTCTCAGTTATAAAAGAGTTTACTGATAAATTGTTGGAGTTTTCTTCTTATGGGAAGGTTAAATTGGCATGGATGTTTTTCCATAAAGATTATTTAATGTCTATCTCTTTAATTGTGATTCTTTAGTTAGCCTGACTCGGAAGTAGTGTAGCTCTGGGAGCCAAGCATATAAGAAGATGAGCTTCCTAAAGCTCTAATTATTTCTATCCTCAGTCCATTGCCGTCTCTTCTTTGTTCGGCACTGGTGAGTTTAGGCGGTCGGTAGCCTCTTGTAATATTCCCTGTGTTGAGCCAGAGTGCGTGTCAAGGTAGCCAAGTAAGCACATTATTGTGTTTCAAGGCTACTAAGGGTAATGGAGAGTGTCGTCCAATCCGTGAATTGAGCTATCGAGCGATGGTGCTTATGGAAAAGGTATAGAGTTGTGAACTCGAGAGTTGCAGCTGTTTGGCAACTCGAGAGGGTAATTTAGTAGCTCAGGTCTGAGCCGCATTCTGTTTTAACTAATTTTTCCTTAGTCCAACAGACGGTGCGCGGATGGCTATTGCTATTCAAGTTAGCTGTATGAGCTTATGCTCTAAGTGGAGGTGTCTTCCTCCTATACAGAATCCTAATATTAAATCTCTAAGGCATTGTTCAAGCGTGAGCAAATTCTTAGTTCCATCGACTTGTTCTATATCGTAAAGTATATCGACGATGTTATTTATCAGCAGAATCATGTTAATCCATCTAGAGTTTCGTGTATCTTTGTTTCAAAAATGTAGAACTCTCTTCCCGTGATCGAGGAAGGATCAGCTTAGTCAGAATAAGCTGGGTAATGGCATTATGATATTATCCAGCTATATTTTTATCCAGGAGTTTGATGTGCTTGTTATAATTCGGATCCTGTAATAAGAAGATAATGTCCGTGGAGTAGTTTATAAAGGTCGTGCAAGTACTTTTGTTATCAGCTTGAATCTTGCTTTAGACTTAGGCTCGTTCGAGGACGAACGAGAGTTTAAGTGGAGGAGAATGAAACGACCTCAGTTAGTTGTTTCGGAAGTTAGGACTCCGATTGGCGTGCTGATATATTTTAAAATATTCGTAATGTCCATTAGGACCTATCTGTAAAATTTGAGCTAAATCAGACCTCGTCTGGTAGGCATCGAAAGAAGGTTTAAGTTTTTATTATCGATAAATATTAAAAAGATATTTTCTAGCTCGGTTTTGGCGAACGAGCTCCGATTCGAAATTCGAAAGCGTCGTTAGGTTAGTATGATTATTTATGAGTTTTGTGAACTTTCGAAAGCGAATTTTCATGTTGTTCGGCTAGTTTCCACTAAAATGCTGAAAGTTAAATAATTTGACCTTTTTCCATTTAAATTTGCATCTTGAGTTTTGGGAGTCCGATTTGAAATCCGCCTTAGCAAGTGTGCTACATATATTTGGTATAACTTGTATGCAAAAGTTGGAATTATTTTGAATATCGTAGGGTACCATTTTAATTTTTGCCACGAAAAGAAAATAAAATAAAAGAAAAGAAAAAGGAAAACAAAAGACAAAACAAAAGAAAGGACAAGAAAAATTGAAGGGCGGTGAGTATGATCAAAATCATACAAGAACATAAAATGAAACGAAACAGAACAGAACAGAAACGAGAACAAGACAGAGACAGCGAAAAAAATGCCAGAAAATGAGAAAAGACCGGAGAAAAGTAGAATTTTTACCTCGAAACATTCAGGTAATGATCTTCATGCATTATTTGAGTTTATTACGTGTGTTTGAATATATTTTAGCGGTAAAACCTAGAATATTAGACATCGTTTTAATAAGTTTAACTGATAGTTTAAAGGGTCAATTGGACCCCGATAATTAAATTGATTATATATTCGTACTCAGTGAGTTATGGGCAACATATAAATGTAATTTATTTAGGATTTGGTTATGTGACCATAAACCATGTACATAGGTCTGGCCTGCGTGTTGACCGGATTGCCCTAAGATGTGAGGAATGAAGCCTTTAGCCTAATTTGATATATTTTTCTGCTCATTAAATAGAGTGGGATCGTTTGGCAATAAAACCAAAGGACAAAGTGGTTATTTAGTGGCTGTGCTAACTTTATAACAAGGTAAGTGATTATATCCATTTCTTTGGAGGCATTCGGCCTCATGGATTTTCTACCACGTGTTCTTTACGTGTGTAGCTGCCGATAGGCATACTCATTACGCCTTTGCTTTGAATTTACGTTGTATATTATATGTTATGTCCTGTTGCTGATATTGCATGGAGTATCTAAGCATTGTACTCTGGCTGTCGTTATTGCATATATTTCCCGGTAATCGATGAGAGTCCCGCACCGGTGAAGGATCATTATTGCATATACTTCCCGGTTGGCGATGAGAGTCCCGCGCCGGTGAAGGATCATTATTGCATATACTTCCCGGTTGGCGATGAAAGTCCCGCGCCGGTGAAGGATCATTATTGCATATACTTCCCGGTAGTCAATTAGAGTCCCGAGCCGGTGAAGGATCATTACTGCATACACTTCCCGGTAGTCGATGAGAGTCCCGAGCCGGTGAAGGGTCATCATTGCATATACTTCCCGGTAATCGGTGAGAGTCCCGAACCGGTGAAGGGTCATCATTGAATACACTTCCCGGTAATCGATGAGAGTCCCGAGGCGGTGAAGGGTCATTATTGCATATAGCTTCTGGTAGACGATGAGAGTCCCGCACCGGAGATAGGTATGAGGCATATGTGACTGCATTGCATCTTACCGCATTCATCCCATCTCATTCATATGTGACTGCATTGCATCATACCGCATTTATCCCATCCATACTGAATATTGTGTGTATTGTGTTGTGTTTTATGTATGCGGTATGTATACTATGTCGTGGACATATCTCAGCTTGCCTATATATTTCTGGCTCGTATTCTGGGTTGCGGGGATCAGGTTGCACGCTGCAACGGCATAAATATATGGATCGGGTTGCACGCCGCAACAGGATGAATATATGGTTCGGGTTGCACGCCGCAACAGGATGTATCTATGATTGTTGATGTGTTTGGGATACGTATATGTTTTGGCTATCTTACGTTCCTGGTTGTGGATGAGTTTGTCATTCCATACATGTTTCTAGTTATTATCTGGCTCTGCCTTTTATAATTTAAATAAAAGAAATTTGGTTTATCTGTTTCTTTTCTCCCTGACTAGCTATCCTATCCTTTGAGATGGCTAGTCTGCCCCACTTATTGAGTCCTTTTGACTCACCCTTGTTTGTTATTTATTTTTTGTCTATCTATTTCATTTCGGCAGGTTCGCTCCAGGATTGAGTTCGCCACGTTGTGAAGGAGCGAAGACGACTTCAGCTGTCAGGGTGAGCCAACTTTTATTCCGGATGGCCACTAGTTTTGTATTTATTATTTCAGTTTCATTTTGCTCCCTTCAGGAGGTATCTGTCTTCTTTTGTACTCTTAGATGTCTAGTCTGGATAGACCTAAACATAGTATGTCGGGTGCCCGCAAGGCCTAACTGGATTCCGGGTCGTGTCAGTTATGCTATTGTGCCTATCCCTCACAGAGATAAGCTTCGACCTAGAGTTGTACTTTGTATCGTTCTTGGCTATCCTTTTGCCAAGAAGGGCTACAAGCTCTATAATCTGCAAACCAAGGTTTGTTTTGTCTCAAGGGATGTGGTCTTTCATGAAACATGCTTTCCTTTTGCTACCTCATCTACTGCCCTTACTCCTACCCAAATACCTACTCATTTTCCTTGTGCACCTGATAGTGATCCTCTCGATCCTCCACTTCCCACATCTCCTTCTACCTCTCATCTTGTTTTTACTGTCCTTATACACCCTTCTAGTCCCCTTAGTCCTAAATTTGATCCAGATATTACTGTGTCTCCTCCACCTCCTTCCTTACCCACTGATGTTCTCAGGAAATCTTCTAGGCATCACTCTATGCCCTCATATCTGAGTGATTATGTAAATCAGCTTACTGCTTCATTCACTTGTTTCTCTGAGCAACATGTAGAGTGTTAGCTTGTTCATTATTCCTAGGCAGCTCCACTTCCAGCATGGCAAGAGGCCATGAGGAAGGAGTTTGAAGCCTTAGAGGCTAACAACACTTGGGACATAGTTGAATTACTGATGACATCTCTGAAATCAATGCTCTTAAATAGTTTCTTGTCAATGAGTTCAAGATTAAGAATCTAGGGGCTTTGCATTATTTCTTGGGTATAGAGGTGACTATTGTTCCTAATGGTGTTCTGCTGAATCAGAGGAAGTTCATTCATGACTTGTTGCACACTTTTGATTTCCTGGATGTTTCCCCAGTTGTTAGTCCCCTAGATCTAAATAGAAAGTTAAAGTTTGATTCTGGAGAGTTGTTCCCTTAGCCTGAGAAGTACAGAAGTCTGGTTAGGAAGCTCTTGTTCTTGACCCATACAAGACCAGACATATGTTCCAGTATTCAACATTTAAGCCAGTTCCTCCAGGCTCCCAGATCTCCTCATATGGCAGCTGCACTTCATTTGCTGAGGTATTTGAAAGGGAGTGCTGACCATTGCCTCTTCTATTCTTCCATTACTGACTAGTCTATTAAAGCCTATAGTGACAGTGATTGGGCTTCTTGTCTAGATACAAGGAGATCAGTGATTGGTTTCTGTATTTTTTTGGGTGATTTCCTGATTAGGTGGAAGTCCAAGAAGCAGCATGTGGTGTCCCTTTCCTCAGTTGAGGCTGAATATAGGTCCCTCAGCAAGGTAGTTGCTGAGTTGACATGGGTGGTCAAGCTTCTGCAAGATTTTTCCATTCCTGTTTCTCAGCCTATCTCAGTTTTCTGTGACAGTCAAGCCGCTATTCACATTGCCAAAAATCCAGTCTACCATGAGTGCACCATTTATATCGAGATTGATTGCCATTTTGTTCGTCAGAAGCTCATGGTAGTTTCATTATTTGTTCCATGTTTCTTCTGGTACTCAATTGGCTGATGTGCTGACCAAGCCTCTCCCTAATGTGCTTCATCATTCATTCTTGTCCAAATTAAAGGTGTTATCCCCCTTCAACTTAAGGAGGTGTTGGATTACTAGCATATTTGGCCTCTGGGCCACGCAAGAAATGTAATAGTTAGTATAGTTTAGTTAGTTAGCTTACATTTGCAATAGTTAGCTTAATTAGCCTACTTGTGTAAATAGTTAGTGTATGTTCATTTATTTATCAGATGTATATGTTGGCCCAATATATAAATAGAGGCCCACTCTCAGTGTGGAGGTTTGCCGAGATATTTTTCATTTCACAGACTTTATTACATTTGCAGTATAAGCATGGACATATTTAAAGACCAGCAAAGTCCCGCCCTGACCATTTCCAATATCCCTTTTTACCCACTAAGCTAAATAGAGTAAACTAGGCTTACTAACATCATTTTTTCTCAATTCGCGATAGAGAACTATTTTGAAAGTAAATGTTGGGCACGGGCGCTCCCAGCTAGTATTTTTATTTATGACCCCTTGTTGATGTAGCTTTACGTCCACATATATATCCACTGGCTCATTAGTTGTGATATCCACAAAAGTTTGGGTTTAATTCTTAAGTCATCTCCTAAGTAGAATGTATGAGCCCAAATCTCATAGGTTGTCCGCATGTGACTAACGGCAAAGGAAATATAATTATGCCTTTCAATGACTATATATACCGTAGCCATCAGTGGCGGATGCAAAGAGTAGTTTGCGGGTTCGACAAAACCCAGTAGGTTTGGTACGGATAGTATATTTGGGTTTAAAAATCATTAAATATGTACAAAAATCAAGTCGAGAACCTAGTTACTAACTCCTGAGATCATTATTCTAAAATTTAGAAGCCATAAAGTTCAAATCCTAGATCCGGTTCTGGTAGCCATCATCATATAATAAAGTTTAGTCCTCAATATTATTTCATTACCAATATATATGAATTCTCATTTGACTTGTTGCCCTTTAATCTATTCTCATCTAGAATTCTTATCTGTATAGCTCCTTCAGACTTCATAAATTCATTTCTCAATCGATGAACCTGTTTAGGTTCATAAACATGTACGTCTAACTCATCAAAACAATTACAACTCATCGAGAATTGCGGTGATTATAGAGTATTCGGTTTTAGCAAGTTCATATTTTTTACATTCTTGTTAGATGGGGTTTTTCATCATTAGAATTGTGTAAGGTAAGGTTTGGCCCCCCTTACTTTGTACCATCCTCTTTGAGGACTTTATTTATTATTATTATAAAAATACTCACTGGGCATCTTGCCTAGTGAGGATCCGCTTAAAAAAAACATGTACGAGCTAGCCAGTCCTCCAAATACGGGAGATGTTGTAGTGGTGGACGGACCTACAAAGTAATGCATATAATTTACAAAACTATAACACCGAGGCAATTGGTTTGCCTTTTTTATCCCTATAACAGTAGTTTAGTAGAGATGTCTCCGTTTAGTTTAATGAATAAATATTTCAGACAGAAATATCCATATGAATCTTATACCGACACCTGTATCTCCGCACTCCCCTTCTCGATGAGTATTGCCTAGACAGCACTTGCCGTTGAAATTCTTATCTAGACAACACTTGTCCTTGACCTCATCCTAAGAGGCAAGACTTTCTATTTGATAACTTAAAGTGTTGCCTGAAGATGAAGTGGAAGCTATTTTGCTAAAACCGTCTTAAAGTGGGGAAAATCAATTTAAAGTGGGGAAAACACTCAAAACCAATCAATTTTGAAGACACTGGGTGAAATTTTTTTAGTAATCTTCTGACAACACCAACTCTTTTTTTAATTTAAACCACATGCATCTTAAAATAAGTCAAAAGGAATTTAACTTAGAGACACAAGAAAAGAACTTCCACGATAAATCTAGGTAATATAACAATGATCATACAATTATATTTTTTTTATTTTCAAGTCACATAACTTATTTTCTAACCTAGAAGTCATACAATTATCAACCTTAAGAACCAAATAGTTGTGTGGAAAAAAATATGACACCTACTATTACGGAGATGCGAGTCCAGCTGGTGAGATTAGACTTAGTCTATAAGTCATCAGATACAGAGGATGCACACCCGCTCCTTGAGCCACGGCCGTTCAGGTGGAGCAGGCATAGGGCGCAGAGTATACATTCCACCGCCTTCGGGTTCAGAATCTCCTAGCTAGGGTTTCGTATATACCACCGCCTTGAGTTTAGGCTCATGGTTTTTATTAGTCTTTATATTTTACCATAATTAGGGCTGGGTAAATAATCCCTGCTATAAATACCCAATCCTCTCATTGTATTGTACATCAAGCGATTCACACAGAATCTGGCTATTCTCAAGGAATAAGATTATTAGTTTCTTATTTATTATTTGTAAGTGATTACTTTGTAAAGCTAGAGTTTAGCTTTGTGAGTGTTTAGGGTCTAGAGTGTAGCCCCTTGGTTACAGAGTTTGTAATCTAAAAACTTGATCTTTGTGTTAGTGGAAGTGTTCTCAAAATCTCAGAGTGTGGGTCGTTTGTTTTTTCCCTTGAGCAAGGAGTTTTCCAAGTAAAAACACGTGTTCTTTATCTACTGTTTTACATTTAGTTTGGTGAGTGTTGATCGAAACAATTGTACAAGAACTGACTTCTTGTAACCATGAGTCAGGTTTTTCGACGAAAATTGAAGGACACTATTCAAACCCCTCCCCCTTCTAGTATCCCTAGGAGATGCATAGACTATAACACTGTTCGTGGTGTTGCTGCTCCTCATCTTGTAGCAGGTCCCAGTGTTGTGCAAAACTCTTTACATCATTCGTGTGAATCTTGACAACAACCACGATTTGGCCAACAGTCTTAAGCAATGCCAAGGGATAAAGGGGTTCTCCAAGAGAGAAAGGTTAATAGTAGATCTACTAGTTGGCAGATGATATCGTCCAAGAAAAAAGATAAAAAAAATGGGAACTCCAAGTGGAACAAGGTAAGTTGGTGCAGGCGTCAATTGATAAAATAGGGCAACACAACGCATAATAATTTTGAAGCGTTCATAGATGATAAAAGCTTGGATGAAACTGGACAAAAGGGTGATACTTTGCAAGTAAAAGGGGCAGAGAAGATGACTAAAGCTGTTGCGTGCTACGAGAATAAATTGTGCCACTTAATTCCTTTGCAGCTTAGTCTTGAAAATGCGGATTGAGGCAAGAAGGTTGATTCGCTGAACGATAAGCTGGAGGATTCAAGTTTGAAGATGCCGAATAGCTTGGAATTAGTGAAACATGGGGAGGCAATATTGAAGGAGCAGCCTGTACCTTCATATATTGTTTGTGATCCTGCTAAATCTAGTACACAAAAGGCCTCCTTAATTCCAATTAATTTGCCATCAATAGAGTTTCTCCAATTAATTTGACATCAATAGAGTTTCATTCACATTCTATAGAATCGTTTAATAAACATCAAGGAGAGAGGACACCGCAAGCAGGTAAAGTTTCACACTCTCATGCTAAATCATCAAATGTTTCGACTTGTTGGGCTGATATGGTGGATGATGAGGATGAAATTTAAGCTGCAACTCCACGTGCGAGCAAACCTTTGGCCGATTCTGCACATGGAGTTATCTATACACCCACCACCAGTAATAACAAAAAGAATTTGACCCCTACAAATGCATAATTGCTAGAGAAAATGGATTTGTACGATACTAGAGGACTACTTGAGCGACAAAAATTATTTTTTAATGTCCCTTTGGTCTATGAGGGCGACCCTCAAGATAAGGAGGATTTTTCGCCTAGAGGTATTGAAGAAAAGAGTATAAAAGGGAAGCAAAAGGAAAATAAGCCAGTGACCAGGGTGCAGCCATCAAGAAGCTCAAGATCTAATGTTGGTTCATTGATAAGATTTAAATGACAAAAAAAACCATCTACATGTGAGATTGTTTCAAACAAGAATGATAGGGTCGTTCTTATTTTTTTTTAACTATATCACATGTGAAAGAAAGCGTGGTTTTTATAACTCCACTTTTCTCTGTGCTTATATTTCTTTTTATTATGTTAGTATTACCACTTTTGATATCATCACAGAGTATGTTATAAACTCTGCGGTGATCATAGAGTATTTGGTTTTAACAAGTTCATATTTTTTACATTTTTGTTAGATGGGGTTTTCCTCATTAGAATTGTGTAAGGTATGGTTTGGCCATCCTTACTTTGTACAATCCTCTTTGAGGACGTTATTTTTTTTATTATTAATAAAAATACTCACTTGGCATTTTGCCTAGCGAGGATTCGCTTAAAAAAAAAAGAGAGAGAGAGAGAGAGAGAAAAAGAGTAGCACTCCTTCTATCCCATTTTATGTGGCGGTGTTTGATTAGCACAGAGGTCAGAGCTAAAGAATGTAAAAAGACTTTTGAAATTTGTGGTCTAAAACGAGTCATTGAAATTTGTGTGGCTGAAAATCATTTTATTTTTACTTATGGAAATGTCACATTCTTTTTGGAACAACCTAAAAAAAAAAAAATAGTGCCACATAAATTAGTAGAGAGGGAGTACCATATTTTGCCCTGATTGCTATGTTTTGTAGCATTTGTAAGAAAATTAACTATATTTTTAAAAAAAGTCGAAAATCTATCTATTAATACAAATAAATCTCTTTAAGTAGTGTATTTGTGTAATTATTCCGAGAACAAGTAAGTACCAAAAAATTTCACCTAGTACCCTCAATAAGAGGTGGTCTTACCTAATTGCCCCCACTTAGAAATGTTTTAACTAAATGCCCTCCACATCATCCACCCCTCTGGGAAAGGACTCTTTTGCCCCTGACTAAACCTAATTCATATTGAACGCATTCCTTTCTCTCTTTCCCAGTTTCTTTCCTTGTTTCTTCTTTGTGTGCTGGAGATTTACGGGTTTGTTTTTCTCTCTTTTTCGTACGTTTATCTTATGTTTGTTCTATTATTTTTTCTTTAAAATATAATTTTTATTTCGCTAATGATTTATCTGTATTTATTTTTTCTTGTAATTTATTTATACTTATTGTTTATATTTATCTGTTAGTTTGTTTTGTATTTGGATGGATGATCGTTGAATTAAGTTTGAGCTTCGCTTGTTTTTGGTTGATTACGGTGATTTGAAGGTTTTTACTGGTATAGCTGTTTAGATTTTGTTGTTGCTCATTGTTTAGAGCTTAAAGTCTTGGCCATGGCCAAGAGATGCATAGAATTTTTCTTCAAGTTGGTTATTGCATTAGTTTTTAAAGTCTTGGCTATTGCCAATTTTTCGCAGAGATGTTTCGTGTAAGTTGTCGCTTCCAGCAGCACTTAGAGTCTTGGCTATTGCCAAGAGTTGCAAAGACTTTGTCTGCAAGTTGTTCACTGCAACAGAGGTAAAAGTCTTGCCAATTGCCAATACTTTTAGATATTTTCAGTGTAAGGTCCCCCATGCATCAAAACTTAAAATCTTGGCTATTGTGAAGAGTTGCAGAGACTTTCTCTGCAAGTTTGTCACTACAGTATAGGTAAAAGTGTTGGCAATTGACAATAATTGTAAAGACTAGTTCTACAAGTTGCCCCTCGCACTAGAGTTTAAAGTGTTGGCTATTGTCAATTATTGTAGAGACTTTTTTCTGTAGTTTGCTCTTTTCATCAGCCATGCATTCTGTAGTTGTTGCTGTGTTTTTCAGTTGTCTTTGCTTTTGGCCTGTTGACTTTGAATTATGGTAATGACATAGGAATTTTTCTGCATATTAATCATGAGTTCATGATGGCACTTCATAATGAATGTTTCCTTGTCTTTACTTGTTGTTTTATTATCATACTATTTTTGTAATTTTATTTGTTGAATATGCATATTTTATCTTTTGTTCCTATAGAAAGGAGATCAAAATTTTAAGTTTGAGCGCTGGTTTGATGCCAAAGGTTCTTGGAGTGGTTATGTGAAGTATAGTAGTTTGGTTAGTGAATTTTTGACGGAGCGGCAATTGACATTGTTGAAAGGTGGAGTTTTCGGCAAATTTATGGAGTATTTTTGTATATGGTCTTTTCATTATTGTTTCATTATATTGTTATTATGTGTTGTCATTTTTTTTCAAATTTTTTTTGCAGGTAATGGATATTGAATCTTCTGATCATAATCATGTACATTTAGATGTGGTGGATGATTTTATAAGTCAACCAAGATTTTCTGATGAAGGTGCCAGGAAGAGGCAAAAATGTGATGTGGGCGATGAATTTTCAAATTTTCGTTTGTTACCTCCATCGCAAGATGATCCGTGTAGTAGTCCAAATAAGACTTTTAGTACTGCAAAAGAGTTAGAGAAAGCTGATGAGTAGTTTTAATTACGTGTGTTTCATATTTACTCTGTTTTTTATGTTTATGTAAACAAATACACTTGGATGTTTGATATTTTTATTATTTTAAAGACTGTAGTTGTTTTGAATTGGATGAGATGAAAGTGTTAGCAATTGCAAGACTTCAAGGCTTTTTAGTTGTTGTGGGGGTGAAGGGATTAGATGGAAAGTCTTGCCAATAGGCAAGACTTAAATTCTAGTTAATTAATTCCAAGTCTGATATTATATAATTAATTTAAAATTAATAAATAATTCGTGGATGGTTGTGCTGGTAATGTTTTTGCCAAGACTTGGTAGAAATTTAGTTGTCAATACTATTGTCTATGGCAAGACTTCAAGGCAACTTAATTATTTCTAATATTAAAATCGATAAATAAATTTCAGTAGGAAGTCTTACCCTTTGCCAAGACTTTGCGTCAAGTTAAATTGAATTGGTTATCTGTATGAGTGTAAAGTCTTGGCTATAGCGAAAAGTTCAGTTTATTGATAATATTAACTTTCCAATCATGTTTGATTTTTAAAAATATTTATAATCAACAACTGCCCTTCCTTTTGATGCAACATCATGCTATGGTCAGCTTCATTCACAAAGAATTCTCATGTACTTGTGGTGGTGGTGGTGGTGGTGTTACTTGACATGTCATTCATTTTAATAATTTCTACTATGAAGCGAGATTTTCTGAAATTGTCACCATTCATCAGCAGATACATGCAAGTCATAAGTTCTTGATCATTTGTTACCATTGTGCCTCTGCACGTTTCAAGATTCGTGTCAAACCTTATCTTTGCTTTACTTTCATCAGTGTTGATGCTTAGAGCATTACAAATTTCTTTTTCAAATGCCTGGAAGGTTATACCGTCGAAAGACAAGTATCAACTTTATGTCATGATTTCTGTATCTGCTGTTTGCATCTCATTCCCCATTATAAGCTATGAAAATGCAATGCGTTGCCATAGTACCAATCCTGCACATAATCAATACAAATAATATGCTTTAATAGAAGCAGGATCATCGGTAAAAGTGTTGCCTTTTTCTGGGCTTAAGGTCATGCAAAGAAGTCTCTCTGAGGTGCCTATTTCACCAGAGCTGCAACTCTTGGCAATAGCCAAGACTTGGAGAGACTTTGTCTGCAAGCCCCCCATAGTAACAGTCTTTAAGTGTTGGCAATAGGCAAGAAGTCTCTCCTAGGTGCCTACTGCACCATAGCTGCAACTCTTGGCAATAGCCAAGACTTTAAGAGATTTTGTGTGCATGCCCCTCATAGCAACAGTCTGAAAGTCTTGGCAATAGCCAAGAAGTTTCTCCTAGGTGCTTATTTCACCGGAGTTGCAACTTTTGGCAATAGCCAAGACTTGCAGAGACTTTGTCTGCAAGTCCCCTATAGCAACAGGTCTGAAAGTATTGACAATAGCCAAGAAGTCTCTGCTTTGTGCTTATTGCACCAGAGCTACAAGTCTTGGCTATAGCCAAGTCTTGTAGTGAATTTGTCTGCAAGTACCCCATTGCAACAGGTCTGTAAGTCTTGGCAATAGGGAAGAAGTGTCTACAAGGACCCCATTGCATCAGAGCTGTAAGTCTTGGCTATAGTCCCTCATTGCAATAGGGTTGAAGGTCTTGGCAATAGGCAATAACTTTGTACAAGCCTCCCATTGCACCAGAGCTTAAACTATTGTCAATAAGCCAAGACTTTTCCAGAATTGATAGATTTGATTTTTTTTTTTATGAAAGTGCATATTACAATTACTGTAATCAATCTAATGTCATGTGTTTTTTGATTATTATGAATAAAAGTCATATCTCGTTTGGTTTATATAGAATTTTAACCAAAGTTAAGCATAATATAAATGACATTATAACTGTTAGTAAAATTCAATAGCAACTTGAAGAAATCTTATAGTGAAGCTTTGCTTGAACGGAACAATCTCTGAAAGAAATAGGTCTTTAGGGTTGCTGTGATCGCGTGAATACTGAAAAGGAAGGGGATGGACTGTGCGCGTCTTTTTATTTGTTTGTAGGGGTATTTTGGTCTGAAAAAAGTTTCATTAACTAATGAAGGCATTTTTGCTAAACATCTGTTAGTGAGGGCAATTTGGCAAACCATGGCTTCCGATAGCATATTTTTGAAATTTAGCCAGTACTTTTTTACAGTTTTTGCGCAAAATAGACAACTATGGCGTCACTGTTACAACTTTGACCCCTATCAGGAAAAGCTGTGAGCAACCACCAGAAAGAAATTCCTGGTGATCCATTTTGCGCAAAATAGACAACTATGGCGCCACTATTACAACTTTGACCCCTATCAGGAAAAGTTGTTGGCAACCGCCAGAAAGAAATTACTGCTGATCCTCAGGAACTTTCTTAAGGGTGCTAAATTTATAAGGCTTTCATTATTGGAGCCAAATCTGTGATGGAGCACCAGAAGTGTCCTACTATAAATCACCCTTGATTTTAATTTCCTATGTGAAGACTATGTATACGTATCAATCTATTAATTAAAGCAAGGAAGTCTAGCCTGAGATTCAGCCAAGTGTAAGGCAGATATAAAGCCACATATATATCTTTAGTACAAAGCTTAACTGACTTGTTACCTTACTAAAAAGGTTGTTAAATCTGACTTTAAAAATAAATTGACAGTAAGTTTTATCCATGTTGTCAACACCCACGCGTTCAAACCCACTTCACATGCACATTCTTTGAACCAAAAAATAACTGGCAATAGAGATCCAAACACTACAAGAAAAAAGGTTAATAGCGGCGGTTAAAAAGTCGTTTAACGGCAATTTTAACCGCCGTTAAACAATTCTTCCAGCGGTTCATTAACTGCTGTTGTTGGAGGCGCCGCGAGATCTATTAACGGCGGTTTTTCTAACCGCTGGAACAACCGCTTTAAATAAATTAACAGCGGTTTGCTCAGCAGTTAGAACCGCTAGAAATATCTAAAGGAGGTAGAATCTTACTTGATCTTTAGCGGCAGTTTTTTGAATTTAGCGGCAGTTATGGATCCCCCATAATTAGCAGTGATTATCAAACTGTGCCGCTAAAATATTTTTCAGTATTTGTGGTTAGACTATCGCGGCGGTTTCGACACCGCCGTTATTTTTTCATCTTTTGATTTTTTTTCTGTTTCGTTGTTAAATTGTTGAGAATTTATATTCAATAATATTTTAATTTGTTAAACTTCAAATTACATCCACCAACATACAAACTATAATTAATACTATATCATCCAACCATTCATTACTTAAACAAAAAAGTACGAAAAATATGGAATAGCCTTTTAGTCGGCTTTCTCGTTCTTAAAGACTTTCTGGCCGTTAGGCTGTTCAGACATAATTTTTTTTCAAAATATCAGTATGCAAAATGTAAGTCTAATATCTTACTAGAAATTATTATTAAGTTAGTAATTCTTTTACTCCTAAATATGAAACTAGGAAGAAGATGATCTGCCTCGGCCTTTGTCATTGTGACTAGCAGAGGATGAAGGTCGCATTTCTACTGGAGATGAGCCAACACCTACAACCTGAAATATTAAAGAAACATAAAATATTTATTAGTTTCACAATCGATGGAAAATCTTTCAAGAACCAACTATTAAATCAACTAACACGCCTCAATCCCAAATAAAGATATGCTTCTTTGGTTATGAATACAGTTAAGATTTAACACTATCTCTTAAAGAAGCCATTTTACTTAATTCCTTCTTACCTATTTACTTAATCAGAACATGAAAAATAAAGGAAAAAAGAAGGCAGCAATCACTTAGCATCAATCTTTCTGAGTCCAAATACCACTTAAAAGACCTCAAGATTTCAGCAATTAAGCTCAACCAGTCTAAAAAATTCTAGTACAAAACAGAAACATGAACTATGAGCTACCCCGACTTGTGAGTTTTAGCCAAACTCACCCCAAGTAGGATTTCATGCCAAGAAAAACAAGAGATACAGATTAGCAGATTGGCATATTTTCTGGTAAATGTTAAAAGGAAAGCTTAAACAAATGTACAATAGACATGTCATTTTAACAAGGAAAAATATTAACAGTCATTGTAACAAGCGCAACTAATTGACCAGAATGGTTAGTACCGAAGATGGTCCAGGAAAGCCAAGAAAATAGCTTAAATCCATTTGATAGTTCGCATAATGAAAGCCTTGAACTAACTTAAACAAATTTGTTTCAATAGTAAAATAAACAAAATTCTTTAGGAATGGACATAGACAAAGAAGAAATAGCAAACTCGACATGTTAATTCTATATTCCAAGCTAAACATTGCAAATTCAAATACCATGGAAGCAGGCAAAATAAACATATAAATATTGTCTTTCAAGCTATTTGTCATCCAATCCTATATGAATATCTAAACTTTACCAAGAAGGTTCAATCTTGCCCTGATTTACCAACAAAATAGAAAGAGTAAATTAGTAGAGAGGGAGTTGCATAATTTTCCTTGATTGCTATGTTTTGTAGCATTTGTAAGAAAATTAACTATGTTTTAAAAAATTCAAAAACCTATCCATTAATACAAATAAATCTCTTTAAGTAGTGTTTTTGTGTAATTTTTCCTAGAATAAGTAAGTCCTGCCTTTACAGGTTTTGCGCAAAATAGACAACTATGCGCCACTGTTACAACTTTGACCCATATCAGGAAAAGTTGTTGTTGGCAACCGCCAGAAAGAAATTCCTGCTGATCCATTTTGTGCAAAATAGACAACTATCGCAATTGTTACATCTTTGACCCCTATTAGGAAAAGTTGCGGGCAACCAACAGAAAGAAATTCCTGCTGATCTTCAGGAACTTTCTTAAGGGTGCTAAATTTATAAGGCTTTCATTATTGGAGCCAAATCTGTGATGGAGCACCAGGTGAGAAAACTACATTTTGAAGAAATCCCATTTCAAAATCCCAATTTATACATTTTGAAAAACATCCCTTATCATATCAAATAATCATCTAATTCTTGAGAGAATTTTAGGGATAATTATCTCCGAAATTCGACGATATGCTGCTTGGGTTGGATGTGTTCCATCCCAGTGTATGTATCGTGCTGGGCTTGGACAGACAGGTACTCCTGGAGATCCACAGGTCTTGTTCCTATCATAGTTATACTGTCTTCCTCCACTTCCACAGCAAGTTCTTTGTGTAAATCTTGGATCAAAACCTTGGCAAATACACAACAGACATCATGTTAGAGAAAAAGGACGGAAATGAGATAGTTGTGAGAGTTATCTTTAAGGAAATCAATTGGCTTCAACATACTAATTAGAATATCTCTTTTCTTAGATTGAATTAGAACGACACTATAGTAATAGAAACATACCAAAAAAGGGTGCACGATGAAGAACTGACTGGAATGCACCATAGTAGTCAGCATAGAGTATTACAACGTCAGGGTATTCTTTTCTAAGCGAGTCTAAAGCTCCTTGAAGAAGATTATTCTTGAGACTTGTAATGTCATTCAAATTGCGCAAGCAGCCCAGATCATCATATGATTCAAGATCCTGACTTTGAAATTGACTTAAATATATTGGAAAGCAGCCAATTGGAAAAGTTCCTGGAACTACTATTCTCCTGGCACCAAGTTGAACAACTTGCTACATTTTCATCACAACCAAAATAATTCACATAAAAAAATGATCAAGCAAGTTCATTAACGTAGCGATTGGTTCATAAAATATATGAAAAAATAAAAGACCTCACTTTTGTTGCGTTTACAATGGCGTCAACTATGTTTGGCACATATCCTTCAATCTCTTGAACTGTTCTGCCTTGGTTCAAGGCAAACTGTATGTCGTTCCGTCCTATCTCCCCAAGAAAAACAAGTGCTCTTCTCAGTCTATCCTGACACTCTAAACCAGAGAAGCAGTTTTACTGTTTAATTTTTAACCTTTACAAAATTTTGTACTTGAAGATCGAGATAGATTTATTACAAACCAGGTGGTGAGCTACAAATAGATGCAAGGTAGGCTCGAAACCAATCAATTTGAACACTCAAAGGAAACGTAGCAATGTTTGGAATTTGAACACCCAGCTTTTTGCCAAGGAAGGATAAGTCAAGGGCTGTGCTTCCAGCTACCGCAAAATTTACTCCATTTGTGAAAGAAGCATTCTTGTCCAAGTACGGATTTAGTAGTGGTAGCCCAAGAACCGTGGCTGCATCACCAATGCATAATTTGAGGTGCCACATGCATGCATGAATCATTTACTACTCTATTAATTCAACCTTAATTATCTTTTTCTAAAATGAGTCATTAATGATCATACATTTTCTTGGACCTGGTGGAATTGGAAAAAAACTAGTCTTTCTTGATTTTCTAATGGTAAGTCAAAACATATTTACGTAACGTGCGTACTTATAAGCATACACACTTTCAGTTTGGTATGTTAAACAGTTAAAAGACTAAAGAGATTATCACCTTAAAAAACCATACGGAGTATCGAAAATATTTGTAATAGAATAGTACCTATATAATCCACCATTAGACGGCCATCAGACCAACGGCCTGTAGGCCTGCCAGGAAAAGTTTGACCATACGGAAGCCGAGCAGCTGGTATTGTCGGACCAATTGTGCCTACTCGAATCAAATTGCCAGTGTCTGAGAGTGAAGCTCCAAACTGGTATATGGAATCAAAGGGCCTTACGATTTGTTGGTTTGATTTAGCAAACATAAAGATTAACCAAGTTGTGATGATGGAGTAAATGAAACTTGCAGTACTCATGGCCATAACAATACAAAGAATTCCAGTTTAGATCAATAGATAACTCTGAAATAACATGCACCAGTATATGCTATACGTAGAAACAAATGCTGGTAGCACTATGCTTACTCACAACGTATAAAATAAAGGACATATCCGCTGTTCTGTTTAAATGATGAAAACCAGCTCTACTGCCCCCGTACGAGTCCTAATTAATTTTTCTCATTTTGTACAAGTCCTAATTAATAAACGGTGCAATCTTAATGGCAGACCGCTATCACAACGTAGTACTCAATCACTCCATTAATGGCATAAATGGACATCCACCGAAGCCATGACATTTGTAAGGTTACAATTATTTTTTAAACTTGTTGTTTTACATTGGAGTTAAAACTTGGAATTTAAATTAAATTATTCTAAATTTGCAAATGGTATATTTTTTTTATAACAGGCTAAAAAAATATGTTCACATAATTATTCCATCATTGTGCCTTTTTTTTTATCCGTCCAATTTATATGACAAAATTTAAGTATGTAATGAGGTTGAGGAATTGGAAAAAAATTTTGAGACTTGTGGTCATAAAATTAAATGCTCCATCCGTCCTATTTTTATTTGGTATAATTTAACTAGACACAAAGTTAATAAATAAAGGAAGACTTTAAAACTTGTGTTATAAAATACTCCCTCCGGTCCATTTTATTTGATCACTTTCCTTTTTTAAAAGTCAAATAATGTAAATTTTGACCAACATTTTGAGATATATTTCTTCACCATATTAATATGACAAGAATAACAACTTGTAGTACTTTTCGTGTAGTTTTTTAATATCTAAATTATAATTTTAAAATATTAACTAAATCTAGTTCAATTTGAATCCGAAAATTGGTCAACTTGACTCTAGAAAAGTGAAAAACATCAAATAAAGTGGACCGAAGGGAGTAAGTTATGAAAATTTGTGTGGTTGTAACATGAGAAGGTTGAAATTAAATTACTTTTAAATATAAAAATAGAATAATCTTTTTAGAGCAGACTAATAAAAACAATACGATAAATAAAATGAAATCGAAAAGCATTTCATAAGATTGTGTGACAATAAGCTTCCCACGACATAGTGAGAAAGTTTAAGTTAAAACCGAAAAAGAAACTAAAAAGAAATTACATTTTCTGATTTTCACGTGGAAGGTAACAGATGGAGTATTTTACCGCTGCCACTAGTCTATTCCTATTCCTCTCTAATAAGTGAGGATGCTTAAGCAGGTCACCCGGCCTCAACCTCCTTGCCAATCAAGCGCAATATAGGAATTTAAGATTGTTTTGCTTTATGGCTTGATTTTGTTGTACCTGAAGCATTTGTTGTTGTACTACATCACAAGCTTTTTTATCGTGGACCCCGTGTTTTACTTTGTTGTGTAGTGCTCTTATGACTTTATATGGCATGTTCATAGTTTTTCGACAAGTGTTAACATGGACCCAACATTGTTCTCTCTCAGCTTCTTTTGTTAGTTCTATACTTCTATGTACCATGCGTTGCCAAGAATCTTCAAATGGCAAATGTTAGGTACATATTGCAATATTAGAATGCCCAACACTAAGCTAACGTTAGAACATAAATTTCTAAATAATTTTTAGGAAATATTTTTTGGGTGAAATTTGATATGAAAATAAAAAAGTATTTGGACATACTTTTTGGGAAACAATTTTTTGGCTCAAAAAGAGCCTTTGAGCTCTTGTGAAAGGAAAATTGATACGTAATGGTTATTTTTTGGCTGAGCTCTTTTTGAGTTTTTGGGACTTTTTGGGAGAAGTAATGATCAAATAGCATAAACAAACAGTTTTTCTCCCAAAAAATCCCAAAAATATCTCCAAAAACTATAAATAAACGGGGGCTAAGTCTGCCAACTTTCAGGATTAAACAAATCAAGAAGGTACCTAATTTTTTGACTACTACATGATCTTCAATGACAAATGTAACAGGGAGGAGTTCTCCCTTCTTCCGGTATATATTGCAATATTTGAATGCCTAACAGTAGTCATTATTGGTGTAAATAGGTATCCATGGAACATTAGTAGTGCTTCTAATTTTTGTAAGTTAACAGGTAGAGAGAGACATGGTTTCAACCGAGTCTAACAAGAAGAATGTGGAGATTAGGTTTCACGCCCCCCCCCCCCCCCCCCCTCCTTCATTTATTTACCTATTAAATTTACCCAGAATCTTACCTTCTGTATTTTCTTGACTAATTCTACAGTACTATCAATGGTCATGAAAGACCATCAAAATGCACATCATAAAGTTAGTTAATTGTAAAGTTCACTCTAATATAACTAATAATGAAACTGTAGATATTTATGACGGTCTAAAAAATAAGATCTAAGTTCATAGCTAAAAAATTCAAACTCTTAAAAATATACTACGAGTAATTTAGAGGAATATACTATCAAAATGTCAGTAGACAAATATGATTATATTGTAACTGCAACCCCATTTAAGCATAAAATGGAAGGAAGGAGTATTGCCATAATAAAATATTTTTGACCAATTTTCCTCTAAGATTTGAGCATGAGCATTTTGTGAATTTCTGTGATATCATCTCGATTTTTAGGTGTTTTCATTTTTCATAAATATTTCATAGGGCTTATGAAAGATTAAGTGGTTGTACCACTAAAATCCAATGTTACGGTCTCTGCAAAGCTGCGGGAATTTGTAAGTACAAAGTTTCGCCTGCTACTTTGCATGTGGGATTTGTCCTAATTCATCATCTTTTTACATTTCTTTCCTTTTTAAGGAGAAGCATACAAGATTGGAAAATTATAAAAAATTTAAAACATAAGTAGGACCCCACACTAAATTATACGGTCTCCCGAATGAACAAACACAACTTCTGTTGGAGCTGAGTGATTGCAGCTGGTGCAGCTCGTAGTTAGTGGTACAGTTAGTAATCAGTTAGTAATCAGTTAGAATGATTAGCTGGCAGTTAGTGATAGTTAGTTAGGAGATTGTATAGCTGGCATCTTTGTAACTTAAATGATTAGTTAGTTAGAGTAGATTGGTAGTTAGATATGCTCATTGTATAGTCTATAAATAGGAGTATAGAGAGTAATGAAATGCAGTTCAATTGCCACACAAAATATCTTAGCTCAAGTTCTCTCTCCTCCCTAACACTCCATCTTAGCTTGATCACTAAGCAAGCTGATAACGAGTATGAATTTCTTCATGGTATCAGAGTAGGAGACAATTGATCTCGATCACTGCTGAATCAAAGTATCTGTTTCTGCTGCATTCTCATTCAGATCTTCAGAACACATTGTTTTTTGAAGTTTTTTCAAGCAGTAACAATGGCGGGTACCAACAGTAACCCAGCATTTCAGAGAGGAGAGATTGATCACAATCATCCACTCTATATACATCCATCTGATACACCTGGATCAGT
Source organism: Petunia x hybrida (assembly GCA_037355625.1). Classification (NCBI taxonomy): domain Eukaryota; kingdom Viridiplantae; phylum Streptophyta; class Magnoliopsida; order Solanales; family Solanaceae; genus Petunia; species Petunia x hybrida. Next base: position 2,025,382 of record JBBBVM010000016.1, read on the forward strand.
GTTGATTTCAGTTCAGCTTACAGGAAGTGAGAATTATGGCCTTTGGAGCAGATCTATGCGAACTGCAATTTTAGGAAAAGGAAAATTAGGGTTCATAACTGGAACTTGCAGGAAAGATTCATTTGATGAAGCCTTACATGAGCAATGGGAGAGATGTGATGCGATTGTACACTCGTGGCTTATGAATTCAGTTGCTAAAGAGCTACTCAACAGTATCATCTATGGTACAAGTGCTCATCTTGTCTGGGAAGATCTGAAGGAAAGATTCAACAAAGCTAATCGTATGAGGATATTCCAGATTCATCACGAGATTGCAACCCTGACTCAAGGTACTAAGTCTGTTTCATCCTACTATTCAAAATTGAAGGAATTATGGGATGAGTTTGATGTGTTAGTTACTCTGCCTAATTGTGGTTGTGAGAGGTCTAAGGAGTATGTTGAACATCTTCAACAACAGAAGTTGTTACAGTTTCTCAATGGCCTTAATGAGTCCTATGATCAGGCCAGAAGGCAAATCCTGTTAAACTCCACAGTAGTAACAGTTAATCAGGCCTATAATATGATAGTTGAGGATGAAACTCAAAAACCTGTTAGCATGAATGTTGTGAATGAAAGGAATGATCCCATTGCTATGAATGCTGGTCGAAATGGACAATATCAGTATCCAGGTGGAAGAGATAGGAATGATCAGTATGGTAGAGGAAGAAACAATCAGTATCAGAGGAATAATCAGTCTGGAAGAGGTAGAGGAAGAAGATCATTTTCCCCATGTGATCATTGTGGACTAAAAAATCATGCCAAGGAGAATTGCTACTTCATCAAAGGCTTCCCAGATAACTACAATCAGAGAAGATCATATGCAGGGGAGAAATAACCATATGTCAACATGAATAGTGCAGGAAACACTAATCAACCCTTCATGCCAGGAAACTCAGTACAATCTTCATCACAGGCTGATGGTAAAAGTACAGCAAGTGAATCAAAGGGACACTACTTCACTGAAGAACAGTATAACCAGATTCTGAATTTGCTTAACAGGGACTCAGATGATCACTATGTGAATATGGCAGGTATTGCTATTTGTTTAATGTCCCATGCTAAGCATAATGAGTGGATACTTGATTCTGGAGCATCTCACCATATCACACCCAACTTAGAATCACTGAATCAGCAAAATAGACTCAATCCATCTAGCAATGACAAAATTCATCTTCCTAATGGTGAAAAGGCTAACATTATGCACATTGGAGAAATAGATATACTGGATCAGGGCACACTAAAGAATGTGTTGCATGTGCCAGACTTTAAATTCAGTCTATTATCAGTATCAAAGTTGACTAAGGATATCTCTTGCTCTGTCACTTTTTTTCCAAATTTCTGTGTGCTACAGGACCTTTACAGTGGCAAGGTGAGGGGGATTGGTAGAGAAAAGGCTGGCTTGTACATATTGAAGGAAGTTGCAGGAGTAACACCAGGTAGAATAAAGGCTGCTGCTGTGTCTAGAAGAAGTGAAGACTACAAACTCTGGCACAAAAGGCATGGCCACCCATCACTATCAATAATGAAGAACATAGCTATACTGAAAGGTAGCACAGATAGTTTCACTCATAATGATTGTATTGTATGTCCTATAGCAAAGCAGACTAGACTGCAGTTTCCAACTAGTACCTCAAGAAGTTACTTTCCTTTCCAACTTGTACATCTGGACCTATGGGGACCATATAAAAGTGCTACTTTTGATACGAAGTCCTACTTTCTCACAATAGTAGATGATTTTACTAGATATACTTGGATATATTTGTTACAACTCAAAAGTGAAGTAATAGTTGTTTTGAGAGCATTCCTGGCCATGGTGAGGAATCAGTTTGGAATCACAATAAAAGTTCTCAGATCAGATAATGGCACTGAGTTCTTCAATGCTCAGTGTGCTGAATTGTTACAAGAGTTAGGGGTGATTCACCAGAGTAGCTGTGTTTATACTCCCCAACAAAATGGAGTTGTGGAGAGAAAACACAGGCACATACTAGATACAGCAAGAGCCTTGAGATTTCAAGCCAATATACCCATTACCTACTGGGGTATGTGTGTCAAAACTGCAGTATACTTGATCAACAGAATGCCCTCCAGTGTTCTAGGGGGAGAGACACCCTATGAAAAGCTGTATAATAAGAAGGTGAGCTTAAGCCACTTAAGAGTCATGGGGTGCCTGTGTTATGCTACAAATCTACTGAAGAATGACAAATTTGGAGAAAGGGCCAAAGCATCAGTACTTATGGGTTACTCAGAGACTCAGAAAGGGTACATACTCATGGAGCTGAATAGTAAACAGTTCTTTGTTAGCAGGGATGTCCAGTTTAGAGAAGCAGTGTTTCCATTTGAGACCTCAAGTGGAACAGACAACAGGATTTTCGCAGACTTTGAACTTGTTATAGGAGAGGGAGACTTGGATGCAACTTTGCAATCTAGAAGAGATCCAGAACCAGGCATGACTGTAACTCCAGAAGAGGCTGCTGATGACCAACCAGAACATGAAGGGGGATTGCTGCAAAATGAATTGCAACACAATGAAGAAGAGATTCATCATGAAGTGGAAGTTGGTGAACCAGCTGTTGTCCCAACTTATGTTAGAAGAACAGCAAGAGAGAGTAAGGAGCCAATCTGGATGAAAGACTATGTGACAAAAGATAAAGGAAAGAACAAGAGTAACAGTTGCTCATATCCTATCAGCAACTATTTGAGCTATGCAAAGACATCCCCTAAGTACCAAAGCTACTTGGCCAAAACTTCCACTCTGGTGGAACCAAAAAGTTTAAAGGAAGCAGTCAAGGATGTCAGATGGGTTGAAGCAATGAAACAGGAGATCAAAGCCTTGGAGGAGAAAAAAACCTAGAAGCTTGTGGAATTGCCTAGAGGGAAGAACACTGTGGGCTCAAAATGGGTCTACAAGATAAAATACAAAGCAGATGGAGAGATAGAGAGATTCAAAGCTAGACTTGTAGCAAAGGGCTACAGCCAAAGGAAAGGCCTGGACTACCATGATACTTTTTCACCTGTAGCTAAAATGGTTACAGTGTGAGCAATCATAGCTTTAGCTGCTTCAAGGAACTGGAACCTTTGGCAAATGGATGTATACAATGCCTTTTTGCAAGGAGATCTGAGAGAGGAAGTTTATATGGAAGTTCCTGAAGGATTCAGAAAGAATGGAGAGAAGAAGGTATGCAGACTGCTCAAGTCATTATATGGACTCAAGCAGGCATCCAGGCAATGGAATATCAAGCTGACTGAAGCTCTTTTGGAAGCAGGCTTCACACAGAGTCATCATGATTACTCCCTATTCACACAGAAGCAGCAAGGAGAAATGGTGATAATTCTGGTGTATGTGGATAATCTACTCATCACTGGAAGCAGTGAAGATCAAGTTGAGTTAGCAAAGGGAATTCTACATCAGAAGTTCAAGGTAAAGGACCTTGGGGAACTGATTTTTCCTAGGAATTGAAGTGCTCAGGTCAGCTGAAGGCATATTGCTGAATCAGAGAAAATACATACTTGAGTTGATTTCAGAAATGGGGTTGAGTGGAGCTAAGCCTGCTGCTACTCCACTTGAAACAAATCAGAGATTCACCACAGTGGAATTTGATCAATATGTGGGAATACATGGAGATGCAGTGCTGCATGACATAAGTGCCTATCAGAAACTGATTGGGAAGCTCTTGTACATGACAATCACAAGACCAGACATCAGCTATGCTGTGCAGACTCTTAGTCAGTTCATGCAAATGCCTAAGAGATCTCATTGGGATGCAGCAGTAAGAATTGTGAGGTATTTGAAGACTGCCCCTGGGCAAGGACTTCTATTCAAGTCAGGTTATACTAATCAGTTAAGATGCTGGTGTGACTCAGACTGGGCAGCCTGTCAAAATACTAGGAGATCAGTCACTGGATATATAGTTAAGTTTGGAGACTCATTGATATCCTGGAAGTCAAAGAAGCAACAGACTGTGTCCAGAAGCTCTGCTGAAGCAGAGTACAGGAGTATGGCTTCATCTGTGGCTGAAATCACATGGTTGTTGGACCTGTTCAAGGAGTTAAATGTGCTGGTGTATAGACCTGTAACAGTATTCAGTGATAGCAGATCAGCTATGCAGATAGCTGCTAATCCTATATTTCATGAGAGAACTAAACACATTGAAATAGACTGTCATTTCATAAGGGACAATATCAAGAGTGGTGCAGTCCGGCCAGTGTTTGTGGGTACAAAGGAACAACAAGCTGATTTGCTCACCAAGGCTCTCACTCATGCTCAACACATGTACTTGATGAACAAGCTTGAAGTATTCAATGTCTTGGATCCTCCAGCTTGAGGGGGAGTATTGGAGCTGAGTGATTGCAGCTGGTGCAGCTGGTAGTTAGTGGTACAGTTAGTAATCAGTTAGAATGATTAGCTGGCAGTTAGTGGTAGTTAGTTAGGAGATTGTATAGCTGGCATCTTTGTAACTTAAATGATTAGTTAGTTAGAGTAGATTGGTAGTTAGATATGCTCATTGTATAGTCTATAAATAGGAGTGTAGAGAGTAATGAAATGCAGTTCAATTGCCACACAAAATATCTTAGCTCAAGTTCTCTCACCTCCCTAACACTCCATCTTAGCTTGATCACTAAGCAAGCTGATAACGAGTATGAATTTCTTCAACTTCACAAGTATATTACCATAGTAGTTACTAGATTAAAAAATTAGCTGCTTCAAATGAACGCCAAAAGATATTGAATTTTAGAATTTTACATTGAATACTGCTATAGTAAAACGAATCTCTAATGAAAGTTATCACTTCTCTTGCTTTTAAATTGTCAATTTAACTTTTTTGAGAAAGGTTGTCGGTCGAGTATGAACTTGAAGATACCATTTGGTAATATGAGTTTTCAAAAGTAATTTTAAAATTAATGAAAAATCATATTAAAATGGATAGAATAATAATATTTTATTAAAAATAAATAAGTTACAAGAAGTGTTACATAATGAAGATAAGCACAATTATAAATAATTAGGAAGATTAGTGGTACAAAGTTAGACATCTGAGGATATCTCTGAAATTATAGCCAAAAGCATAACAATAATTACTCGATCTAGAACATTATTTTTATGCATAAGATATTCATTATTACATGATTGTTCAAAATAAGTGGGTAAAAAGGAAACTAAAGAAGAAAAATAAATCTTGGGTCTATGCTTAGCCGTGTGCTTAGCACAGGCATTACACCGCTATTATTATGCTAAAAGTCAGAACTACATGTACGAGCTAGCCATTCCTCCAAACACGGGAGATGATGTAGTCGTGGGATGACCTACAAGGTAATGTTCATGTAATTTACAAAACTATGAAACCGAGGCAATTGGTTTGCCTTTTTTATCCTTATAATAGTAGAAATAGTCTCCGTTTAGTTTAATGAATAAATATTTCAGGCAGAAATATACATATGAATCTTATATCGACGCCTGTGTCTCCGCACTCCCCTTCTCGATGAATATTGTCTAAGAGGCACCACTTATCTTTGACCTCTCTAGCTTAGGCAACATTTATCGTTGAATCTATTCCTGTATTCTCTAACTTGAAATGTGCCTAGGCAGCACTTGCCGCTGAAATTCTCGCCTAAACAACATTTGTCCTTGACCTCATCCTGAGAGACAGCACTTTCTATTTGATAACTTAAAGTGTTGCCTATGGACGAAGCGGAAGTCATTTTGCTAAAACTGTCTTAAAGTGGGGAAACTCTCAAGACACTGGATGAATTTTTTTGGTAATCTTCTGACAACATTTAACTCTTTTTTTATTTAAACCACATGCATATTAAAATAAACCAAAGGAATTTAACTTATAAACACAAGAAAAGAACTTCTACGCAAAATCTAGGTAATATGAAAATGATCATACAATTATAACTTTTTTTTAAAAAAAACTTCAAGTCACGCAACTTATTTTCTCACTTAAAAGTTATACAATTATCACCTTAATAACCAAATGGTTGTCTGGCAAAAATACGCCACCTACTATTATGGGGATACGAGTTCAGCTGATGAGATTATATTTAGTCTATAAGTCACAGGGCACAGAGGATACACGTCCGCTCCTTGACTACGGTCGTTCAGGCGGCAGGCATAGAACGCAGGGTATACATCCTACCGCCTTAGGGTTCACAGTCTTCTAGCTAGGGTTTCTTATATACCACCCCCTTGAGTTTAGGCACATGACCTTTATTAGTCTTTGTATTTTACCATAATTAGGACTGGGTAAATCTCAACTATAAATATCCCTCTTCTCATTGTATTGTACGTCAAGCGATTCACACAGAATCCGGTTATTCACAAGGAATAAGATTATTACTTTCTTATTTATTACTTTTCTCTCGATATTTATTTACTTTCCTGCATAGTTACTGTATTACTTGTGACCCTCTAACAAATTCAATTATTTTATCTAAATAACAAAATTTATGGCTAAACATTTTGGCGCCCACCATGGGGCCCAGGCAATTGTAGGTACTTTACGACGGAAAAGACGCCGGCGGCGACATGCCATCATCAAGATTCGACTGACGGCTCATAACTCGACCGAAACAATTAAAACCATGAGCAGGCATCGAGAAGGAGCATTCATATATTCACTGTCGAGGATCTGCGCCCGGCAGTAGAACTAATGGATCTGCGTCATAAACTCGAGATACCCTAAAGCTTATCAACACCATCTTTGGGGGACTTGGGGTTGACAACACTGATGCAAGAACCGTCACGATTTGTGAGGTCACCCGGAGACAGCTAAGAGGCCTCGTGTCGATATCATTGAGTTCAATAGTAGAGAGATACAGCAAGTCTTCTATCCGCACCATGATGCCCTGATCATTACCGTACAGGTGAAAGATTCCCAGGTTAAGCGTGTGCTGATAGATCCGGGTAGTGCTGTAAACATCATTCACTGGGAAGTCGTTTGTCAGATGGAGATGAAACATCAGATAATTCCCAGCCCATACACTACAACCAGCTTCAACAGCGCCAGCGAAAAGTTAGTGGGAGAAATACTCCTCTAGGTCCACCTCCACGGAGTAACGAAGGTAACATCCTTCCAACTAATGACATTCGATCTCTCGTATAACATTATCTTGGGAAGACCATGGATTCACCAAATACGCGCAGTGCCGTCTACACTTCATCAAGTCCTCAAGTACCCTACTCCGTGGGGAGTGAAAGAGATTCGGGGGGAGAAGAAGTTGTCCAGAAGTTGTTACGTAACACCTGTCACGTGCACGGTACGTGCGGTAAAGAATGAAGTTGAAAACAAGCGCAAGAAGTTAGACAAGTTGCTCGGCCCTTGCCTAGTTACCAGTATACCATTTGGGTTCGAGGGGCCCGATGGGATCGTACCCCGAGAGCTAGCTGTTATGCCCCAAGATTCAGATGACGAAGAGAAGACTGCCCAAGCCACCGTCGACAACCTCGGCCCAATCATCTTTAACGAGAGGGTCCCAGATAAGAAATTTTACGTGAGAGCCAAGCTCTCAACTGAAGCCAAACAAGAATTTGCTAGCTTCCTGCGCGGTCGGTTACACATATTCGCCTAGACGCACACCGACATGCCTGAAATGTCAACCATCATTATCTTACACAAATCGAACATAGATCCAAGCTTTAAATCGGTCAAACAAAAGAAACGACCGATTAATTGTGAGAGATGGTTGGTAGTCCACGAAGAGGTCGAGAAGTTGTTAAACAACGGATTCATTCGTGAGGTCCAGTACCCCAATTGGATGTCCAACATTGTGGTGGATCTGAAAAAGAACGTGAAATGGAGAATGTGCATTGACTTCACAGATCTGAATAAAGCATCCCCCAAAGACTCTTTCCCGCTGCCTAACATCGATCAACTCATTGATTCAACAGCAAGCTATGAAGCCCTCAACTTCTTGGATGCATACTCGGGATGCGACAAGATCCTCATAAATCTATATGATCAAGAAAAGATTTCTTTCATCACAGATAGGGGGACTTACTGTTACCGGGTGATGCCTTTTGGTTTTAAGAATGCAGGAGTGACTTATCAGAAGTTGGTGAACCTAATGTTCAAGAAGCAGATTGGTAAAACCATGGAGGCATACATCGACGATATGCTGGTAAAGGCGGAGTTCGCCAAATATCACATCAGCCACTTGGAAGTAGTATTTGACATCCTGGATAAGATTGGAATAAAGCTCAACCCCAAGAAGTGTGCTTTTGGCGTGTCCTCAGGGATGTTTCTCAATTTCATCATCTCCAACAGAGTGATAAAGGCTAACCCCACAAAGACCAATGCAATCGAGGCCATACCTGAGGTATTGAAAGTGAAGTAGAGGTGAAGAGACTGAACGGTATCTCACGATCTTCGGAGAAGTGTCACTAGTTCTTTGATATTCTAAAGAAGACTAAAAGTTTCGAGTGAACGGAGCAGTGCAGCAAAGCGCTCCGAGAGTTGAAACAATATCTGGAAAATCCCTTGTTGCTAACCAAGCCATGCGAAGGAGAATTGTTAATGTTATACCTCATGGTGTCAAAAGTCGCAGTCAGTGTTTTTCTATTATAAGAAGAGAATGGGCAACAATCTCCAGTATACTACGTTAGCAAATCTCTCCTGGACGCTAAAACCCATTACCAGCATCTTGAAAAGTTGGAGCTCGCATTGGTAATGGTAGCAAGGAAGTTGCGGCCGTATTTCCAGAGTCATACGATCATTGTATTATCTTTTTTCCCTCTACAGAATATCTTGCACTAACCTGAGCTTTCGAGGAGGCTAGAAAAATGGGCCGTAGAGTTAGAAGAATATGATATCATCTATCAGCCGTGGACGGCCATTAAGTCGCTAGTCCTCATGGATTTTGTCATAGAATTCAGTGCCAATATGATGCCGAAGGCCGAAATCGAGTGTAAAATGATGGAAGGTGTTGCCCCGGGGAATGGGTGATCCATATCGACGGCGCCTCAAATATCAAGGGGGTCGGTCTCATGATCAATTCCTCGACCAAGAACATATTTTAAAATTCTGTTAGATGTCCTCCGGTTACAAACAATGAAGAAGAATATGAAGTCGTAATTAAAGCACTTGAATTAGCCTACATATTGGGGGCCAGGGAGATCAGTTTTTTTACGGACTCTCAGCTGGTGGTCAATCTAGTAACCGGCACCTACACCAGCAAAGATGCTCGTATGCAGAAGTACTTAGCCAGGGTGGAGAAGCGACTGAAAACTTTTCAAAAGTGGAAGACTACTTAGATCCTAAGGGAAGAGAACATGGAGGCTAATGTCCTAGCTAGTCTAGCGGCCGCTGCAAATAAGAACACAGATAGCCCATGAACTATTATTGAGTTAACCTATGCAGATATCAAGTGCCAAGAAGTCAACATCACAGGATTTTTCTGGGATTGGCGACACCCGATAATTAAATACTTGGACAAAGGAACTCTCCTAGAAGATAGAAAAGAAAGCAGAAGGCTAAGAGCCCAAGCCGCTTGCTACTGCTTGGTCAATGGACAACTCTACCGCCAAATATTTAGTGGCCCTTTAGCTAAATGCCTAGGGTCGTCCCAAGTTAATTATGTGTTAAGGGAAATCCACGAGGGGTAGAGCGGAAATCATTCCAGCGGAAGATCCCTGGCTCGTAAATTAATCAGGGCGGGCTATTTTTTGTTCAGATTGGAGGATGACGCGAGTAGGTTTGTTCAGGCATGTGACAGCTGTCAGAGATTCTCCCATATACTTCATCAGCAAGCGGAGTTTCTACACTCAGTAATAGCTCCATGGTCATTCATGAATGACCATGAATGGGGGATAGACATCGAAGGGCTTATGCCCAAGGCACCATGAGGCATCAAATTTTTGCTTATCATAATGGACTATTTCACCAAATGGGTTGAAGTAGCCGCCTACGCCCAAATCTAGGAACAGGAGGTGATACAGTTCATCTGGAAGAATATCACATGCCGTTTCGTCATCCCGGTAGAAATCACTTGTGTCAAAAGATCTCAGTTCATAGAAGACAGGATCACCGATTTCTTGGAAGAGTGTGAGATAAAGGATAACCTCGACGCCTTACCATCATGCGGCCAACGGTCAAGCTGAGTCTTCTAACAAGACAATAGTGGAAAGCCTGAAAAAGCGGCTCAAGGAGGCCAAAAGAAATTGTCCAGAGGAATTATCAGGGGTACTCTGGGCATACCACACCACGTTCAAGGCTAACACCGGAGAAACCCCATTTTCATTAACATACGGGACGGACGCTATGAACCTCATGGAGATAGGGGAATCCAGTCTATGATGGTCGTTCGCTGAAGAGGAATCAAATAATGAGGCTTTAGCAACCTCACTTGATGTCCTGGATGAACACCAGGAAATAGCGGCCATATGCTTGGCGGCCCAGAAGCAATGGGTGGAATAGTATTAAAATGCACGGTCCAATCTACGTTCCCTCAGCATAAGAGATCTGTTCCTTCACAAAGTGACTCAAAGCACCAAGGAGGCAGGCACTGTTAAGTTGGCCCAAATTGGGAAGGACCTTACAGGGTCCGAGGCATAGCTGGAAAAAGTGCCTACATTCTTGAAGACATGCAGGGAACGACCATTCCAAATAACTAGAACATCTCTTCGCTTAAGAAATACTATTCTTGAAAGGCCAATTGGGCCCATATACTCGAGATATGTTTTTTCCCTTTTTTGTTTCTCATTCTTTGTCTTTATTACTTTATGCGGGCCCTCAGCCTCGCCTCTGTTCTCTTGGTGGCTTTGCGCCCTCTTTTATCAATTAATCTACTATTCTACTTAGTCATTTTTCCAAACAGATCTATCTAGGATCCAACTATTCATAGCCCCAGCACAACTTAAGTTGAAGTAATACACTTACTTTTCGTTATAAAAAGTATGGTAAACTACTCGTTTAAACACTATAAGAAATTAGGCGTTTTTTGAATTCCTAAATGGTCGGACATTAGTCGGATGGCCGACTGATATCCGACCAAACATGGCGGTCGGATAAATACTGGTCACAAGAAGGCATCCGACCTACTCGGTTGGACAAATCGACCGACAAACGGTCGGCTAACAGCCGGATAGGTGTGCATGGTGTAACAATTTTAGGAAAAACGTCTGACCGAATCGGTCGGACACATGTATTTCTGGAAATATTTTTGTTGACGTGGCCGACTAAATTGGTCGGACAGATGAATTTTTGGGAAAAAAATCACGCAGATTTCGGACCGATTCGGTCTGAAATCTGGGTAAAACCTGCTAAATAAAACATGTAATAAGAGCTCCACCACCTGTAAATGCAGTAAAATCCAGCACCCAATAAACGATAGACTTCTACAAGCCTTAATATTTTTCTAAAGAAGGCTTATTGCCTTTAAACTAAAACTCTAACAATTTACATAACATCAACACTTCATAACAATCAAACAAGTCAAACAAAACCAACTACAAGTCTAACAATCAAAGAAGTTTAACATAAACCAACCACAAGTCTAAAATATATGTCTAAAAACATCAACAATCCATTACTACTCTGTTTCCTCGAAACTAGACTTAGAACTAGACTCGGATGACGAACTGTATCGACGTTTGGTCTTGTCTTTCCCCCTGCTCTTGCTCTTGCTCCTGCTCTTGCCCTTGCCCTTGCCCTTGCCCTTTTTCGAATTACCACACATAAAGTTTTGCATCATTTCCCCCATCGCACTCATTATGCAAATGATCTTCTTCGCTCTTTCTCTTTAGCTCTTCGATTTATTGTGCACGCGGCTTCCACCAATGGATTAATTGAAGTAGTTGGAGTGTAAGTGCAAAACAAACCTAGATTCAGACGATCTGAGGCATATTGCAATCCAAGACTGTATGCACTTCCCTTCTTTAACCCGCCATTCACCTCCAACCATAGTGATGTTTCCTCCTCAAGTGTCATTGGAGCTGTGGGTAGTGCTACCATATTCGAATGTCTGACTTGTCATTCTCGCTTCATAAGCCGTTGTAGTCATTAATAACAAGAATTAGATGTACAAATATTGACAGATTATACAAATAAGTTTGAATTTAATAACTTACATATGCCTCTATAGCGCGCTCCTCGACCCACACTTCTTCGCCTTTTTTGTTCTTGTATATATATCTCTTCTTAAATATTTCGGGCACAGGTACTGGCCGCCCTTCTTCCTTTTCCTACAAAATTAAGAAGAGGACAAGTTAGATAAAATATTAATGAGAGTTACATTAAACAATATATACAATATTTAATAAGTTAGTACCAATCTCATCCGCTGAGTCGCTACACTAACTGAACCCCTGATGTTCAGGGATCCACCCTTTTCGGAGGCTCGTGCTGCCTTTCCTTGGGCGCTCTTCTTCTTAAATTCTTCATTCTTCCAGTATTGCAGCAGTTTTTGTCAAGGCTCCGGGTATATCAAATCGAGCTTCTTTCCTTTATCCTTACATTCATACATGGAACCTTTGACTCTATCTGCGCATTTGAAGAAGAAATTGCTCTGGATAACGTTATCAAAGGTAGGATGCCACACACACTTTGCCTGAAATAATTAAAAAATATTAGATTTAAAAAAAAAAAAGTGATACTTAACTAAATTATTGATAAATAAAACATGTTAACACCTGAAAGTTTTCAAACATGGCCAGCTTTACTTTGAATGGTACCTTACCCTAGGATGGCCACGCATCACTCCATTTAGCTCTTATGCATACTGTAACTATGGGAGTAGCCACGTCTAAGGGAGTAAAACTAGATAAAATTCAATAGTATTAATAAATATACTAAAAAATTAAACTTTATAGTAGTATGAAATAGTTAAAAACTAATAAAAAATAATACTTACCCACGACTACCCTCAGGATAAATCTTCACCCTCCCTTCTTCATCATATATGCCTAGTTCACCAATGTTAAAAGGCGAGCTCGGATCATAATGTGGTACAGTAGGTGGTACCAAAGCGCCTACAGAGCTCGGATCAGAAGGTGGTACAGTAAACCCAGTAGGAGCAGATGATGAAAGGGATGGTGATGGACTGGAAGATGGCGAAGGCATGGATGAGCTCATGCCATGCGGACGAACAACATAACCAGGAGATGTAGGAAGTGGCATGCCAGGGGGAAAGGCAGCAGGTGGAGTGAAAAAATAAAGAGCATATATAGACGGAGGAGATGTAGGAAGCATATGAGGTACAGGAAAAGTAGTATGACCAAAAGCAGGAGAGGCACTTTGAGCCTTTTGTTTCCCCCTAGCCTTCCCGGTAGATGCCATATCTATAAAATAAGCACATTAAATTAGTACAATATAAGCAAAATATAAATTTATATGGAATACATTTATAAAGTATTGCTAATAAATGCAGTAAAGTAACAACATAAAACTATGAACATGTCAATCATCGTCATTCGTCTCAAGGTCATCGGCTATTTCTTCTTCCTCATTCGGCTCATCGTCATCAACAAATTCTTCCTCACTTGTTTCAACATCATCCATATATTCATCCTCCTCGTTTTTCCTAGATGTTCCTTCTCTAAAATTAGTTGTGTTTCTTCCTCACTTGTTTCAAGAGAATGGTTGAAACCTCATTTTGAAATGCAACGTCTAATACATCATCTACTTCCACTCTTCCCACCGGCTTGCCTTTTAGAACAGCCCACCAATTGGCCTTGGATTTGGATTTGGCTTTGTTCTTTGTCGCTGGATAAGGAACGTACCACACTTGCTTCACATTTTGGGCAATGATGAAAGGATCTTAATATCCATATGACCTTCTGTGATTAACTTCAACTATTTTGGAACATGGGTCTACCCTCGTACCTTTAGGACTCGGATCACACCACATGCAGCGAAAAAGCACCAATCTTTTACGAGGCCAACCAATTGTGAACTCTACTTCTAAAATCTCCTCAATAACACCATAGTAATCAAAGTCTACATCCTGATCACCAGTACCACCTTTCACACACACACAGCGATGTTGTTAGTTTTTTTTTTCAAGGACCATTCTTTAGTATGAAAATTGTACCCATTAACAAAGTACTTAGACATCCTCTTGTATTTATAATAAGGCCCGTAAGATATATCATGCAACAATGGGAAGTTTATGCCATTATCCGGATTGAGTGCCTATATAAGATTCAAGATAGTTGTACACATTAAACTAACTAATAAATATATATAACTTACAAATTCTCTAAACCAATCTAAAAAAAATTCAAAAACAGCAGCAACGCCAAATTTTCCAGCAAAATGACTGGATGATGCGCCAAAAATTCTCATTAGTTATAATAATGATGAAACTTGAATGTTAGGCGTTAATGTAAAATAAATCATACTTGTAAAAAGGCGTGACATAGAAACAATTCAACAACACATGTGTCGTAGCTGCTTTTCTGTCCCGGTCAGCGAACTTGCATACTTCAGTCAATAACTTTCCTCTACCATGTTGATTGAATTTAGAAAATATAGGATAATTTAGATCATCGTTGTCTCCAACATCATGTCGATCCGTCCTATTTCTCAAACATGGCATATTCTGATCGAAATAATACGAACAGAAATGAGAAGTTTCTCTAGCCAGATATGCCTCGCATATTGACCCCTCAATTTTGTTCCTGTTTTTTACGTCCCGCTTACACTTGCCAATAATTCTGCATGATACATTTTATTAACTAACTTACTTAAGATGAATAAAAACACTGAGCTAACGATAACTTAAGGGGCCTAACCTCTCGGAAGGGTACATCCATCTACAGTGCACGGGCCTCCTAGTAGCGCCTCTTCCGCGATGTAAATTAGAAGATGTTCCATTACCTTAAAGAACATCATGGCTTTTCATGTGTGTCAACTTTTCTTCGGTCATATCAATACACCTTTCTAAGTTTGACGCATATCCATCAGGCATCCTTGTCACACCCCACTTTTCTACTACCTCCTCCGGACCTCGCGCCTGAAGAAGAAAGTAAGTGGTTTCCGACTTGGGATAATTCGTTTGGAGTTAGAGTTTCGGAGTAGCTATCTAATAAATTATTCTAGGCGTATTAGGTCACTTATTAATTTCTAATTCAGAATAACTCCGAGTTGGTCTACTAATCAGAGACTCGGGTAATTGTTCAAGTTATCCTAGAAGGAAGGGGTTAGGCACCTTCTAAGTTCCACAAATGTGGTTCTTGGTCGATTTCTATAATTGGGTTTAAATAAGCAATTTTAACCATAAAGGGACAAAAATTAAATAAAATATAAAAGGATAATGATATGCCAATTAGTAGAATTGAGTATAATAGGGACAGTTTTAAAATAAAATTCAAAGGTAGGTTATATGAGGTAAAATAGGCAATACACAGTTTAGATAGTTCTGCAAAAATAAGCTAATATAGCAATAGTATTGTAAATATAACAATGAATTGCAAAATTGGACTAAGATAGCTAATTAACCTATTTGTGGAATAGCCCTAGGTTTTATTATCCTATCCGGATCAGAATCCAGCTTTTATCGGAGAAGATGGTTTCAGAATCCACTATCGTATATAGCTTGAGTAATTTCCATCATATCAGAGGAGCTTAATTATCATATCCGAGGGGTTTAATTTCCATCATATCGTATATAGCTTGGTTTCAGAACCGAGCTTGAGTAATTTCCATCAAATGGAAGGAGTATTTCTTTATTGGAACTATATTTAACTAAAGGTGCAAAATAATAATAGAACAAATATAAATGCATATAGAGACTGTATACAAAAATATGCACATATACAAACAATGACCAAATAAAGTTAAATAAGTACAAAATAGATACAAACAGTTACTCCCTCCGTTCCACTTTATGTGTCATAGTTTGACTCGGCACAAAGTCTAAGAAATAAAGGAAGACTTTTGAAACTTGTGGTGTAAAATAAGACAAAGATGTTTGTGTGGTTGTAAATCATTTCAGTAATGGCAAAACTGTAATTTTGCAGTTAAATTGTTACCAAATTTAGAATGCTGCCATTCCTTTTGGAACAGACGAATATGGAAATGCTGCCACATAAATTGAAACGGAGGGAGTACTAAAATATTATAAATGCAGCAACTTGCACAAACGACCACAATTTAACACGTATTTAACAGATAGCCTAAATTGTATGATACCACCACAATTATGTATATAATGTATAATTAGGGTATAACACACGTAAATACATATTTTCTAACGCAAATTTGTCAAACAATCAATATTTCACCTTTAGGTTACATATAGCCAATTTATGAAAAAATGAGGGACAAAATTGGATGTCAACAATCCTCAAATTCTTAACCCAATCACAAATCATTCTTCTCTCATCCAATCCGAATGTTTAACTGGACTTGAGCAGCCAAATTTTGTTGCAGACTTGAGATTAGTGTATCTCAGGTCGCCTACAAAGTTCCTCAAGGTCCAACCCGGCCTTCACGTTATTCTTTGTCTTGTTCCTGACATCCAACACGGTATTAAAGACAGCCTCGAAAAAATTCTTTTCAACATGCATGGGATCCAGGTTATGTCGAAGAACATTATCCTTCCAATAAGGCAACTCCCAGAAGATACTTTGATTAGTCCAATTGTGGTCAATACCATAACCAGGTGCTTTAGATGGCCGTTGGTCAGTTACCTTAGGATACACCTTAACCCCTATCCCAAATTTCTCGTCCAGACAGCAATCATGGAGGGTCATCAAAATCAACCTGATTCTTCATAAATGTACTACTGTTATTTCTAGACGGATGATCCATTGGCACGAATCGACATTGACAGTCGAACCATGTGTTCTTACTGCCATTTTTCAAAGTGAATGCTTTTGTATCTTCCATACAATAAGAGCAAGAAAACTTTACCAGAAGTGGACCACCCAGACAATATTCCATAAGCTAGAAAGTCATTTACAGTCCACATCAAAGCAAACTACACTACACACCAACAATTCTTTCTCAAAGCAATACGACAACAACAACAACAACAACACTACACTACATACCATTAACATCATTCAATAACAACAACAACAACACTACTACACACCATATAAAAAGAAAAAATGAAAATAAAATAAAAAGAAAAAAAAGGTACCTGCCTGAGCTGCTCCGCTGGAGGTGTTGCCGGAAATGGCGGCGCCAGTGGCCAGGCAGTCTCGATATGCAAAAAAAAGGGGAAAAAATTTTGGGGGTTAGGGTTTACAATTTAAAGGAAAAAATGAAAAATTGGGGGTTAGGGTTTAGGATTGGTTAACTTACCAAGTTAGATGGAGAGTGGATTGGGAAATTGGGAATGGGGGTGGGCAGATTTATGGAGAAATTGGGGGTGGGCGGATTTATGGAGAGAGGGAAAGAAATGAGGTACTGCCCGTTTTTTGTTTCTTGGTGTCCGACTGCTGCGGTCGTATACATTAAAAAATATATTTAATTGTCATCCGACCGCTGCGGTCGGATGATTTAAAAAAAATATTTTATATAAAGTAAATAAAATGACCGACCGCGGTGATCGGACAGAGAAGTCTGACCGACTTTCGGTCTGAAAATGTCGGTCTGAAAACACGTGATTTTTAGTAGTGAAAGCTAGATCACTTCTAGTTCAGCCGCCAGGCATTACTTCGTAAGTTGAAATCATCAATTCAATAAATATTGCACCAACATGCCAGTGGGGACGCCTGCCCCATAATTCCAGAAAGTCTTAAAATACTCGAGTAAACAAGCAACGACGTTCGTATTTGAGCACAAAACTTCCCCGTTTCATATCACGGGCTTGAGTTATCCCATTGCAGGCGCAAAACAGCCGTCTATCACAGACGCAACATAAGCCGTCAGTTCCTGATGCAAATGAAGCGCCCAACAGTGCGCACACTCATCTTTAAATGACACTAGCCCAGAAGCGCCCAACACATGCTGCTTAGCTATACTACAAGTAATTAAGTACGCATAAAACATTGATGAAAGACCATTTCATTAATATCGACTGTAGTAGGCTCATAATATACAATCAAGTCATTTTGAATACAGCGCTGTCAACTACAGATTTTCAAGAAAAAACTTTTTTAAAAAAGGCAAAAACTACAAGTTCCAAAGAATTTATACGGCCAAAAACTCTTCGTCTGGATTGTAGCTCTTGCATCAAAGTTTCTCTCGGCATTCAAAGAAAACAGTTCCGACATAATACCCCATGCAGCAACATCTTTGTGACACTGTACCACGGGAGTCGGAAAATCAGTCCAACTTAGGAAGCCCTCAGTAGGACGGCGGAGGAAGAAGAATGGAGGCCCAGAATTTTATCTGGAATCGCTTGGAGAGACTCCAATAAGGAACCCTCAGTGGCCGCAAGAACACCGTGTTCCCTATCTTCTCTGGACGATTGGAAGCAGATGCAACCTCCGAACCGCAGAACATGGCACAGCTACACAGCCACCATGGATGCCATGGTCAGTTGAATTTTGTTGAACATCAACCGCCCAGAGAAGGAGAGAATGCCATCGCGGACGCATTCCTCGTGCAAATGGAGTTGCTTCCGGGACAATGCCCCTATGCAACCAAAAGACGAGTAGAAGTAGAAAACCTGATGGGTTGGCATTCTTCTGCTGGGGAACCCTGCATGACAAGAGGAATATCACAGCAAATGCCGTATTAGAAGATGTTCGCACCGTAATCAGTGCATACGCCACAATGAAGACATTCTGAAGTACGCCATTAGAATCCCGATCAAACTTCGTGATTTGGGGACTCCGTTCATCTAATCATACATGGAGAAACAAAAGAGAAGGATTGTGCAAACTTTCTCCTTTACATTTTTCGCATACACCATCCATTCTGAATGAAGAAGTATTTCTGGGAATATTGGACCAGGATCAAAGGCAAGCAATTTTTTAAGATGAGGGAACTATTCTCTCATAAGAAAGCTTCGGAAGGGATAAAGAATTTTTCTAAAGAAGATTTGTGATTTCACCACTGTCGTGAAGCCTATATTTATAGGCGGAATGCGATAAAGATGAAGTGTGAAACAGTCAAGCACAATTATAACCTGAAGATATGAAACGATTCATTGCAGAAAAAGGTGTTATTGGAAAGGTGCATGGAATCGACATCGACCAATCAGAGAAAGACACGAAGGGTTCTCGAAAAAATCAAGTGTTGGTCTCGATCAAAGAAACTGCGACTTTCAAGGAAATATCCCTTCACATCCTTTTTGTTTATTTCTTTCACTTCCTGACTGCTTACGACAGGACTCAGCAAGTGGGGGGACTAACTGTGTGGGAAAAAATATGTCACCTACTATTACGGGGATACAAGTCCAGCTGGCGAGATTAGATTAGTCTATAAGTCACCGGTCACAGAGGATACACGCCCGCTCCTTGAGCCACGGTCGTTCAAGCGGCGCAGGCAATGCAGGGTATACATCCCACCGCCTTAGGGTTCACAGTCTCCTAGCTAGGGTTTTGTATATATCGCCGCCCTGAGTTTAGGCCCATATCAGTCTTTTTATTTTACCATAATTAGGACTGGGTAAATCTCTACTATAAATACCTCTCCTTTCATTGTATTGTATATCAAGCGATTCACACAGAATCCGGCTATTCTCAAGGAATAAAATTATTACTTTCTTGTTTATTACTTTTCTCTCAATATTTATTTTCTTTTCCTGCATAGTTACTGCATTGTTTATGACCCTCTAACAAATTCAATTGTTTTATCTTAACGACAAATTTAGGCCTAAACAATAGCCACAATAACGAACTTTCTGGTGGGTTCTTTTAACCTTTTTTAAACATATAACTTTTAATAAAAATTAATGAAGATTTATCAATAAACTCTTGGTAAGATTAACTTCTTTTAAGTAACAGAAAAAAGTCAAAATTGCCCCTCAATGATTGAAAATGTATCAATTTTGCCTTCCGTTTACAAAAGTCAAAATTGCCCCTCAACGATTGAAAATGCACCACTTATACCCTTAAAAACTAACGAAACTCCACCTCATTATTTTACTCATTTTTAGTATATATAGCTGATGAGATGGACTGTCACTAGACTCACTCATAACTCACCCATTTCTTGTATTTCTACTCCTTTATAGTATAAAACCCCATCTATACTGGTTTTAGTCCCAAAATATATATATTTTACTTTCTTTATTCATGAGCAACCGTTTTACACCACCACTTATCCCCCATCATCTCTCTTCAATCCTCTGTCCTCCAATCATTTTAGCCAAGAGCCATTGTGTTGCGCCGCTGTTAAATACTTCTTTCGGCCTCTCCTTTTTAATTAATAATTGCAGTGCCACAAGCTCATCATCTGAGCTTACTAAAACAAGCTCAATAATAATTCAATAAAATATTTTTTTTAAACAAGGGGAAATGTAATCAATCTTGAAAATTAAAGCTCAATTAAGCTGCAAAGATATTACTAGCAGTTTCTACTTTAAATTGGAGTTAACAATTCCTAATGCAAGATTCTTTTTAGAAAAAAAAAAAACCCCAGATGAATGTTTCCGGATAATAAAGTAACAAACAACATCAAAAAGACAATATTTTCGAAGTGTATCACATAAAGGAAGGGGTTTACAATCTCATTCAAAAATGTGAGGGGGTAATATTTTCCAAACCTATAATGTTGGGGGATAAGCGGAATTTATTCTGATTAAAGTCCAATACACCTTAACTTTTTAGATTTGGGAAATCATACCCCATTCACCTTTTCAAATGGACAGTACATTCCTTTAATCTTAAAATCAACGATTAAAAGGAGTTTGTACTTTATATGTATTTTTAAAAGGTCAAAAACAACTGTCATTTATGATAAATTTTTAACATATATTTTCTACATGATTAAATATTATACAAACATAAAAAAATTTATATCCCGTTTTACTCCTTTAGTTTTTTCTTTTGATTTAAAAAACTCATTTTATTTTATAAGAGTTTTTTCATAGATCTTCAATAAAATTATTGTAACTACTGAAAATTAATGTAACTAGAGTAATAATTTTGTATAAATACTTTTCCACTTTACGTTCTCCTTACATATTGTATGGTTTAATTATTTTTAAATATTTTATTAGTAATCATAACATAACACAAAAGGTGAAAATTTTGACTATTCATGTAATTTAAAGGTGATGACATGATACTTCATACTAATTTAAAAATAACCTTAAAATATGAATTCAAATATAAATTTTATTTCATGCAGAAGATGAATGAGGTATTATTATTCATTACCTCAAATACTATGGTAGTTAGATAAATTTTAATTAATAATAAAAAATTTCAGGTGCTCAATATAATTTATTTTTAAGAAAATAATAATTATTATTATTTGGAATACTAACTTTTGACCTTAAGAAAATACATATAATGATCAACTCATTTTAAGCCATTGGGGGTTTATCGCCACATTTGAAAGGTAAAGGAATTAATGTTTCCCAAACCTATAAAGTTGAGGGAATAAGTGAAATATACTCTTTTTATTATCACACAGATTAATTTGAATTGTAGGATGAATGAATACGGGAGCGGGTTGATAATGATGAGCAGAGGATTACTGTATTGGATAAAAGCTGACTAGACTTTAAAAGGTGACACGTGTCTTCCATGTGGCACGGACAGACATTTCAACGGACAGACATCCAACGGACAGACATTCATCACGAGCAGACCTAAAGGAGTTATGAAACACTTCAACAGTCAACACGGTCTAAATGAGCAGTTATTAATATGATCATCCACGATCAATCTATTAATGGTCATTAAGGCAATCATTACAACCCAGCGGTTATGACTCCAACGGATACGTGACCAACAGTCACTTATCCAAACAGATCCACGCCCAGCGGTTACAAAACCCCAACGGGTGCCTACCAGGCTTATAAGTAGCATTTGCCTTAATCGATTGTAAAACAACTTTACTTTCTGTCTACAATATCAATAAGAATACTCTCTCGCTCTTGCTCAGATACTCTCTTGGCTCATATTTTGGTTACTACTTTAGTTCTTGGATCGTCTGAAGTGCGATAGGTATCGAAGAACTCTCTCCGAAGACGAACGATACGATACGGTTACTTCTCCTTGTTTCCGTTTACGCTTTGTTTTTACTAGTTGATACTCGCATCTCGCTCTCATATTATCATCATATTAGCTCACCGTATAAACTCTTAATCTCAACTATTGATCCTGACTCCGCAAATACAAATTTAATTGTTAATTGGCCTAAAATCGGATCTAGGTTAAATAATTTGGCGACTACAGTGGGAGCCGGTCAATAGCCTTCGTAGGTTAATAGTTTATCTTTGATATTACACCTATTTTCGTCTATCTTTTTGCTCTATAACTAACATGGCAGAAAGCAACTCTCAATGAACTATCGTAGGCGAAGAACAGGTAAAAACTCCTTCACTCAGTCCTAATTACTCTCCTGATTATTCTCCCGATTATTCGTCCGATGGGCAGCAACAATCTTCCCAAGGACCGGTCAGGCAGCGATACAGGCGTATGCGCTCTCAGAGCACTACCCCACCCAGGAGACGACGCCATAGGAGTCTCTCCCCTAGCCGAGGGAACCTCCAAGAAACACTCTTTGCTTTCATGCAGGAACAGGCAGAAGTAAACCGAGGAATAAACGAGGCACTCACCTCTCTCCGAAAGAGTAACCCTTCAACTGCAAGGGTTGACGCTGCGGCACCTGGTCGTGAAATCAGAATCAGAACGGAGGGTCTATGGCGCCTACGGATGTGAGCCTTGTTGTGGAAGCTCTCACCAAACAATTCAAGGAAAGCCAGGAAGCACTTCAGAAGTCTCTCCACGAAAGAATTGATCAGATACCAGGCGCTCCACCCACACTGAAGAAAGTCGATGTCCAACGTTATTCACAGCGACCCTGGAAGAAGGAGGCAGCCCCAAAAGCGATACCCAAGACGTTTAAAATGCCAAACATCCCTAGGTATCGCGGAACATCTGATCCCAACGACCATCTCATGATGTTCAATAACTTTATCAAAGCCAGCGATATCACCGACGAGGAGATCGAATCTGTCAAATTGAAGAAGTTCGTGGAAACCCTAGCAGATGGAGCTCTGCGATGGTATTCAATGTTGCCACCCAACTCCATTGGATCTTTCGCAGAGATGGCCGAATCGTTCGTCAAGGCACACACAGGCGCTTAGAAGACAGAGACCCGCGTTGAGGACATCTTTGAAATCAAGCAAAGACCCGACGAGTCTCTCCGCAAGTACGTGGATCGCTTCTAGAGGGAACGAATGTTGCTCCCCAAAGTACCAGACAGATGGGCAGCGATTGCATTCACCAACAGCCTGGACATTAGGAGCTCAGAGGCAACGCGTAGACTCTATGAGTCTCTTCGCGAGTTTCTGGCAGCCAGTTGGTCAGACGTCTACAACCGTTACAATTATAAGGTACGTATCGATGAAGATAAATTTATTGGAACAGGTACTCGAGGAAGAGCTCAGACACGTAGCGGTGGATCCGGCGGAAAGGCAGAGTCTGAGGGAACAGACGTACGTTATGAACCGTACCCTGATTAGTCACGCAGCCATTCCAAAGGACACAATCGCAACAACACAGGGTTCTCCTGGAGAGATGATTCAGAATCAAGCCTCCGCGAAGCCCCAAGCCTACCAAGTTTCAACGTGGAGACGCCTGAAGTAGTGGAAGCGTTCAAAGACATGGGAGAGAAGGTCAAATGGCCAAAAGACATGAAGTCCGACCCAAGCAAGCGAAACCAGGACCTGTTGTGCGACTTCCATCGTGACCATGGCCATACCACCGAAGACTGCAAAGCCCTCAGGTATGAAATTGCTCATTTGTTGAAACATGGATTCTTGAAGGAGTTCCTGACCGAGTAGGGAAAGCAGACTCATGCGAAGGCACACCAGAACAAACCTGGCCCTCCACGAGCATCCCCTCCGAGGAGGACAGTTAATGTTATTTCAGGTGGGATCGAGGTGGACTCCGTTACTTTCACAGCAAAGAAGTATGCAAAGTTCTCTATCACAAACAACAAGCGCCCACGATCAAAAGAAGTAATCACATTTGAGGACTCTGATGCAAATGGCTCGCAATTCCCACATGCCGATGCGTTAGTCATAACGTTACGTGTGGCGGAATTCGACGTCAAGAGAGTACTCATTGATGCGGGCAGCTCCGCGAACATTATCTAATCACGGGTTATCAGAGAGATGCAGCTGTCAGACAAGATCGTGCCCATATCTCGAGTTCTATCCGGCTTCAATAACTCAAGCGAGAAGACTCTCGGGGAGATTACCCTGACGACTCTTGCCGAAGGGGTAGCAAAGGAAACAACTTTCCATGTTGTCGATGCGGATCTAGCCTACAACATCATTTTGGGCAGACCTTGGATCCACGACATGCAAGTTGTTCCTTCTACTTATCATCAAGTATTGAAGTTCCCATCTGAATGGGGAGTACATGAGGTCCGAGGAGAGCAACGCTCTGCCCGAGACTGCTATGTTGTGGCTCTGAAATTACCCGAGGAGAACAAATAGCAATTACAGCGACCAGGGCCAGACATACCACCCGAAGCGGCTGAGTACGAGGTCCCGGAATTCATTGCGAAGATGGATGAAAGAGAAAACCATATGCCAACCGTAGAAGCTTTGGAACCCGAAGAACTGTTCGCCGACAAGCCAGAGCGGAAGGTGTATCTAGGAACCTAGCTGAACGAGCGCCTGCGAGGAGATATCCTCCAGTTCCTCAAGGAACGGCATACAACATTCGCCTGGTCTCACGCAGATATGACAGGTATTTCTCCTAACATCATTACTCACAGGTTGAACGTTGATCCGTATCACCGACCGGTGAAACAAAAGACGCGCCGGCAAGGAGCCTTTCGGAACTAGGTCATCAACGATGAGGTTGACCGGCTGCTGAAAATCGGTTCAGTACGTGAGGTCAAGTACCCAGACTGGCTAGCTAACGTGGTTGTCGTACCTAAAAAGAACAGCAAATGGCGAGTCTGAATTGACTTCACAGATCTAAACAAAGCCTGCCTGAAGGATTCATATCCTCTTCCCAGGATAGATCAACTGATCGATGCAATAGCCGGACACGAGGTGCTAACCTTCCTCGACGTGTACTCTGGTATAACCAGATATTGAATGGTACCTTACCCTAGGATGGCCACGCATCACTCCATTTAGCTCTTATGCATACTGTAACTATGGGAGTAGCCACGTCTAAGGGAGTAAAACTAGATAAAATTCAGTAGTATTAATAAATATACTAAAAAATTAAACTTTATAGTAGTATGAAATAGTTAAAAACTAATAAAAAATAATACTTACCCACGACTACCCTCGGGATAAATCTTCACCCTCCCTTCTTTATCATATATGCCTAGTTCACCAATGTTAAAAGGCGAGCTCGGATCATAATGTGGTACAGTAGGTGGTACCGAAGCGCCTACAGAGCTCGGATCAGAAGGTGGTACAGTAAACCCAGTAGGAGCAGATGATGAAAGGGATGGTGATAGAGTGGAAGATGGCGAAGGCATGGATGAGCTCATGCCATGCGGACGAACAACATAACCAGGAGATGTAGGAAGTGGCATGCCAGGGGGAAAGGCAGCAGGTGGAGTGAAAAAATAAAGAGCATATATAGACGGAGGAGATGTAGGAAGCATATGAGGTACAGGAAAAGTAGTATGACCAAAAGCAGGAGAGGCACTTTGAGCCTTTTGTTTCCCCCTAGCCTTCCCGGTAGATGCCATATCTATAAAATAAGCACACTAAATTAGTACAATATAAGCAAAATATAAATTTATATGGAATACATTTATAAAGTATTGCTAATAAATGCAGTAAAGTAACAACATAAAACTATGAACATGTCAATCATCGTCATTCGTCTCAAGGTCATCGGTTATTTCTTCTTCCTCATTCGTCTCATCGTCATCAGCAAATTCTTCCTCACTTGTTTCAACATCATCCATATATTCATCCTCCTCGTTTTTCCTAGATGTTCCTTCTCTAAAATTAGTCGTGTTTTTTCCACGTCTAACCACCGATTCATTAAACTCTTCATAGATGTCTTCACTATGTTGCAACTGATCGGCTAATTCAATATCCGCAATCAAGAGAATGGTTGAAACCTCATTTTGAAATGCAACATCTAATACATCATCTACTTCCACTCTTCCCACCGGCTTGCCTTTTAGAACAGCCCACCAATTGGCCTTGGATTTGGATTTGGCTTTGTTCTTTGTCGCTGGATAAGGAACGTACCACACTTGCTTCACATTTTGGGCAATGATGAAAGGATCTTAATATCCATATGACCTTCTGTGATTAACTTCAACTATTTTAGAACATGGGTCTACCCTCGTACCTTTAGGACTCGGATCACACCACATGCAGCGAAAAAGCACCAATCTTTTACGAGGCCAACCTATTGTGAACTCTACTTCTAAAATCTCCTCAATAACACCATAGTAACCAAAGTCTACATCCTGATCACCAGTACCACCTTTCACACACACACAGCGATGTTGTTAGTTTTTTTTTTCAAGGACCATTCTTTAGTATGAAACTTGTACCCATTAACAAAGTACTTAGACATCCTCTTGTATTTATAATAAGGCCCGTAAGATA
This sequence comes from Petunia x hybrida, assembly GCA_037355625.1. Taxonomy (NCBI): domain Eukaryota; kingdom Viridiplantae; phylum Streptophyta; class Magnoliopsida; order Solanales; family Solanaceae; genus Petunia; species Petunia x hybrida. The sequence goes on from JBBBVM010000016.1 coordinate 2,052,040, forward strand.
TATCATGCAACAATGGGAAGTTTATGCCATTATCCGGATTGAGTGCCTATATAAGATTCAAGATAGTTGTACACATTAAACTAACTAATAAATATATATAACTTACAAATTCTCTAAACCAATCTAAAAAAATTTCAAAAACAGCAGCAACGCCAAATTTTCCAGCAAAATGACTGGATGATGCGCCAAAAATTCTCATTAGTTATAATAATGATGAAACTTGAATGTTAGGCGTTAATGTAAAATAAATCATACTTGTAAAAAGGCGTGACATAGAAACAATTCAACAACACATGTGTCGTAGCTGCTTTTCTGTCCCGGTCAGCGAACTTGCTTACTTCAGTCATTAACTTTCCTCTACCATGTTGATTGAATTTAGAAAATATAGGATAATTTAGATCATCGTTGTCTCCAACATCATGTCGATCCGTCCTATTTCTCAAACATGGCATATTCCGATCGAAATAATACGAACAGAAATGAGAAGTTTCTCTAGCCAGATATGCCTCGCATATTGACCCCTCAATTTTGTTCCTGTTTTTTACGTCCCGCTTACACTTGCCAATAATTCTGCATGATACATTGTATTAACTAACTTACTTAAGATGAATAAAAACACTGAGCTAACGATAACTTAAGGGACCTAACCTCTCAGAAGGATACATCCATCTACAGTGCACGGGCCTCCTAGTAGCGCCTCTTCCGCGAGGTAAATTAGAAGATGTTCCATTACCTTAAAGAACATCATGGCTTTTCATGTGTGTCAACTTTTCTTCGGTCATATCAATACACCTTTCTAAGTTTGACGCATATCCATCAGGCATCCTTGTCACACCCCACTTTTCTACTACCTCCTCCGGACCTCGCGCCTGAAGAAGAAAGTAAGTGGTTTCCGACTTGGGATAATTCGTTTGGAGTTAGAGTTTCGGAGTAGCTACCTAATAAATTATTCTAGGCGTATTAGGTCACTTATTAATTTCTAATTCAGAATAACTCCGAGTTGGTCTACTAATCAGAGACTCGGGTAACTGTTTAAGTTATCCTAGAAGGAAGGGGTTAGGCACCTCCTAAGTTCCACAAATGTGGTTCTCGGTCGATTTCTATAATTGAGTTTAAATAAGCAATTTTAACCATAAAGGGACAAAAGTTAAATAAAATATAATAGGATAATGATATGCCAATTAGTAGAATTGAGTATAATAGGGACAGTTTTAAAATAAAATTCAAAGGTAGGTTATATGAGGTAAAATAGGCAATACACAGTTTAGATAGTTCTGCAAAAATAAGCTAATATAGCAATAGTATTGTAAATATAACAATGAATTGCAAAATTGGACTAAGATAGCTAATTAACCTATTTGTGGAATAGCCCTAGGTTTTATTATCCTATCCGGATCAGAATCCAGCTTTTATCGGAGAAGATGGTTTCAGAATCCACTATCGTATATAGCTTGAGTAATTTCCATCATATCAGAGGAGCTTAATTATCATATCCGAGGGGTTTAATTTCCATCATATCGTATAGAGCTTGGTTTCAGAACCGAGCTTGAGTAATTTCCATCAAATGGAAGGAGTATTTCTTTATTGGAACTATATTTAACTAAAGGTGCAAAATAATAATAGAACAAATATAAATGCATATAGAGACTGTATACAAAAATATGCACATATACAAACAATGACCAAATAAAGTTAAATAAGTACAAAATAGATACAAACAGTTACTCCCTCCGTTCCACTTTATGTGTCATAGTTTGACTCGGCACAAAGTCTAAGAAATAAAGGAAGACTTTTGAAACTTGTGGTGTAAAATAAGACAAAGATGTTTGTGTGGTTGTAAATCATTTCAGTAATGGCAAAACTGTAATTTTTCAGTTAAATTGTTACCAAATTTAGAATGCTGCCATTCCTTTTGGAACAGACGAATATGGAAATGCTGCCACATAAATTGGAACGGAGGGAGTACTAAAATATTATAAATGCAGCAACTTGCACAAACGACCACAATTTAACACGTATTTAACAGATAGCCTAAATTGTATGATACCACCACAATTATGTATATAATGTATAATTAGGGTATAACACACGTAAATACATATTTTCTAACGCAAATTTGTCAAACTGTCAATATTTCACCTTTAGGTTACATATAGCCAATTTATGAAAAAATGAGGGACAAAATTAGATGTCAACAATCCTCAAATTCTTAACCCAATCACAAATCATTCTTCTCTCATCCAATCCGAATGTTTAACTGGACTTGAGCAGCCAAATTTTGTTGCAGACTTGAGATTAGTGTATCTCAGGTCGCCTACAAAGTTCCTCAAGGTCCAACCCGGCCTTCACATTATTCTTTGTCTTGTTCCTGACATCCAACACGGTATTAAAGAAAGCCTCGAAAAAATTCTTTTCAACATCCATGGGATCCAGGTTATGTCGAAGAACATTATCCTTCCAATAAGACAACTCCCAGAAGATACTTTGTTTAGTCCAATTGTGGTCAATACCATAACCAGGTGCTTTAGATGGCCGTTGGTCAGTTACCTTAGGATACACCTTAACCCTATCCCAAATTTCTCGTCCAGACAGCCATCACGGAGGGTCATCAAAATCAACCTGATTCTTCATAAATGTACTACTGTTATTTCTAGACGGATGATCCATTGGCACGAATCGACAGTGACAGTCGAACCATGTGTTCTTACTGCCATTTTTCAAAGTGAATGCTTTTGTATCTTCCATACAATAAGAGCAAGAAAACTTTACCAGAAGTGGACCACCCAGACAATATTCCATAAGCTAGAAAGTCATTTATAGTCCACATCAAAGAAGCATGCAGTTGAAAGTTCTGTTTTGTTGATATATCATATGTTTCCACACCTTCATGCCATAGTAACTTTAAATCATCAATCAAAGGCTGCAAAAATACATCAATTGAAGCTTTCGGGTTATGTGGACCCGGGATAATGCAATTCAAAAACACATATGGACTAGTCATGCACATTTCAGGTGGAAGATTGTACGGCGTGACAAATACGGGCCAACAGGAATAGGGCGTAGAAGAGACATCAATTAGAGTGAACCCATCTAAACATAAACCCAACATGATGTTTCTTGGTTCACTAGCAAATGCCGGATACACCCGATCAAAAAGTTTCCATGCTTCACCATCTGACGGATGACTTAGAATGCCTGACTGTTTTGTACGATCATGGTGCCATCTCATATGAGAAGTAGAGTTCATAGACGCATACAACCTCTTTAACCTAGGTATAAGGGGTAAGTAATGCACCAACTTAATAGGGATGAACTTCTTTTTAGCATTTAGAACTGGCTTGTAATGAGGCTCCTTACAAAATTCACATTCTTCTAATTTTGCATCATCCTTATAAAACAACATGCAACCATTGACACAACAGTGAATTCTCTCCAAAGAAAGCCCCAACGTAAAAATCAACTTCTTAGTGTAGTAATAATCAGTTGGTAATTCCATGTTAGTTGGATTAAGTTCATTTATAAGGCTAATGATGGAATCCATGGCTGCTTGAGATATACTAAAATCAGATTTAATACTTAACAATCTAACAACAACTTACAACTTTGAATGCACTGAGCCTTCATACAATGGACGACTAGCTTCCTCCAACTGCTTATAGAAGAGCTTTACCTCATCATTGGGAACGTGCTCAACAGTTGGTTGCGATGTACCCGATTGGGATGGCTCCTCTTGGTACATACCAAAAGCATCATTAACCATATCATTCATTCGATAATTATCAAGATCATTATCCACAAACGGACCACTCCCGCCACCATAAGCATTTTGAAAATTAACATCACCGCCATATCACCAGAATCTCCATGATAAACCCAAAAGAAATAATTTGGCATAAAACCCTTCCTATAAAGATACATTTCAACATCTACCAAATTTTGTCCTTTTATGCCCTTGCATTTAACACAAGGACACTTAATCTGGTCATGTCATATAAAATCATCAAGTATTTTCACCTTTTCAATAAATTCTTGAACATCTACTGCAAATTCATTTCTCATCCCCCGCCGTCCTGGATTATTTCTATTATACATCCAACTACGACTTCCATATTCCATATCTAAACAAACATTCCAAGTTTAAATAAATTAATATATAGATTAAATTTCAATTTTTAAAAAATAATTTATTGTGAAACACTACCAATTTGGAAAAAATTAAGTAATTGTACAATTTAAAAGTATTAGTAGTATTATATCTAAGTCATGTTCACACTTGGCAATTACTTTTATATTAAAATTCAATGATTCTCAGAGATTACAAAATGGATATTTATAAATAATTTATTTCATTCGAATCAATTTACGAAAAAAGATATTTTAAGTTGTTTAGATACTATATTACTTATAGCTAATATCTATCAAATTATAATATAAATAATTTATACATTACTAATCACTACATAAAATATTCATATTACTAACTATTACGGCTTAACTTATTTTCTAAAATCAAACAACCCTTCAAATTATTAAAATATCCATCATTGTAACTATGTACAACTATATATAATACATTTTCATATACAATAATGGAGTAATTTATTTCATTATTCTCCATAAAAAATAAGTATAAAACAAGTAATATCAAGTATAATTATATTTTTATCTATTCTACCAATAGTAGAAGCAATATCATATCAACATCAACCCACAATTCAAAACTAATCCTAACTTTGTTTTGTTTTTGTTTTTTTTTTTTTTTTTGCTACACTAAGCTCGATTTTTCATGTCCAACCCAACTACTAACCAAATGGTATCAAGATTGTTTCTTTTTTCAAACCTGTCGAGGTACGTACTGTTACAAAGTTATGCCTTTTGGACTGAAAAATGCAGGTGCAACCTATCAGCGTCTGGTCAATCGAATGTTCCACGACCATATCGGGAAGACCATGGAAGTGTACATTGATGACATGCTGATAAAATCCAAACGAGCAGAAGACCATCTGGCACATCTGAAAGAAGCTTTCCGAATCTTGGATCAGTATAATATGAAGCTGAATCCAGAGAAATGCGTTTTCGGAGTCGGATTGGGGAAGTTTCTGGGATTCATTGTTTCTCAGCGTGGCATTGAAGTCAATCCCGCTCAGATTAAAGCCATTGAATCAATCCCAGATGTACTTCACAACAGGAAAGATGTCAAGAAACTAACAGGGAGAGTGGCAGCTCTACGCTGATTCATCTCCCGGTCATCTGACCGTTGCAAAAGTTTCTTCAATGTCTTAAAACAGAACAAGGAGTTCGAATGGCCTCCCGAATGCCAGCAAGCATTGAGGGATTTGAAAAAGTATCTATCCAATCCTCCACTGCTCTCCACGCCTCAGGAAGGTGAGCAGTTGCTGATTTATTTGGCAGTTTCAGAATCATCGGTAAGCGCTGTACTAGTTCGGGAAGATAAAGGTAAACAACTTCCTATCTATTACATTAGCAAAGCTGTAATTGATGCAGAAACATGCTATCAACCTTTAGAAAAATTAGCACTGGCACTAGTAATTACTGCTCGTAAGTTACACCCTTATTTTTAAAGTCATTCGATAGCTGTGGTTACAACCTTTCCTCTGCAAAATGTTCTGCACAAACCTGAATTCTCAGGAAGGCTGGTAAAATGGGCTATACAATTATCTGAATTTGATATTACCTATAAGCCTAGAGTAGCGATAAAGTCACAAGTTCTAGCAGACTTCGTGGCGGACTTCAGCACTAACATATACCCTGAAGCAGAAAGGGAATCTATTCTTTATGCAGGGCAAGCTCCTGGCACATGGACCCTTCACACAGACGGCTCCTCGAGCATCAAAGGGTCCGGCCTTGGACTGGTTCTTGTTGCGCCATCCAGCGAAATGGTAAGACAAGCTATCAAGTGTCCATTTGTTACTAACAATGAGAGTTACATTAAACAATATATACAATATTTAATAAGTTAGTACCAATCTCATCCGCTGAGTCGCTACACTAACTGAACCCCTGATGTTCAGGGATCCACCCTTTTCGGAGGCTCGTGCTGCCTTTCCTTGGGCGCTCCTCTTCTTAAATTCTTCATTCTCCCAGTATTGCAGCAGTTTTTGTCAAGGCTCCGGGTATATCAAATCGAGCTTCTTTCCTTTATCCTTACATTCATACATGGAACCTTTGACTCTATCTGCGCATTTGAAGAAGAAATTGCTCTGGATAACGTTATCAAAGGTAGGATGCCACACACACTTTGCCTGAAATAATTAAAAAATATTAGATTTAAAAAAAAAAGTGATACTTAACTAAATTATTGATAAATAAAACATGTTAACACCTGAAAGTTTTCAAACATGGCCAGCTTTACTTTGAATGGTACCTTACCCTAGGATGGCCACGCATCACTCCATTTAGCTCTTATGCATACTGTAACTATGGGAGTAGCCACGTCTAAGGGAGTAAAACTAGATAAAATTCAGCAGTATTAATAAATATACTAAAAAATTAAACTTTATAGTAGTATGAAATAGTTAAAAACTAATAAAAAATAATACTTACCCACGACTACCCTCAGGATAAATCTTCACCCTCCATTCTTCATCATATATGCCTAGTTCACCAATGTTAAAAGGCGAGCTCGGATCATAATGTGGTACAGTAGGTGGTACCGAAGCGCCTACAGAGCTCGGATCAGAAGGTGGTACAGTAAACCCAGTAGGAGCAGATGATGAAAGGGATGGTGATAGAGTGGAAGATGGCGAAGGCATGGATGAGCTCATGCCATGCGGACGAACAACATAACCAGGAGATGTAGGAAGTGGCATGCCAGGGGGAAAGGCAGCAGGTGGAGTGAAAAAATAAAAAGCATATATAGACGGAGGATATGTAGGAAGCATATGAGGTACAGGAAAAGTAGTATGACCAAAAGCAGGAGAGGCACTTTGAGCCTTTTGTTTCCCCCTAGCCTTCCCGGTAGATGCCATATCTATAAAATAAGCACACTAAATTAGTACAATATAAGCAAAATATAAATTTATATGGAATACATTTATAAAGTATTGCTAATAAATGCAGTAAAGTAACAACATAAAACTATGAACATGTCAATCATCGTCATTCGTCTCAAGGTCATCGGTTATTTCTTCTTCCTCATTCGTCTCATCGTCATCAGCAAATTCTTCCTCACTTGTTTCAACATCATCCATATATTCATCCTCCTCGTTTTTCCTAGATGTTCCTTCTCTAAAATTAGTCGTGTTTTTTCCACGTCTAACCACCGATTCATCAAACTCTTCATAGATGTCTTCACTATGTTGCAACTGATCGGCTAATTCAATATCCGCAATCAAGAGAATGGTTGAAACCTCATTTTGAAATGCAACGTCTAATACATCATCTACTTCCACTCTTCCCACCGGCTTGCCTTTTAGAACAGCCCACCAATTGGCCTTGGATTTGGATTTGGCTTTATTCTTTGTCGCTGGATAAGGAACGTACCACACTTGCTTCACATTTTGGGCAATGATGAAAGGATCTTAATATCCATATGACCTTCTGTGATTAACTTCAACTATTTTAGAACATGGGTCTACCCTCGTACCTTTAGGACTCGGATCACACCACATGCAGCGAAAAAGCACCAATCTTTTACGAGGCCAACCTATTGTGAACTCTACTTCTAAAATCTCCTCAATAACACCATAGTAACCAAAGTCTACATCCTGATCACCAGTACCACCTTTCACACACACACAGCGATGTTGTTAGTTTTTTTTTTCAAGGACCATTCTTTAGTATGAAACTTGTATCCATTAACAAAGTACTTAGACATCCTCTTGTATTTATAATAAGGCCCGTAAGATATATCATGCAACAATGGGAAGTTTATGCCATTATCCGGATTGAGTGCCTATATAAGATTCAAGATAGTTGTACACATTAAACTAACTAATAAATATATATAACTTACAAATTCTCTAAACCAATCTAAAAAAATTTCAAAAACAGCAGCAACGCCAAATTTTCCAGCAAAATGACTGGATGATGCGCCAAAAATTCTCATTAGTTATAATAATGATGAAACTTGAATGTTAGGCGTTAATGTAAAATAAATCATACTTGTAAAAAGGCGTGACATAGAAACAATTCAACAACACATGTGTCGTAGCTGCTTTTCTGTCCCGGTCAGCGAACTTGCTTACTTTAGTCATTAACTTTCCTCCACCATGTTGATTGAATTTAGAAAATATAGGATAATTTAGATCATCGTTGTCTCCAACATCATGTCGATCCGTCCTATTTCTCAAACATGGCATATTCTGATCGAAATAATACGAACAGAAATGAGAAGTTTCTCTAGCCAGATATGTCTCGCATATTGACCCCTCAATTTTGTTCCTGTTTTTTACGTCCCGCTTACACTTGCCAATAATTCTGCATGATACATTGTATTAACTAACTTACTTAAGATGAATAAAAACACTGAGCTAACGATAACTTAAGGGACCTAACCTCTCGGAAGGATACATCCATCTACAGTGCACGGGCCTCTTAGTAGCGCCTCTTCCGCGAGGTAAATTAGAAGATGATCCATTACCTTAAAGAACATCATGGCTTTTCATGTGTGTCAACTTTTCTTCGGTCATATCAATACACCTTTCTAAGTTTGACGCATATCCATCAGGCATCCTTGTAACACCCTACTTTTCTACTACCTCCTCCGGACCTCGCGCCTGAAGAAGAAAGTAAGTGGTTTCCGACTTGGGATAATTCGTTTGGAGTTAGAGTTTCGGAGTAGCTACCTAATAAATTATTCTAGGCGTATTAGGTCACTTATTAATTTCTAATTCAGAATAACTCCGAGTTGGTCTACTAATCAGAGACTCGGGTAACTGTTTAAGTTATCCTAGAAGGAAGGGGTTAGGCACCTCCTAAGTTCCACAAATGTGGTTCTCGGTCGATTTCTATAATTGAGTTTAAATAAGCAATTTTAACCATAAAGGGACAAAAGTTAAATAAAATATAATAGGATAATGATATGCCAATTAGTAGAATTGAGTATAATAGGGACAGTTTTAAAATAAAATTCAAAGGTAGGTTATATGAGGTAAAATAGACAATACACAGTTTAGATAGTTCTGCAAAAATAAGCTAATATAGCAATAGTATTGTAAATATAACAATGAATTGCAAAATTGGACTAAGATAGCTAATTAACCTATTTGATGAATAGCCCTAGGTTTTATTATCCTATCCGGATCAGAATCCAGCTTTTATCGGAGAAGATGGTTTCAGAATCCACTATCGTATATAGCTTGAGTAATTTCCATCATATCAGAGGAGCTTAATTATCATATCCGAGGGGTTTAATTTCCATCATATCGTATAGAGCTTGGTTTCAGAACCGAGCTTGAGTAATTTCCATCAAATGGAAGGAGTATTTCTTTATTGGAACTATATTTAACTAAAGGTGCAAAATAATAATAGAACAAATATAAATGCATATAGAGACTGTATACAAAAATATGCACATATACAAACAATGACCAAATAAAGTTAAATAAGTACAAAATAGATACAAACAGTTACTCCCTCCGTTCCACTTTATGTGTCATAGTTTGACTCGGCACAAAGTCTAAGAAATAAAGGAAGACTTTTGAAACTTGTGGTGTAAAATAAGACAAAGATGTTTGTGTGGTTGTAAATCATTTCAGTAATGGCAAAACTGTAATTTTTCAGTTAAATTGTTACCAAATTTAGAATGCTGCCATTCCTTTTGGAACAGACGAATATGGAAATGCTGCCACATAAATTGGAACGGAGGGAGTACTAAAATATTATAAATGCAGCAACTTGCACAAACGACCACAATTTAACACGTATTTAACAGATAGCCTAAATTGTATGATACCACCACAATTATGTATATAATGTATAATTAGGGTATAACACACGTAAATACATATTTTCTAACGCAAATTTGTCAAACTGTCAATATTTCACATTTAGGTTACATATAGCCAATTTATGAAAAAATGAGGGACAAAATTGGATGTCAACAATCCTCAAATTCTTAACCCAATCACAAATCATTCTTCTCTCATCCAATCCGAATGTTTAACTGGACTTGAGTAGCCAAATTTTGTTGCAGACTTGAGATTAGTGTATCTCAGGTCGCCTACAAAGTTCCTCAAGGTCCAACCCGGCCTTCACGTTATTCTTTGTCTTGTTCCTGACATCCAACACAGTATTAAAGACAGCCTCGAAAAAATTCTTTTCAACATGCATGGGATCCAGGTTATGTCGAAGAACATTATCCTTCCAATAAGGCAACTCCCAGAAGATACTTTGTTTAGTCCAATTGTGGTCAATACCATAACTAGGTGCTTTAGATGGCCGTTGGTCAGTTACCTTAGGATACACCTTAACCCTATCCCAGATTTCTCGTCCAGACAGCCATCACGGAGGGTCATCAAAATCAACCTGATTCTTCATAAATGTACTACTGTTATTTCTAGACGGATGATCCATTGGCACGAATCGACAGTGACAGTCGAACCATGTGTTCTTACTGCCATTTTTCAAAGTGAATGCTTTTGTATCTTCCATACAATAAGAGCAAGAAAACTTTACCAGAAGTGGACCACCCAGACAATATTCCATAAGCTAGAAAGTCATTATAGTCCACATCAAAGAAGCATGCAGTTGAAAGTTCTTTTTTGTTGATATATCATATGTTTCCACACCTTCATGCCATAGTAACTTTAAATCATCAATCAAAGGCTGCAAAAATACATCAATTGAGGCTTTCGGGTTATGTGGACCCGGGATAATGCAATTCAAAAACACATATGGACTAGTCATGCACATTTCAGGTGGAAGATTGTACGGCGTGACAAATACGGGCCAACAGATTAGGGCGTAGAAGAGACATCAAATAGAGTGAACCCATCTAAACATAAACCCAACATGATGTTTCTTGGTTCACTAGCAAATGCCGGATACACCCGATCAAAAAGTTTCCATGCTTCACCATCTGACGGATGACTTAGAATGCCTGACTGTTTTGTACGATCATGGTGCCATCTCATATGAGAAGTAGAGTTCATAGACGCATACAACCTCTTTAACCTAGGTATAAGGGGTAAGTAATGCACCAACTTAATAGGGATGGACTTCTTTTTAGCATTTAGAACTGGCTTGTAATGAGGCTCCTTACAAAATTGACATTCTTCTAATTTTGCATCATCCTTATAAAACAACATGCAACCATTGACACAACAGTGAATTCTCTCCAAAGAAAGCCCCAACGTAAAAATCAACTTCTTAGTGTAGTAATAATCAGTTGGTAATTCCATGTTAGTTGGATTAAGTTCATTTATAAGGCTAATGATGGAATCCATGGCTGCTTGAGATATACTAAAATCAGATTTAATACTTAATAATCTAACAACAACATACAACTTTGAATGCACTGAGCCTTCATACAATGGACGACTAGCTTCCTCCAACTGCTTATAGAAGAGCTTTACCTCATCATTGGGAACGTGCTCAACAGTTGGTTGCGATGTACCCGATTGGGATGCCTCCTCTTGGTACATACCAAAAGCATCATTAACCATATCATTCATTCGATAATTAAATCAAGATCATTATCCACAAACGGACCACTCCCGCCACCATAAGCATTTTGAAAATTAACATCACCGCCATATCACCAGAATCTCCATGATAAACCCAAAAGAAATAATTTGGCATAAAACCCTTCCTATAAAGATACATTTCAACATCTACCAAATTTTGTCCTTTTATGCCCTTGCATTTAACACAAGGACACTTAATCTGGTCATGTCATATAAAATCATCAAGTATTTTCACCTTTTCAATAAATTCTTGAACATCTACTGCAAATTCATTTCTCATCCCCCGCCGTCCTGGATTATTTCTATTATACATCCAACTACGACTTCCATATTCCATATCTAAACAAACATTCCAAGTTTAAATAAATTAATATATAGATTAAATTTCAATTTTTAAAAAATAATTTATTGTGAAACACTACCAATTTGGAAAAAATTAAGTAATTGTACAATTTAAAAGTATTAGTAGTATTATATCTAAGTCATGTTCACACTTGGCAATTACTTTTATATTAAAATTCAATATTTCAAGAATCAAATGAAATAGAATCAGAGATTACAAAATGGATATTTATAAATAATTTATTTCATTCGAATCAATTTACGAAAAAAGATATTTTAAGTTGTTTAGCTACTATATTACTTATAGCTAATATCTATCAAATTATAATATAAATAATTTATACATTACTAATCACTACATAAAATATTCATATTACTAACTATTACGGCTTAACTTATTTTCTAAAACCAAACAACCCTTCAAATTATTAAAATATCCATCATTGTAACTATGTACAACTATATATAATACATTTTCATATACAATAATGGAGTAATTTATTTCATTATTCTCCATAAAAAATAAGTATAAAACAAGTAATATCAAGTATAATTATATTTTTATCTATTCTACCAATAGTAGAAGCAATATCATATCAACTTCAACCCACAATTCAAAACTAATCCTAACTTTGTTTTGTTTTTTTTTTTTTTTTTTTTTTTTTTTTGCTACACTAAGCTCGATTTTTCATGTCCAACCCAACTACTAACCAAATGGTATCAAGATTGTTTCTTTTTTCAAAGTCAATAGTGGTATTACTAAACCCCATAAAAAAATAACTTTAAAATTGTCATACTTAATGATTTTCAATTGTCATATTCTAGTTCTAACCCTAACACTTATATTTTATTCACTAGACTAGATTGTCATACAAATCTTGGTTGGTTTTCATATTATGTCTTTGTTGCTCACCACTTGTTTGATGAAATGCCTCAAAGAATCTAACTACCAAACTAGACTACACACCAACAATTCTTTCTCAAAGCAATACGACAACAACAACAACAACAACACTACACTACATACCATTAACATCATTCAACAACAACACTACTACACACCATATAAAAAGAAAAAATGAAAATAAAATAAAAAGAAAAAAAAGGTACCTGCCTGAGCTGCTCTGCTGGAGGTGTTGCCGGAAATGGCGGCGTCAGTGGCCAGGCAGTCTCGATATGCAAAAAAAAAAAGGGAAAAAATGATCCATTGGCACACATCGACATTGACAGTCGAACCATGTGTTCTTACTGCCATTTTTCAAAGTGAATGCTTTTGTATCTTCCATACAATAAGAGCAAGAAAACTTTACCAGAAGTGGACCACCCAGACAATATTCCATAAGCTAGAAAGTCATTTACAGTCCACATCAAAGCAAACTACACTACACACCAACAATTCTTTCTCAAAGCAATACGACAACAACAACAACAACAACACTACACTACATACCATTAACATCATTCAACAACAACAACAACAACACTACTACACACCATATAAAAAGAAAAAATGAAAATAAAATAAAAAGAAAAAAAAGGTACCTGCCTGAGCTGCTCCGCTGGAGGTGTTGCCGGAAATGGCGGCGCCAGTGGCCAGGCAGTCTCGATATGCAAAAAAAAGGGGAAAAAATTTTGGGGGTTAGGGTTTACAATTTAAAGGAAAAAATGAAAAATTGGGGGTTAGGGTTTAGGATTGGTTAACTTACCAAGTTAGATGGAGAGTGGATTGGGAAATTGGGAATGGGGGTGGGCAGATTTATGGAGAAATTGGGGGTGGGCGGATTTATGGAGAGAGGGAAAGAAATGAGGTACTGCCCGTTTTTTGTTTCTTGGTGTCCGACTGCTGCGGTCGGATACATTAAAAAATATATTTAATTGTCATCCGACCGCTGCGGTCGGATGATTTAAAAAAAATATTTTATATAAAGTAAATAAAATGACCGACCGCGGTGATCGGACAAAGAAGTCCGACCGACTTTCGGTCTGAAAATGTCGGTCTGAAAACACGTGATTTTTAGTAGTGAAAGCTAGATCACTTCTAGTTCAGCCGCCAGGCATTACTTCGTAAGTTGAAATCATCAATTCAATAAATATTGCACCAACATGCCAGTGGGGACGCCTGCCCCATAATTCCAGAAAGTCTTAAAATACTCGAGTAAACAAGCAACGACGTTCATATTTGAGCACAAAACTTCCCCGTTTCATATCACGGGCTTGAGTTATCCCATTGCAGGCGCAAAACAGCCGTCTATCACAGACGCAACATAAGCCGTCAGTTCCTGATGCAAATGAAGCGCCCAACAGTGCGCACACTCATCTTTAAATGACACTAGCCCAGAAGCGCCCAACACATGCTGCTTAGCTATACTACAAGTAATTAAGTACGCATAAAACATTGATGAAAGACCATTTCATTAATATCGACTGTAGTAGGCTCATAATATACAATCAAGTCATTTTGAATACAACGCTGTCAACTACAGATTTTCAAGAAAAAACTTTTTTAAAAAAGGCAAAAACTACAAGTTCCAAAGAATTTATACGGCCAAAAACTCTTCGTCTGGGTTGTAGCTCTTGCATCAAAGTTTCTCTCGGCATTCAAAGAAAACAGTTCCGACATAATACCCCATGCAGCAACATCTTTGTGACACTGTACCACGGGAGTAGGAAAATCAGTCTAACTTAGGAAGCCCTCAGTAGGACGGCGGAGGAAGAAGAATGGAGGCCCAGAATTTCATCTGGAATCGCTTGGAGAGACTCCAATAAGAAACCCTCAGTGGCCGCAAGAACACCATGTTCCCTATCTTCTCTGGACGATTGGAAGTAGATGCAACCTCCGAACCGCAGAACATGGCACAGCTACAGAGCCACCATGGATGCCATGGTCAGTTGAATTTTGTTGAACATCAACCGCCCAGAGAAGGAGAGAATGCCATCGCGGACGCATTCCTCGTGCAAATGGAGTTGCTTCCGGGACAATGCCCCTATGCAACCAAAAGACGAGTAGAAGTAGAAAACCTGATGGGTTGGCATTCTTCTACTGGGGAACCCTGCATGACAAGAGGAATATCACAGCAACTGCCGTATTAGAAGATGTTCGCACCGTAATCAGTGCATACACCACAATGAAGACATTCTGAAGAACTCCATTAGAATCCCGATCAAACTTCATGATTTGGGGGACTCCGTTCATCTAATCATACATGGAGAAACAAAAGAGAAGGATTGTGCAAACTTTCTCCTTTACATTTTTCGCATACACCATCCATTCTGAATGAAGAAGTATTTCTGGGAATATTGGACCAGGATCAAAGGCAAGCAATTTTTTAAGATGAGGGAACTATTCTCTCATAAGAAAGCTTCGGAAGGGATAAAGAATTTTTCTAAAGAAGATTTGTGATTTCACCACTGTCGTGAAGCCTATATTTATAGGCGGAATGAGATAAAGACGAAGTGTGAAACAGTCAAGCACAATTATAACCTGAAGATATGAAATGATTCATTGCAGAAAAAGGTGTTATTGGAAAGGTGCATGGAATCGACATCGACCAATCAGAGAAAGACACGAAGGGTTCTCGAAAAAATCAAGTGTTGGTCTCGATCAAAGAAACTGCGACTTTCAAGGAAATATCCCTTCACATCCTTTTTGTTTATTTCTTTCACTTCCTGACTGCTTACGACAGGACTCAGCAAGTGGGGGGACTAACTGTGTGGGAAAAAAATATGTCACCTACTATTACGGGGATACAAGTCCAGCTGGCGAGATTAGATTAGTCTATAAGTCACCGGTCACAGAGGATACATGCCCGCTCCTTGAGCCACGGTCGTTCAAGCGGCGCAGGCAATGCAGGGTATACATCCCACCGCCTTATGGTTCACAGTCTCCTAGCTAGGGTTTTGTATATATCGCCGCCCTGAGTTTAGGCCCATATCAGTCTTTTTATTTTACCATAATTAGGACTGGGTAAATCTCTACTATAAATACCTCTCCTTTCATTGTATTGTATATCAAGCGATTCACATAGAATCCGGCTATTCTCAAGGAATAAAATTATTACTTTCTTGTTTATTACTTTTCTCTCAATATTTATTTTCTTTTCCTGCATAGTTACTGCATTGTTTATGACCCTCGAACAAATTCAATTATTTTACCTTAACGACAAAATTTAGGCCTAAACAATAGCCACAATAACGAACTTTCTGGTGGGTTCTTTGAATTGTAGGATGAATGAATACGGGAGCGGGTTGATAATGATGAGCAGAGGATTACTGTATTGGATAAAAGCTGACTAGACTTGAAAAGGTGACACGTGTCTTCCATGTGGCACGGACAGACATTCATCACGAGCAGACCTAAAGGAGTAATGAAACACTTCAACAGTCAACACGGTCTAAATGAGCAGTTATTAATATGATCATCCACGATCAATCTATTAATGGTCATTAAGGCAATCATTACAACCCAGCGGTTATGACTCCAACGGATACGTGACCAACAGTCACTTATCCAAACAGATCTACGCCCAGCGGTTACAAAACCCCAACGGGTGCCTACCAGGCTTATAAATAGCATTTGCCTTAATCGATTGTAAAACAACTTTACTTCCTGTCTACAATATCATTAAGAATACTCTCTCGCTCTTGCTCAGATACTCTCTTGGCTCATATTTTGGTTACTACTTTAGTTCTTGGACCGTCTGAAGTGCGATAGGTATCGAAGAACTCTCTCCGAAGACGAACGATACGATACGGTTACTTCTCCTTGTTTCCGTTTACGCTTTTTTTTTACTAGTTGATACTCGCATCTCGCTCTCATATTATCATCATATTAGCTCAACGTATAAACTCTTAATCTCAACTACTGATCGTGACTCCGCAAATACAAATTTAATTGTTAATTGGCCTAAAATCGGATCTAGGTTAGATAATTTGGCGACCACAGTGGGAGCCGGTCAATAGCCTTCGTAGGTTAATAGTTTATCTTTGATATTACACCTATTTTCGTCTATCTTTTTGCTCTATAACTGACATGGCAGAAAGCAACTCTCAGCGAACTATCGTAGGCGAAGAACAGGTAAAAACTCCTTCACTCAGTCCTAATTACTCTCCTGATTATTCTCCCGATTATTCGTCCGATGGGCAGCAACAATCTTCCCAAGGACCGGTCAGGCAGCGATACAGGCATATGCGCTCTCAGAGCACTACCCCACCCAGGAGACGACGCCATAGGAGTCTCTCCCCTGGCCGAGGGAACCTCCAAGAAACACTCTTTGCTTTCATGCAGGAACAGGCAGAAGTAAACCGAGGAATAAACGAGGCACTCACCTCTCTCCGAAAGAGTAACCCTTCAACTGCAAGGGTTGACGCTGCGGCACCTGGTCGTGACGCACCATCTTCACATACCTCGAGGCAAGGTGGAGAGCGAAACAACGGTGGTACCGCAGACCCTACGACCCAAATCAATCAGAATCAGAACGGAGGGTCTATGGCACCTACGGATGTGAGCCTTGTTGTGGAAGCTCTCACCAAACAATTCAAGGAAAGCCAGGAAGCACTTCAGAAGTCTCTCCACGAAAGAATTGATCAGATACCAGGCGCTCCACCCACACTGAAGAAAGTCGATGTCCAACGTTATTCACAGCGACCCTGGAAGAAGGAGGCAGCCCCAAAAGCGATACCCAAGACGTTTAAAATGCCAAACATCCCTAGGTATCGCGGAACATCTGATCCCAACGACCATCTCATGATGTTCAGTAACTTTATCAAAGCCAGCGATCTCACCGACGAGGAGATCGAATCTGTCAAATTGAAGAAGTTCGTGGAAACCCTAGCAGATGGAGCTCTGCGATGGTATTCAATGTTGCCACCCAACTCCATTGGATCTTTCGCAAAGATGGCCAAATTGTTCGTGAAGGCACACACGGGCGCTCAGAAGACAGAGACCCGCGTTGAGGACATCTTTGAAATCAAGCAAAGACCCGACGAGTCTCTCCGCAAGTACGTGGATCGCTTCTAGAGGGAATGAATGTTGCTCCCCAAAGTACCAGACAGATGGGCAGCGATTGCATTCACCAACAGCCTGGACATTAGGAGCTCAGAGGCCACGCGTAGACTCTATGAGTCTCTTCGCGTGTTTCTGGCAGCCAGTTGGTCAGACGGCTACAACCGTTACAATTATAAGGTACGTATCGATGAAGATAAATTGATTGGAACAGGTACTCGAGGAAGAGCTCAGACACGTAGCGGTGGATCCGGCGGAAAGGCAGAGTCTGAGAGAACAGACATACGTTATGAACCGTACCCTGATTAGTCACGCAGCCATTCCAAATGACGCAATCGAAACAACAAAGGGTTATCCCGGAGAGTTGATTCAGAATCAAGCCTCCGCGGAGCCCCAAGCCTACCAAGTTTCAACGTGGAGACGTCTGAAGTAGTGGAAGCGTTCAAAGACATGGGAGAGAAGGTTAAATGGCCAAAAGACATGAAGTCCGACCCAAGCAAGCGAAACCAGGACCTGTGGTGCGACTTCCATCATGACCATGGCCATACCACCGAAGACTGCAAAGCCCTCATGTATGAAATTGCTCATTTGTTGAAACAGGGATTCTTGAAGGAGTTCCCGACCGAGAAGGGAAAGCAGACTCATGCGAAGGCACAACAGAACAAACCTGGCCCTCCACGAGCATCCTCTCCGAGGAGGACAGTTAATGTTATTTCAGGTGGGATCGAGGTGGACTCCGTTACTTTCGCAGCAAAGAAGTATGCAAAGTTCTCCATCACAAACAACAAGCGCCCACAATCAAAAGAAGTAATCACATTTGAGGACTCTGATGCAAATGGCTCGCAATTCCCACATGCCGATGCGTTAGTCATAACGTTACATGTGGCGGAATTCGACGTCAAGAGAGTACTCATTGATGCGGGCAGCTCCGCGAATATTATCTAATCAGGGGTTGTCAGAGAGATGCAGCTGTCAGACAAGATCGTGCCCATATCTCGAGTTCTATCCGGCTTCAATAACTCAAGCGAGAAGACTCTCGGGGAGATTACCCTGACGACTCTTGCCGAAGGGGTAGCAAAGGAAACAACTTTCCATATTGTCGATGCGGATCTAGCCTACAACATCATTTTGGGCAGACCTTGGATCCACGACATGCAAGTTGTTCCTTCTACTTATCATCAAGTATTGAAGTTCCCATCTGAATGGGGAGTACGTGAGGTCCGAGGAGAGCAACGCTCTGCCCGAGACTGCTATGCTGTGGCTCTCAAATTACCCAAGGAGAACAAATAGCAATTACAGTGACCAGGGCCAGACATACCACTCGAAGCGGCTGAGTACGAGGTCCCGGAATTCATTGCGAAGATGGATGAAAGAGAAAACCATATGCCAACCGTAGAAGCTTTGGAACCCGAAGAACTGTTCGCCGACAATCCAGAGCGGAAGGTGTATCTAGGGACCTAGCTGAACGAGCGCCTGCGAGGAGATATCCTCCAGTTCCTCAAGGAACGGCATACAACATTCGCCTGGTCTCACGCAGATATGACAGGTATTTCTCCTAACATCATTACTCACAGGTTGAACGTTGATCCGTATCACCGACCGGTGAAACAAAAGACGCGCCGGCAAGGAGCCTTTCGGAACCAGGTCATCAACGACGAGGTTGACCGGCTGCTGAAAATCGGTTCAGTACGTGAGGTCAAATACCCAGACTGGCTAGCTAACGTGGTTGTCGTACCTAAAAAGAACAGCAAATGGCGAGTCTGCATTGACTTCACAGATCTAAACAAAGCCTGCCTGAAGGATTCATATCCTCTTCCCAGGATAGATCAACTGATCGATGCAACAGCCGGACACGAGGTGCTAACCTTCCTCGACGCGTACTCCAGGTATAACCAGATATTGATGGATCCTGAAGACCAGGAGAAAACGACATTCATAACCTGTCGAGGTACGTACTGTTACAAAGTTATGCCTTTTGGACTGAAAAATGCAGGTGCAACCTATCAGCGTCTGGTCAATCGAATGTTCCACGACCATATCGGGAAGACCATGGAAGTGTACATTGATGACATGCTGATAAAATCCAAACGAGCAGAAGACCATCTGGCACATCTGAAAGAAGCTTTCTGAATCTTGGATCAGTATAATATGAAGCTGAATCCAGAGAAATGCGCTTTCAAAGTCGGATTGGGGAAGTTTCTGGGATTCATTGTTTCTCAGCGTGGCATTGAAGTCAATCCCGCTCAGATTAAAGCCATTGAATCAATCCCAGATGTACTTCACAACAGGAAAGATGTCAAGAAACTAACAGGGAGAGTGGCAGCTCTACGCAGATTCATCTCCCAGTCATCTGACCGTTGCAAAAGTTTCTTCAATGTCTTAAAACAGAACAAGGAGTTCGAGTGGCCTCCCGAATGCCAGCAAGCATTGAGGGATTTGAAAAAGTATCTATCCAATCCTCCACTGCTCTCCACGCCTCAGGAAGGTGAGCAGTTGCTGATTTATTTGGCAGTTTCAGAATCATCGGTAAGCGCTGTACTAGTTCGGGAAGATAAAGGTAAACAACTTCCTATCTATTACATTAGCAAAGCTGTAATTGATGCAGAAACACGCTATCAACCTTTAGAAAAATTAGCACTGGCACTAGTAACTGCTGCTCGTAAGTTACGCCCTTATTTTTAAAGTCATTCGATAGCTGTGGTTACAACCTTTCCTCTGCGAATGTTCTGCACAAACCTGAATTCTCAGGAAGGCTGGTAAAATGGGCTATACAATTATCTGAATTTGATATTACCTATTAGCCTAGAGTAGCGATAAAGTCACAAGTTGTAGCAGACTTCGTAGCAGACTTCAGCACTAACATATACCCTGAAGCAGAAAGGGAATCTATTCTTTATGCAGGGCAAGCTCCTGGCACATGGACCCTTCACACAGACGGCTCCTCGAGCGTCAAAGGGTCCGGCCTTGGACTGGTTCTTGTTGCTCCATCCAGCGAAATGGTAAGACAAGCTATCAAGTGTCCATTTGTTACTAACAATGAGGCCGAATATGAGGCCATTATTGCAGGAGTGGAACTAGCCCGAAGTTATGGAGCAACCATCGTCAAGCTAAAAAGCGACTCTCAGCTCGTGGTCAATCAAATCAATAGAGGTTTCATTGCACGGGAATCAAGGATGCAAGTGTACCTCGCCAGAGTGAAAGAGCTCCTAGCACAGTTTGGCAAATGGAAAGCAATCCAGATTCCACGGGAAGAGAACCATGAAGCCGATGCTCTTGCAAACATGGGATCAGTGGCAGAGATAGGGGCAGCCAGCTCTTCAGCTGTTGTTCAACTTCTCTACACAACCATGGACAGAGAAAAGTTTGAAGTCAACACCATCAACGCTACCTGGGACTGGCCGAATGAGATAACAAATTATCTTATCCATGGAACTCTACCTACAGATGCAAAAGCTGTACGCAAACTCCGAGTGAAAGCTGCCCGATATACAATTCTCAACGACGAGCTTTACCGGAGGATGTTCGCAGGACCTCTCGCAAAATGCCTGGGACCCAACCAGATCAATTATGTGATGAGAGAAGTCCACGAAGGCTGTTGCGGAAATCATTCCGGAGGTAAGGTATTAACCCGGAAGCTGATTCGCGCAGGCTATTATTGGGACAAGATGGAAAAAGATACGAACGAGTTTGTCAAGAAATGTGACAAATGCCAGAGGTTCGCCCATCTTCTCCATCAGCCAGCAGAGCCACTCCATTCAATAATCTCCCCGTGGCCCTTCATGAAATGGGGGATGGACATCGTAGGTCCTCTTCCCACAGCACCGAGGGGGATGCGCTTCTTATTGATCATCACTGACTACTTCAAAAAGTGGGTCGAAGCGGCAGCATATTCAAGGATACGACAAACGGAAGTCGTTGACTTCCTCTGGCATTTTGTCGTGTGTCGCTTTGGAGCGCCTATGGAAATAGTCATGGACAACGGCCCGCAATTCATCGGCCAGAAAGTGACTAGATTCCTCGACGATCTGCACATCAAGAAAATCACTTCCTCTCCATATCATCCTATTGCAAATGGACAGGCGAAGTCTACCAACAAAATCATCATTGAATCCCTTAAAAAGCGCCTCGAATAGGCAAAGGGATGTTGGGTAGAGGAATTACCAGGAGTACTATGGGCTTATCGCATAACTATAAAAATGAGTACCGGAGAAACTCCTTACTCATTAGTGTATGGTGCAAATGCTCTAATCCCAGTGGAAATTGGAGAGCCCAGCTTACGATACGCACATGCCACTGAGGAATCAAACTCAGTCAACCTGTTCGAAGAACTGGACCTCCTCGAAGAACATAGAGAACTAGCTCTTGTACGAGTAGTCGCTCAAAAAGAACGAATCGAGCAATACTACAATCGGGGACTACGCGTACGAAGCTTCCAAGTCGGGGACTTTGTACTCAGAAAAGTCTCCCAGAGCACACAAGAAACAAATTCAGGGAAGCTTGGTCCTAACTGGGAAGGCCCCTACAAAGTAATTGCTTCAGTCGGCAAAGGATCTTATCGTTTGGCACGACCAGACGGCTCCACTGTCCCGAACAGTTGGAATGTGGTTCACCTCAAATGGTATCACTTTTAAGTGGTAAAACGGTCAGTTATCTTACACTTACCTTTTATCTTTACAAAATTTCTTACTGTTATTATATATTCTCTCTAAATGGTACTAACGACCTAAACAAGGTCAGATCCGTTTAGCTCAACTGGTAGAGCTCGAAGTTCTTCAACTTCGCAGCTGTGGGTTCGAATCCCACAACGGACACTCTCCTCGTTTGGTTATATGTGTTATATGTGCAACTCACCAAAAACTCTTTTCATGTTATCACTTTACGTACTCCAACATAAAAATAAGGAGGGTGGTGAGAGACCCCTGTAGGCCAGATAAGACCTTCATAAAGGCAAAAGACCTTACCAAAAGGCGAATTTTTAAAGTTTTTCAAAAAACTTTTACGTCATAAGACTTCTACAGCAAATAAGAGGAGTCATTCACAGAACAAAAACTTTTACGTGATAAGACTTCCACAGCAAATAAGAGGAGTCATTCACAAAACAAAAACTATTATGTGACAAGGTGTTAGCTTGGATAAGCTTGGAGTTTTGACTGATGACTGAGGAACGGATTCAAAGGACCTGTTCCTTTGGATCACTGCAGCTAAATAGATAATTCATGCTAAATTATTTTAATTGAGATTTATTAATTATCCTAAAACTAATGTTTATCTTGGTGATTATGCAGGTCTAAACGGATACGAAAAGATTGCATAAACTAAAGGATAAGGATAGAAGATTTGGGTTCTAAAGAGTAGAATCCAATTAGGACTCAAACTCAAGGGAGCTTTGAAGTTCTAATTGATCAAGACTTCTTGGCTGCTGGAGCTATAAAACGTGGAGCATATCAGCCATAGAAGTGTGCACAAATACAGAGAGCATCGAGCAAAAGCTTAAAAGAGCCATTAGCTTATTTGTGTAATCAGTTAGCTACAGTAGAACTAAGTTAGAACCTGTTCCTTAGATTGAATCTTGTAAAAGTTCAAGTCTTAGTTCAACTGTAGTAAGCAATAATCAAGTTGTAAACTTTCTGGTTCAAGTCGTGGACTTGACACAACTTCACTGATCGTGAGAAAGATCACTAAAGGATTAGAGTTAGTCCTAGGTTAGTAAGAGTGAGTCTTATAACCAAGTGGGTCTTTTTACATAGTGAAGTTGAAATCCTACTTGAGAAGTAGGTCGTGGTTTTTTGATCCCGAGTCAAGGGGTTTTTCCACGCTAATATCTGGTGTTCAATTACTTACAGTTTTAATTCCGCATGTCGTATAGTAAAGGAACACATTTTAAGGAACTGGTCCTTAAAACAGTAAAGTGGTGTACTCGTAGGAAATAACAATTGGTATCAGAGCAGGTTATCCTTAAAAGGCTAACACCTAGGATTAGATGAGTACATCATGAGAGAACAGTGAGGGTCAGTCAATGGTTAGAGCTCCTTATTTCAATGGGAAATACTATTCATGGTGGAAAGAAAGGATGCGTGATCACCTTCAAGCTGAGGACTATGAATTGTGGGATATAGTTACTGAAGGTCCCATGATCCCTATGAAGAAGGATGTTGAGGGAAACGATGTTCCCAAAACCAGGAAGGAATGCAATGTTGAAGATATAAAGCAATGGGAAAAGAATGCAAAAGCTAGGAAGTGGTTTGTTGGTGGACTTAGTCCAGACGAATGCACTAGAATCAGAGGGTATGCCACTGCAAAGGAGATTTGGGATGCTCTACAAGTTGCACACGAAGGAACAAGTCAGGTAAAAAGGTCCAGAGGTACACTTCTTTATGCTGAATATGAAAGTTTTAAAATGAAAGAAGAAGAGTCAATCTCTGAAATGTATACTAGACTTAATGTCATTGCTTCTGAACTGATCTCTTTGGGAAGGGTTTTAACTGTGGAAGATAGAGTAGAAAAGATTCTAACTAGGGTTCTTCCAGATTCTTGGGAAATCAAAGCTTGTGCTATCATAGAAAGCAAAGATTTAACCACTCTATCCTTAGATGAGCTTATAGGCAATTTAAAGACTTATGAACTAAGGAAAAAGGTTAAAAACATAGGAGTTCCAATTAAAACTGAGCCTAACCTAGCCTTGACTGCCGCTGATAAGATTATTGATGATAAGGACCTGGTCCTTATTGCTAAAAGTGTTCAGAAATATTTGATTAAGAAAAAGGCGATTAGTGGACAGGGTAGGTCTACTAACATGAAACATGCTGGAGAATGCCACAAATGTGGAAGCTCTGAGCACTACATCAGCAAATGGAAGGAGAATGGAGGAAGAGATTCATTGAGGAAAGGAAAAAGGCTAGGGAACAGGTCCATAAGAAAAGTGGAAATCCCAAAGCAATGGTTGCAGGATGGCAAGACAGTGAAGACGAAATAACTGATGATGATCTGGATGAGGATCTTGCTCTAATGGCTCTTGGAGATTCAGAAAATGAAGAAGATGCTGAGGTATTTGTTTCTAAACTTAAAGAAGATGTAAAAAGCATGTCTAGAGAAAAATTGGTTAAAGTATTCCATATTGTGCTAAATGAATTTAAATCTCTAAGGGATGACAATCATCAACTGCATGATAAAATTGATTGTTTAGAAGCAGAATGCAAAGAGGAAATAATTAAAAATGATTTTCTGGAAAGGAAGATTAGCATGCTTGAGGAACAGGTCCTCACACTTGAATCAACTGCTCAGGAATTAGAAAATGTTAAAACAGTTGAAAATGGTAAAGGTATTGCTAATTCTCATCAGATCATTGCTGAAGAGAAACTGAAAGTCACAGTTGATAAACTGTGTAAAAAAGATGAGAAGATAAGATCTTTAGAAGGAGACTTGGTTAAAACAAAAATGGAACTAAGAAAAACTGTAGAATGGAACAAGTCTTCTGAAGCACTAGAATGGTTACAGGAAAATCATAGTAGTAACAGGAAAGGTATTGGATTCTTGAAAGCACAGAGTTCATCCAAATGGGATCCAAAGAGTAAGTACTTATCATTTCCTAAAAACTGGCTATGCACTCATTGTGGGAACACTGGTCGCCGGAAAGAAAATTGTCAATCTTTAAAAAGGGCTGCCCAGAGGAACAGGTCCTATAAACCTGTTCAAAATTCTGTGAAATAGAAGAATAGGTCCTATAAACCTGTTCAACATTCTGTAAAAAGGGAAATTGTTCACACAAAGAAACCATTACCATTCTGGGCTAGGAGAGATCTGATTCATCCTTTTTCTAAAGGAAAGGAGCCCAAACTAGTTTAGGTTCTTAAAATTAACCCCTAGTTTTCTTTTGCAGGCTAGAGTGAAGGAGATAAACCACAAATGGTATATGGACAGTGGTTGCTCAAGGCACATGACAGGACATAAGGAACTGTTCCTTTCACTCTCAGCCTTCCAAGGAGGAAGTGTTTCCTTCGGTAATGGTAAGAAAGGGGAAATAATTGGAATTGGAAAGGTAGGTAGGTCTGATTCACACTGTATAGATAATGTGTTTCTAGTAGATGGGCTGAAGCATTGCTTATTGAGCATATCTCAATTGTGTGACCAAGGTAATAATGTTAATTTCTCATCTACTGGATGCACTGTGACTAACCAAACTTCTTGAGAGATTATTTTGCAGGGAAATAGGCATGGAAACATCTACAAAGTAGACTTGCTGACACTATCTGATGGAAGCTTGAGTTGCTTAAGTGTGGTGCAAAATGATCCCCTCCTATGGCACAAAAGACTAGGACATGCTAGTCTTTCACAATTGAACAAACTTGTGTCCAAGGACATGGTGATAGGTCTTCCTAATATCAAGTTTAATGATGAAAAAGTATGTGAAGCATGTGCCAGGGGAAAGCAGGTAAAATCCTCCTTCAAACCGAAGAAACAGGTAAGTACCACTAAACCTTTGGAACTGGTCCACATGGATTTATGTGGTCCAATGAAAACAATGAGTCGTGGAGGTAAGAAGTATGTTATGGTATTGGTGGATGATTACTCCAGATTTACATGGACTATATTTCTTGCATCTAAAGAAGAAGCATTTAATGCATTTTCAATTTTTGCTAAGAAAGCTCAAAGAACTCTAGATAATCATATTGTTGCCATTAGGTCAGATCATGGAACTGAATTTGAAAATCATATATTTTTCAATTTTTGTAATGAAAATGGCATTAATCATAATTTTTCTTCACCTAGAACTCCACAACAAAATGGTGTAGTGGAAAGGAAAAATAGGACTTTAGAGGAAATGGCAAGGACTATGTTAATATCTGGAAATCTTCCACAAAACTTTTGGGCTGAGGCTATTAATACTGCATGCTACATAATAAATAGATGTATGACAAGGCCATTAATAGAAAAGACCCCATATGAATTGCTTAAGGGAAGAAAACCCAATATCTCTCATCTTAGGGCCTTTGGTTGCAAATGTTTTATACATAACAATGGGAAAGATGCCTTAGGAAAATTTGATCCTAGAAGTGATGAGGGAATATTTGTTGGTTATTCTTTAAATAGTAAATCTTATAGGGTGTTTAACAAGAAAACATTGAAAATTGAAGAAAGCATGCATGTTAAATTTGATGAAACTGACAGCCTCACTCAAGAACAGGTACAGGAGGATGAAGAAATTGGAATGCTGAAAGAGTTTGAACTTAATCTACAAATGCAGATTCTGGATATGAGAAGTGAACTGCAAGGAACTGTTCCTCAAGACAGAACTGAAAAGAGTGGCACAGAAACAGGGGGAACACATATTGGTTCCACCTCACAAACTGGTAGTGCTACTCTATCAGGAACTGTTCCTCAGCAGAGGACTTCTGGCAATGGATTGACACCCAAGCCTTACAAGTATCAAGGGTCACATCCTGTGGATCAAATAATCTCAGATAAGACTGCTGGGGTTCAAACTAGATCAGCAGTCAAGAATCACAATCTGTGCGCCTTTAGTGCTTTCTTATCTCTTGTTGAACCTAAAAATGTGAAAGAAGCACTGAATGATGCAGATTGGATTCATGCTATGCATGAGGAACTGAATCAATTCCAAAGGAGTCAAGTTTGGCATCTGGAACCCAAGCCAAGGAACATGTCCATAATTGGAACAAAATGGGTTTTCAGAAACAAACTTGATGAGGATGGCATGGTAACAAGAAGTAAGGCTAGGCTAGTTGTTCAGGGATATAGTCAAGAAGAGGGCATGACTATGATGAGACTTTTGCTTCAGTTGCAAGATTGGAAGCAATAAGACTTCTTATAGCCTTTGCTACATACATGGAATTTACTCTACATCAAATGGATGTTAAGAGTGCATTTCTGAATGGTTACTTGAAAGAAGAAGTGTATGTCAAGCAACCTCCAGGTTTCAAAAGTGAACAGTTCCGTGAACATGTGTACAAGTTGGATAAGGCCTTGTATGGGCTCAAGCAGGCACCAAGAGCATGGTATGAAAGGCTATCAAAATTTCTACTTCAGCATGGATATAAACGAGGTAAAATTGATAGCACATTGTTTTTAAAAGAAAAAGGTAAGCATCTCTTAATTGTTCAAATCTATGTAGATGATATAATCTTTGGTGCTACTTGTGAAAATTTAAGTAAGGAATTTGCAAACTTGATGGGGAGTGAGTTTGAGATGAGCATGATGGGTGAACTCAATTTTTTTTTGGGTTTACAAATTAAGCAAACCTCAAATGGAACTATGATCCATCAACAAAAGTATGTTAAGGAATTACTTAAAAGATTTGATATGGATAATGCTAAGGAAATTGACACACCTATTGCCACTGCCACAAAATTGGATCTTGATGAACATGGAATATCAGTTGATCAAAAAATGTATAGGGGTATGATAGGTTCTCTACTTTATCTAACTGCTAGTAGACCTGATATTGTGTTCAGTGTTGGTTTGTGTACTAGGTTTCAATCAGATCCTAAGGAATCTCATTTGAAAGCTGTTAAAAGAATATTGAGGTATCTGAAAGGAACAGGTCCCTTGGGACTTTGGTATCCAAAATGTGGTAGTTTTAATCTTGTTGGATATACTGATGCTGACTATGCAGGTTTCCTTGTTGATAGAAAAAGTACCTCAGGTATGGCACATTTTCTTGGTGAGTGTTTGGTTTCTTGGGGAACTAAGAAACAAAATTCAGTGGCACTTTCCACTGCTGAGGCTGAATATGTGGCAGCTGCTTCATGTTGTTCACAGTTGTTATGGATCAAACAACAATTATAGGATTTTGGTGTTTATGTAGGAACTGTTCCTATCTATTGTGATAACACTAGTGCTATTAATATGACAAAGAATCCAGTGCATCACAAAAGGACTAAACACATTGACATAAGACATCATTTCCTAAGAGACAATTATGAAAAAGGTTTGATCACCATAGCATTTGTCCCACTGAAAAGCAAATTGCTGACATTTTTACAAAAGCTCTAGGTAGAGATGATTTTGAAAGAAAAAGATTGGAATTAGGGATGATTAAATTCACATAAAATCATCAATGCTTTACTTCATAATTGGCTAGAAAATTGTACTTAAATTGAATTTTATTCAAGTCATTATGAATGATTCAGTCCAGCTTAATACTTAAATGTATACTCTTATGCCATATTTCTTATTTAGAGTTGCTAAAATTGAATGATGTTACCCTTATGCTCTTAGAATTTCAGATGATCAAAAATGATGCAAATTGGAAGGACACTGACTTTTCGTGTTAAAATCAGGTATGTACTCGTTATTATTCAGTTAATTTAGAAGTACAAAGGCTATTGGTAACTTGTGACTAGGATAAACCCCACTAAGTTTCCTAACCATATCCAAATTGCAAAAGAGTCCCATCGGAGGAACAGTTCCCACTCTGAAAAGGTAACCTGGCAGCCCAACGGCTCTATTTCTCCGGGAGACTCCCAAGAGTCCATAACCGTTGCATGTTGTGCTGAGGTAAGTGTGATCGATTCCTACTCTATTTATACTACCTAATTCACCCAATAAATACACTCATTCTCCCCCATTATTCTTTTACCTTGTTCATCAACTAAATTCTCAAAATTTCAGAAAGAATAGTCAATTATCTTTTAATACGAATTGCAAAAATGTCTCTTTCTTCTGATAATTATTCAACTGCACCCATTGCTGAACAACCACAAAATCTCAATCCTTCCTCACCCATGGATACCACTGACCTAAACCCTGAAATTCCTGAAACAATTCCAGAAATACCTGAACCTGAAATTCAGGGGGAAGGACCAATTCCCACGGCTGAATCAATTGCTGAGTAGGTTGAGGATTTGTCACGAGCTATGGTCTTGTATCAGTATCAGGTAAATTTTACCTATCCTCTGAATGTTGTGATAGATAAGGAAGAACAGGGAGAGGGGTCTGAGGCTGTTCTTGAGGGGGAAACAGTTAAGAGGTTGGAAGCACCCATGCATGGGTCATCGGGGTCTCCAGAGGCTGCTTTTAGAGCACCCATGGAGGATGTTATAGATGTTGATGAAGCTATAAGTGATAGTGATTGTGATAGGCCCTTGGTGGATTTGATCAACATTAGGAGTCTGAAAAGAAAATTAGCTAGAAAAGGACCCATTGATGACCAAGTGACTGCTGAAATTGATGCTAAGTTGAAGAAAATAGGTGACAGTTATAAGCCAGGAAATAAGAAGAAAGTTGAAAGTTCCTCCAAGGCAAAAGGACCTGTTCCTTCTGCCTCAACCCCTGCTTCTGGGTTAGGAGGACAAGAAGTGCTGCTAAAGCTGCTGATAAACAATTAGCTGCTGCCTTAGAAAAGAGCAGAAAAGGGAAAGGAAAACAGGTGGTTGAAGAGGAAGAAGTGGAGGATATTGAATTTGATGATTTTGGTGAAGATGATGAGATGGCATATGCTGAGGAGGTTGCTCCTACATCTAAGAAAAGAAAAGCTGTTCAAGGACGGGTAACAAGAAGTTCTGCTAAGGCTGCAGAAAAGTCTGCTAAGAGGACCAGGTCCTCCAAAAGAGTTGGTGTGTCTGAAAGTTCAGCTAGTGACAGTGATGAGTCTTTTGCTGGAGATAAGAGTGATAGTGAAACTGAAGGTGATGAGTCTGTGCACTGTGTTCATGATGACATGCTGACCAGGAAGGTGTTGAAAGGTAGAGTACTGTCTGATGTGCAAGAAGAAGGGATGCTATGGTTGCTGCAAAAACTGCATGCTCAGGGCTGGAGGGACATGGTTCTTAAGATCTCTGCCAGGTGTGCAAAGGGGATGGTGCAAGAGTTCTACAAGAACTACTCCATCAAAGAAGACAGGATTACTACCTCTGTTAATGAAAATGTGATTTATGTTTGATATAAGGGAACTTGGTGAGCTGTTGGGGATTCCTTTTACTGGGTATGACAGCTATGTCAAGAAGGTTTGCCCTAACTTGACAAACTTGCCAACTGATCTGGAGATCACTAGGAAGTTTGCTGAGAATGAAGGGGAAGAGAAACCCAGGGTTGTGCAGAAGAGTGAGATGCACCCACAGCACCAAGTGTTATTCGAGTTTGTGAACAAAATTGTGATGCCAAGGCAGGAGAAAAGAGGAGTTGCCAGTTTCATGGACCTGGTCCGTATGGAACTGTTGGACACTGAAAAGCATATCAACTAGCCCAGTTTTATGATCCACCTGATAAAAAGGGTGATAGCTAGGAAGAGAAAGCATTCCTTGCCGTTTGGGTTCATCTTAACTGATGTGTTTGCAAAATTGAAAATTCCCTTGGAAGGGGTAGTGAAGGCTACAAAGAAAGAAAAATTTGGCTGTGCCACATTGATCAATTGTGATTTGCCAGTTCAAGCTGATCCTCCACAGGCTGGTGTTGGGAGGCAGCCATTGAACAACAAAGTGAGGGCACTTAGGCAACAGGTTGCTATTCAGGCTGCTGAGATAGCAAGGTTGGAAGAAGAGAAGAATTACTGGAAGGCAGAGGCCACAAAGGCAAAAGAGACCAATGAGGGAATGCTCAAGCAGATGTTTGAGTTGCTTAACAAGTCTCAGGGACCTGGTCCTTCCACATCCTGACCACCTTAGCCTTTAGCCATCTTTTGTCTAGTGGGATTTAGCCTAGTCTAGTGCCTTAGTCTTTTTCTTCTTTAGTCTGTGGATAATTCTGCAGTACTTGCTTGTATCCCCTGATTTCAATATTTGATTAAATGAATTGTCTTTGATGGCTAATATCATTATTTTGCAGTTGCTTTAATCTGATTTATGTTTGCATTTTGAGTTGCCTCAATGGCCATGTGCTGATTAATTCTAACACTTGAATTATATTTTTTATGCAACCTTTTCAATGATGCCAAAAGGGGGGAGATGATTTTGCATGAAGTTATATCTAATTAAAATCTGTTCTTAATGATAAACTCTCCACTGATTGATTGTTTTTTAGCTTAAGTTGTACTTCAGGACATTAAGGTTATGAGACTATGCGTATGAGTTTGTCATCATAAAAAAGGGGGAAATTGTTAGCTTGGATAAGCTTGGAGTTTTGACTGATGACTGAGGAACAGATTCAAAGGACCTGTTCCTTTGGATCACTACAGCTAAATAGATAATTCATGCAAAATCGTTTTAATTGAGATATTATTAATTATCCTAAAACTAATATTTATCTTGGTGATTATGCAGGTCTAAACGGATACGAAAAGATTGCATAAACTAAAGGATAAGGATAGAAGATTCGGGTTCTAAAGAGTAGAATCCAATTAGGACTCAAACTCAAGGGAGCTTTGAAGTTCTAATTGATCAAGACTTCTTGGCTGCTGGAGCTATAAAACGTGGAGCATATCAGCCATAGAAGTGTGCACAAATAAAGTGAGCATCGAGCAAAAGCTTAAGAGTCATTAGCTTATTTGTGTAATCAGTTAGCTACAGTAGAACTAAGTTAGAACCTATTCCTTAGATTGAATCTTGTAAAAAGTTCAAGTCTTAGTTCAACTGTAGTAAGCAATAATCGAGTTGTAAACTTTCTGGTTCAAGTCATGGACTTGACACAACTTCACTGATCGTGAGAAAGATCACTAAAGGATTAGAGTTAGTCCTAGGTTAGTAAGAGTGAGTCTTGTAACCAAGTGGGTCTTTTTACATAGTGAAGTTGAAATCCTACTTGAGAAGTAGGTCGTGGTTTTTTGATTCCGAGTCAAGGGGTTTTTCCACGCTAATATCTGATGTTCAATTACTTACAGTTTTAATTCTGCATATCGTATAGTAAAGGAACACATTTTAAGGAACTGGTCCTTAAAACAGTAAAGTGGTGTAATCGTGGTAAATAACACAAGGCTTCCACGAAAATAAGAGAAGTCGTTCACAAGGCCAACGACTCGGCCAGAGCCAATCTACAAAGCCATGCAACAACTTTCAACTATCGAAACGATAAGCAAAGTAATACGCACAGCGCAATGATTCGGCCAAAACTCTAAACGACCACGATTCGGTCAGACTACCTACAACTTACGACCTCTTCCTAACGAAAGGCTAAGTTAAAAACATTCGGGCAGACTCTTGGAGATACGAACTTAATAAAGTTCAAACTTCAGGAACCTCCCAATCACAAGGCACGAAAGCCACAAACACATGCAAACAAAAAGATCAAAAGTTCAAACTAAATATAGTCACTGAACAGATCTAAAGTTGCATATATACATTATACTGTAAATTGATAAAATGCCGAATACGGCTGACAGAAATTTGCAGAGTGTTCAAAGGCCAAACAAACCAACCATACAAAGGACCAAAAAGTCTTTGCTAGACTTCTGTCTACCAACAAACAAGTCCGGCTCTCGCCAGATAATAAAAAAAAAGTACATCAATCACAGATTGAGAAAAGGGCATTAACATTTAGGGCTACGACCAGAACTCGACGCACCAGCTCCGTCAGTCCTGCCGTCGTCCCCGGAATTCTCGTCGTCGTCTTCGTCTTCATCATCATCGTCACCTTCAGACTCTTCAGGAGAGAGACCCAATGCTTGATTTTTCCTTCGAACAGCGTTCTTTGTTGTCTGTAGCATCTCCTTGACATTAACTTGTCCAGCCTGAATCTGCACGAGCAATGTACGCTTGGCCTCAAGAGCAACAAGCTTGGTTTTGATTTCAGACTGATCACACAGGTTCGCCAAGTCCTTGGTTAATGCGGTCTGAGCACTCATTAACTGAGCGACCTGATCCTTGGCAGCCTGGAGATCAGCCCTGGCTTTGATAGATTCTTCATTAGCTCTCTGCATATCCATCTCGGGGCATGTGTGATCTTCGATAGCACCGTTCAAAGAATTTCGACAATCTTCAAGCAGTCTCTCTAAACCCTGGGCAGAGCGTGCGAACCCTTCTCTCTCTTCAAGAAGAAGGTCCTTCTCCCTGGTGAGTGCATTGATTTGCTCAACACGTTCGTTGTTGACATCAGTCAATCGGTTAACCTCACCACCAAGGAGACCACACTGCTCTATCAGAGTCTTGTTCTCCTTCAGAGCTTCCAGCAACTCTTTCTTTATTTCAACTACTTGATCGACATTGTTAAGCCTGGAGCGAAACATGAGCTCGACAGCCAGCATACTCGACTGAAAAAGCAAAGTAAGTCAGAGTTAGAAGTCCGAGGCTAAAGTTATTCCCAAAACAAAGCGGAAAATACTTACTCGGGCAGAGTTAGAAGCAATCTGGAAGGCTAACTCCTCATTGGTCAGCTCCCTCAGCACCCATTCTTCACGGGGACCGATGAGCGAGGAGACCACCTTAGCCAAGCTGTGTGGCCTAGTTACGAAGTTGACATCAGGGGCAAGTTTCAAAGTGTGCTTCCTCTCGCAGAACTTGGGTTCCCAAGCCTGTTCGGAGGGATAATTTGGCCCAAACTTGTAACGCACCCCCCTGATATCATTCAACTCTGTCCGGCCACCAATAACTGACCGCCAAACGAATCTTGACGAGGAAAGGTTAGAGTCACCTTCCACTCCAGGATTTATTGTCTCACATTCACGAAGACCAACGGGAGTCGCCCCCTCAGTAGCCACATTCTCCAGGTCCTCGAAACGAAAAACACGAGGACCTTGGCTACCCTCTTGGGAGGCTTCTTCTCTTACTTCTTCTTTCACCTCTTCTTCTTCTTCACCTAATTTTCTCTTCCCCTTGTCTACACGAGAAGGACCTGCCTCCACCCCGTCATCAACCGGGGACTCCTCTGCAGAGTACGGACAGCCTCCTCCTCGGCCCTTCGTCTGTCACTACGAAGATGAGGCCTTCGGCTAAGAGGAACATCAACTTCGGCCTCAGTGTCCGAAAGATTGATAACCTCCCTGGCTACACCCTCTCCCCGTACAGACTCGGGAACTCCAGCAGCAGCATCGGCATTCTCTTCTACGGGCTCCGGAATACTGGCCCTAGAAGAAGGATCACCGCCAGCCGACGAGGTTTGCCCGGCAGCCACGAAAGTCTTACGAGCAGACTTCTTCCGTGCTCCACCCTCGCCTTGGCTCCTCTTCTTCCTCTTCAGGGAGCCCAGTCCAGCGGACAGGAGTTCTGCGCCCCCCTCCCTGCTGCGCAGAGCACCCACTGAAGCCAGTATAGCCTCAGCTTCAGCTTCTGGGTCAGCAATAGGCTCTGAAGGCCCATCTTGGGGGGAGCAGGAAAGAAATCTCCCGAAGTGCCCAAACCTATGAAAAGGTAAAACGGTCAGACGTGAAGAAGGTTCAAAGAAGAAGAACGATCATGAAAGCAGAAATATTCTCACCATGATTTTGTACAACCAAACTCTTCTGAGTGGCAAAATACATCCACTCTCTCTTCTCAGGAGTAAACTCCTTCAGAATTGGCTCAACCCACGCGGTCAAATCTTCGACAGAAATAAGTCCGTCGTAGGGTTGCTTGGCCGCTACAAAAATTGAACGGAGTTAGAAGACGAGAAGAAGAAAGAGCACAAAGAACTTCAAAAATACTCGGGGACTTACGCTTCTTATTCCAGACTTCTGGAAGGTAAGCCTTGTAGTCAAAAGTCAAGGCCGAGGAGCGCACAAACAGACACCGGTGTACCCAGCCTCGATCACCAGTATCCTCATAACTGCGCACCAAGCCCTTGCTTCCGCGCATCCTGGCATTTACATAGCTGTCTTTAAAATTTATATACTATACAAAGAAATAAAATGCTCATAACAAAAAGATTGATCGGTTCCTGCCGCGAACCAATCCAAAAGAGTAACTATTCTATATATACTGGGGCTCAGTTGCCCCGGACAGAGGAGATACTCCCTGCAGAGCCTCTCCAGCACAGGGTGCAGGGGTAATCTACATCCCACGGTAAAAGGGTAGGTGCACATGGCTGTCCACTCAGCCCTATGGGAAGTAATATTCTCCTCCTCGGAGACCGGCAAGAGGGGAACCTCATCGCCCCAGTGGCAGTCCGTCCTCACTCGTGGGATCACCTCTTTCATAATCCCAGACTTAAACCTATACGCCGGCCAGTTCCGCGTATCTCCCTCTCTATTATGGAAGGACTTAATGTTACAGTCCGCCTCAAGTTCACCCCACTTCTTGGGGATTATTTCTGCAGCAGTAGCTTGAGTAGCCCGGGGCCTGGGAGTGGCCGCCGAGGAACTACCAGCAACATCAGTGCTTTGATTTTTCCTAGATCTTGAAGTCATGGTTGCAGGGTAAATATGAAGTTATCAAGAAGAATTCAAAGCTAGTTCAAAGTATTTTTAAAGAACAGCGGAGAAGAAATAAAGGCAAGTAAAAGGTTTCTCATCAGGCAAACCCCTATTTATAGGAGTGAAAATACAGCCCCACAAACTTCTTTTGTGACACGTGGAGGCCATCAGAGAAACCTCGATCAGATCTGGCCGTTGGGAGAAAGAATAGGGTTCATCAAAACTTTATAGCATCATCATTATTCTGGAAAGTAGCGGTCACCTCACGATCAACAGACGATGTTTGCATGTGATTGAAGCAGTTAAAATCATTATTTTTACCCTTGGGGCACGCAATAGTCACTTCATGACCTGCAGTCTCGCAGGCATGCCAGCTGTAGTTACTTTTTTATACGACGCATTAAATGCGCACGTCATGAGGGCTTGTCACTTAGCTGATAAGGCTCTTACGTCATCAAGATACATCACACGAAGACAAATGTTCACAAGAAATTCCCGCCAAAATTCATATCTACTCCTCGAACAGATACTCTGCTCGAGAAGTGCGGGGACTATCTGTATTGGATAAAAGATGACTAGACT
Source organism: Petunia x hybrida (assembly GCA_037355625.1). Taxonomy (NCBI): domain Eukaryota; kingdom Viridiplantae; phylum Streptophyta; class Magnoliopsida; order Solanales; family Solanaceae; genus Petunia; species Petunia x hybrida. The sequence goes on from JBBBVM010000016.1 coordinate 2,088,821, forward strand.
TGAAAAGGTGACACGTGTCTTCTACGTGGCATGGGCAGACATTCCAACGGACAGACATCCAACGGATAGACATTCATCACGAGCAGACCTAAAGGAGTTATGAAACACTTCAACAGTCAACACGGTCTAAATGAGCAGTTATTAATATGATCATCCACGATCAATCTAGTAATAGTCATTAAGGCAATCATTACAACCCAGCGGTTATGACTCCAACGGATACGTGACCAATAGTTACTTATCCAAACGGATCCACGCCCAGCGGTTACAAAACCCCAACGGGTGCCTACCAGGCTTATAAATAGCATTTGCCTTAATCGATTGTAAAACAACTTTACTTCCTGTCTACAATATCAATAAGAATACTCTCTCGCTCTTGCTCAGATACTCTCTTGGCTCATATTTTGGTTACTACTTTAGTTCTTTGATCGTCTGAAGTGCGATAGGTATCGAAGAACTCTCTCCGAAGACGAACGATACGATACGGTTACTTCTCCTTGTTTCCGTTTACGCTTTGTTTTTACTAGTTGATACTCGCATCTCGCTCTCATATTATCATCATATTAGCTCACCGTATAAACTCTTAATCTCAACTATTGATCGTGACTCCGCAAATACAAATTTAATTGTTAATTGGCCTAAAATTGGATCTAGTTTAAACAGTTACTATACAAACAAGCTTCGCATTATCCGATTTGAAACCGCGTTTGTAAGCTTCGTCCAACGACACTAAGGAACGATGGGAACAATCTTATCTACCTCTTAAATTTAAGTGTAAGGGAATGGGTTAATGGAAATGGTATAATTTTTTATTGGGAGGTTTACAAAAATACCTATCAAAATCAAAATATTTACTCATCTATACTCATAAGTTTTATATTTACCAACTCTACCTATATACTATTTATATGTCCTACCCATTTAGACTTGTATACCATAAAGGTATACACTCATAAGGTATAACAAAGATATACAGTAATAAATGGGTATGTTGGGTAAATACTTTTTGTATTGGATAAAAACTGACGTCACCTAAAAAGGGACACATATCTACCACGTGGCACGGGCAGAGGTTTCCCCGGACAGATAATTAATGGGCAGATGACTGGCCAGGCAGTTACCACGAGCAGGCCCCAGAGCAGTATCGTAACGCTCCCCAAATCGGCACGATTTGAATGAGCAGTTACCAACCTGATCATGCGCGATTGCCTAATGAATAGTCATAAAGGCAATGGTTACACAATCCAGCAGTTACGTATCCAACGGATACATACCCAACGGTTACGAACCTAATAGACGCCTATTAGATCTATAAATAGCATTCGTTCAGAATCATTGTAACACACTGTTTTCTTACTCTTTGCCTACAATATCAATAAGAATACTCTCTCTTAGTTTGCTCAATACTGCTCTTCGTTCACATTTGTTGGGTGCTTTGCTCTCAAATCTTCAAGCATAGTCAGTAACAAGGAAATCCTCACCGGAATCAAACGATCCGATACGGTTCCCTTTGTTTATTTATTTTACGCTTTAATCTTATTTACCTTTGATTATATCTGACTACTTCCATACCATCAATTATCATTATCGGGAATCGCAAGTATATTGATAAACTAGCAATTAACGTTATTTCGTATTTAATTCGGCTAAACTCTTAATCTAAACTATTGATCGTGACTCCGCAAATACAAATTTAAATTGTTAATTGGCCTAAAATCGGATCTAGGTTAAACAATTTGGCGACCACAGTGGGAGCCGGTCAATAGCCTCTACAGGTTAATAGTTTATCTTTTTCCTGCATTACTTTCCTTTCTGTCGATCTTTTTGTTTTACAACTAACATGGCAGAAGGTAGTTCGCAACGAACCATAGTAGGCGGAAGTCAGGTACGTACTCCTTCGTCAAGCCCTAATTATTCTCCAGATTACTCGTCTGATGGGCAGGAACACTCTCCCCAAGGACCGGCCAGGCAGCGGAACAGGCGTGGACGCTCTCAGAGCGAGACCCCGCCTAGAAGGCGACATCATAGGAGTCCCTCCCCTGGCCAAAAGAGCCTCCAGGATACGATATTTGATTTCATTCAGCAACAAGGGGAGGTTAATAGGGGAATAAATGAGGCGATCTACTCTCTTCGAGGACAAATCCCTCCTGTCGCAAGGGCCGACACTGCAGTACCAGGTCAAAATGCTCCTTCTTCGCACACTTCCAGGCAAGATGGGGAACAAAATGCGGCCAACAACGGAGGAACCGTGGACCCAGTGACCCAAGTCAATCAAAACCGAAACGGAGGATCCATGGCGTCCACCAAAATGAGCGTCGTCGTGGAGAACCTCACCAAACAATTCAAGGAGAGCCAGGAAGCGCTTCAAAAGTCTCTCCACGAGAGAATTGATCAGATACCGGGCGCTCCACCCACGCTGAAGAAATTTGATGTACAGCGTTACTCACAACGGCCTTGGAAGAAGGAAGCGGCACCAAAGGCAATACCCAAGACGTTCAAGATGCCAAACATTCCAAGATATCGTGGGACATCTGATCCCAATGATCATCTCATGATGTTCAGCAACTTTATAAAAGCTAGCAATCTCACCGATGAGGAGATCGAATCTGTCTAGTTGAAGAAGTTCATGGAGACCCTAACGGATGGAGCTCTGCGACGGTACTCAATGTTACCACCAAACTCCATCGGGTCCTTCGCGGAGATGGCGGAATTGCTCGTGAAAGCCCATACAGGCGCTCAAAAGACAGAAACTCGCATGGAAGATATCTTTGAGATCAAGCAGAGGCCCGACGAGTCCCTCCGTAAATATGTGGATCATTTTCAATGGGAACGTATGATGTTACCCAAGGTACCAGACAGATGGGCAGTGATTGCGTTCACCAACAGCTTGGATATCAGGAGCTCAAAAGCTACGCGCAGGCTATACGAATCCCTTCGCAAATTCCCAGCAGCCAACTGGTCGGATGTCTACAACCGCTACAACTCAAAGGTACGTATTGATGAAGATAAATTTATTGGAACAGGTACCCGAGGAAAGACTCAGTCGCGAAGCGGTGGCTCCGGCGGGAAGACAGAATCAGAACAGTCAGATGTACGTTACGAGTCGTACCCTGGCCGGTCACGCAACAACGCCAAAGGACGTAGCCGCAATAACAAAGGACTCGCACGAGGAGACGGCTCAGAGTCAAGCGCCCGTGGAGCCCCAAGTCTGCCAAGCTTCAACGTAGAAATGTCTGAAGTAGTGGCGGCACTCAAAAATATGGGTGAAAAAGTCAAATGGCTAAAGGACATGAAGACTGATCCGAGCAAGCGAAACCAGGACCTTTGGTGCGAGTTCTATCGTGACCACGGTCACACCACTGAAGACTGCAAGGCCTTAAGGTGTGAAGTTGCGCATTTATTGAAACAGGGATTTCTAAAGGAACTTTTGACCGAGAAGGGGAAGCAAACTCACGCGATGGCTCAGCAGAACAAACCTGGCCCTCCACGAGCATTCTCTCCGAATAGGACAGTTTATGTTATCTCGGGTAGGATCGAAGTGGATTCCGTCGTTTTCACGGCAAAAAGTACACAAAGGTCTCTATCACAAAGACCAAGCGTCCACGGCCAGAGGAGACGATAACATTTGAAGACTCAGACACAGATGGTTTGCAGTTCCCACATGCTGACGCTTTAGTCATAACGTTACGCGTGGCGGAATTTGATGTCAAGAGAGTGCTCATCTATGCGGGCAGCTCTGCGAATATTATTCAATCACGAGTTGTAAGGGAGATGCAGATGTCGGAAAAGATCGTGCCGATATCTCGAGTTCTCTCCAGTTTTAATAACTCGAGTGAGAAGACCCTTTGCGAGATTACTCTTACAACTCTCGCCGAAGGAGTTGCGAAGGAGACAACATTCCATGTCGTCGACGCGGATCTAGCTTACAACATCATCCTGGGAAGACCCTGGATCCATGATATGCAAGTTGTTCCCTCCACCTATCATCAGGTATTAAAGTTCCCATCAGAGTGGGGAGTACGTGAGGTTCGAGGAGAGAAACGCTCTGCTCGAGACTGCTATTCGGTGGCCCTCAAGTTGCCCGAAGAAAGCAAATAGCACTTACAGCAACCGGGACCAGATGTGGCAGACAGAGAAGCAAAGTTTGTGGTCCCGGAATTCATCACAAAGCTTGAGGCACGGGAAAGTCAAATGCCGACCGTAGAAGCCTTGGAGCCCGAAGAATTATTCGCTGACAAGCCGGAGCGGAAGGTTTACTAGGGGACCGAATTGAGCTAGCGCTTACGAGGAGATATCCTCCAGTTCCTCAAGGAGCGGCACGCAACGTTCGCCTGGTCCCATGCAGATATGACAGGTGTTTCTCCAGATATTATCCGTCACAGGTTGAAAGTCGACCCGTACTACCGTCCGGTAAAGCAGAAGAAGCGCCAACAAGAAGCTTTTCGGAATCAGGTAATCAATGATGAGGTCGATCGACTGTTGAAGATTGGATCTGTACGTGAAGTCAAGTATCCAGACTGGCTATCCAACGTGGTCGTTGTGCCTTAGGAAAATGGCAAATGGCGAGTCTGCATCGACTTCACGGATCTGAACAAAGCCTGTCCAAAGGACTCATATCGTCTTCCCAGGATAGATCAACTAATTGACGCAACAGCCGGTCACGAGGTGCTCATTTTCCTCGACGCGTACTCCGGGTACAATCAGATATTGATGGACCCCGACGACCAAGAGAAAACATCGTTCATAACATGCAGAGGTACGTATTGTTCTAAAGTTATGCCATTTGGATTGAAAAACGCAGGTGCAACGTATCAGCTCCTGGTCAATCGAATGTTCCATGACCATATCAACAAGACCATGGAAATGTATATTGACGACATGTTGGTCAAGTCCAAACGGGCGGAAGATCATCTAACGCACTTAGAGGAAGCCTTCTGAATACTCGACCAGTACAACTTGAAGCTCAATCCAGAGAAGTATGCATTTGGAGTTGGTTCGGGAAAATTCCTAGGCTTCATCGTCTCTCAGCGCGGGATTGAAGTCAATCCCGCTCAGATCAAAGCAATCGAGTCAATTCCAGACGTACTCCACAACCGGAAGGACGTCATGAAATTGACTGGAAGGATGGCGGCCCTGCGAAGATTCATATCCCGTTCATCATACCGGTGCAAAAGCTTCTTCGATGTTTTGAAGCATAACAAGGAGTTCAATTGGACTCCCGAATGTCAACAAGCGCTGAGGGATCTGAAGAAGTATCTATCCAACCCGCCACTACTCTCTACACCTCAGCCCGGGGAGCAGTTGCTAATCTATCTAGCAGTTTCAGAGTCCTCGGTAAGCGCAGTTCTGGTTCGAGAAGAAAAAGGTAAACAACTTCCCATCTACTGCATTAGTAAAGCTTTAATTGATGCGGAAACGCGTTACCCGCCTTCAGAGAAATTAGCTTTGGCACTAGTAACTGCTGCCCGCAAATTGCGCCCTTATTTTCAAGGCCACTCAATAGCTGTCGTAACAACCTTTCCTTTACGCAATGTTTTACGTAAACCAGAATTTTTGGGAAGGTTAGTTAAATGGGCTATAGAATTGAGTGAGTTCGATATTACCTACCAGCCTAGGGTAGCGATAAAATCACAAGCCCTAGCAGATTTTGTAGCGGACTTTAGAGCTAATATCTATCCTGAGGCAGAAAAAGATGCAATTCTTTGTGCTGGGCAGGCCCCTGGCGCGTGGACCCTATACACTGATGGCTCCTCGAGCGTCAAAGGGTCCGGTCTTGGACTGGTCCTCATCACCCCATTCGGAAACACCGTCAGGCAGGCCATCAAGTGCCCGTTTATTACTAACAATGAGGCCGAATATGAGGCCGTAATTGCAGGATTGGAATTAGCCCGAAGCTATGGAGCAAACATCATCAAACTTAAGAGTGACTCTCAACTGGTAGTCAACCAGATAACCGGAGGCTTCATTGCACGAGAATCCAGAATGCAAGTGTACCTTGCCCGTGTGAAAGAACTCCTGGCACAGTTTGACGAATGGGAGGCACTCCAAATTCCGTGGGAAGAGAACCATGAAGCCGATGCTCTTGCGTATCTAGGGTCAATAGAAGAAATGGGGGCGGCCGACTCCTCAGCTGTCGTTCAACTCCTCTACACGACCATAGATCGAGAGAAGTTCGAAGTCAATGTCACAAATGCGACTTGGGACCGGCGGAATGAAATTATAACTTATATTATTCATGGAACTCTGCCCGATGATGCGGAAGCCGCCCCCAAGCTCAGAATAAAAGCTGCTCGGTATACAATCCTCAACGGTGAGCTTTATCATAGGATGTTCGCATGACCCCTTGCAAAATGCCTGGGACCAAACCAAGTCAATTAAGTAATGCGGGAGGTCCACGAAGGTTGCTGTGGTAATCATTCCGGAGGCAAAGCATTAGCCCGCAAGTTGATTCGTGCATGATACTATTGGGATAAGATGGAGAAAGACACGAATGAGTTTGTCAAAAAATGCGACAAGTGTCAGAGGTTCGCACATTTCCTTCATCAACCGGCAGAACCGCTCCACTCAATAATCTCCCCATGGCCATTCATGAAATGGGGAATGGACATAGTTGGTCCCCTCCCCGCAGCTCCAAAAGGAGTACGTTTCTTGTTGATCATCACTGATTATTTCACCAAATGGGTTGAAGCGGCAGCATATGCCAAGATACGACAAACGGAGGTCATTGACTTCCTTTGGCGGTATGTCATGTGTCGCTTCGAAGCACCTAAGGAAATAGTCATGGACAACGGCCCACAATTCGTCGGCCAGAAAGTGACTAGGTTCCTCGACGACCTGCACATCAAAAGGATTACTTCTTCTCCATACCATCCAGTTGCCAATGGACAAGCAGAATCTACAAACAAAATAATCGTTGAATCTCTCAAGAAACGCCTCGAACGGGCTAAGGGATGTTGGGTAAAGGAGCTGCCTGGTGTACTATGTGCTTATCGCACGACGATAAAGATGAGTACTGGAGAAACATCGTATTCATTAGTGTACGGAGCAGATGCCCTAATCCCAATCGAAATCGGAGAGCCTAGCCTACGATATGCACATGCCACTGAAGAGTCTAACTCGGTCAACCTCACCGAAGATTTGGATTTCCTCGAAGAGCGAAGGGAACTAGCTCTCGTACGAGTAGTCGCCCAAAAAGAACGAATCAAACAATATTACAATCAGGGACTGCGCGTACGAAGTTTCCACGTTGGAGATTTTGTACTAAGGAAAGTGTCCCAGAATACACAGGAAACGAATTCAGGAAAGTCAGGCCCTAATTGGGAAGGCCCCTATAAGGTAGTCACATCAGTCGGCAGGGGATCTTATCGTTTAGCACGACCAGATGGCTCGATTATCCCAAACAATTGGAACGTGATTCACCTCAAAAGGTATCACTTCTGAGCGGTAAAACGGTCAGAGATTTTCTTCCTACCTTTTATTTTTGTAGCAATTCTTACTTTTATTATACTTCTTCTAAATGGTACTAACGGCCTGAGCAAGGTCACATCCGTTTAGCTCAATTGGTAGAGCTCGAAGTTCTTCAACTTCGTGGCTGTGGGTTCGAATCCCATAACGGACACACTCCTCGTTTGGTTATATGTGTTCTTTTATCAACGACCAGCCTTAACTCTTCTTATGTTATCACTTCCCATGTTCCAACATAAAAACAAGGAGGGTGGTGAGAGGCCCCTGTAGGCCAGGTAAGACCTTCATAAAGGCAAAAGACCAAAAGACCTTGCGAAAAGGTGAGTTTTTCAAAAACTTTTTATGTGACAAGCTTCCACGATAATAAAAGAAGTCATTCATAAGGCCAACGACTCGGCCAGAATTAAGTTACGAATTTCCTACGGAAACTTTCAACTATCAAGGTGATAAGCAAAGTTGTTCGCAAAGGCCAATAATTCGGCCAAAATCTATCGACCACGACTCGGTCAGAATAAAACATCTGCGCAGATTACCTACGACTTATGACCTCTTCCTTGGGAAAGGCTAAGTTAAAACATTTGGACAGACTTTTGGAGACCAGAACTTAACAAAGTTCAAACTTCAAAAAGCTTCTGAACATAAGGCACGAAGGCCCACAACGCATACAAACGAAAGATCAAAAGTTCAGGCTAAATATAGTCATTGAATTAAAAAAAAAAAAAAGAGAGAGATCTGAAATTATATACATGATCCTGACAAAATGATAAAATGCCGAAAATGGCTGACAGAAATTTTGCAGAGTGATCAAGAACAATGGAACCGGCCGACCAAGGATCAAAGAGTCCCTAAGAGACCTCTATCCACAACCAACTATCTGACTCTCTCCAGACATACAAACTTACAACCTAACCAAATTAGGGGTGCATCAATTTTGGGGACTACGACCAGAACTCGATGCACCAACTCCATCGTTTCTGTCTTCGTCACCCGAACCCTCATCTTCTTCATCTTCATCTGCTTAAGACTCTTCAGGAGAAAGGTTTAGAATTTGCCTTACATCGCGAACAGCGCGCTTGGTTTTCAGCAACATCTCCTCAATGTTGGTCTGGCTAGTCTGGACCTGCTCGAGCAATGTGCACTTAGCCTCGAGCACAGCAAGCTTCGCTTTGATTTTGAATTGATCACGAAGGTTTGCCAAGTCTTTAGATAATGTATTTTGAACACTCATCGACTGAGCAACCTGGTCTTTAGCGGCTTGAAGCTCTGCTCGGGCTTTGGAAGACTCTTTAGTAGCCCTCAGCAAGTCCGTCTCAAAAGATCTATGCTCACTGAGCGCCCTGTTCAACGAAGATTTGCATTCTTCAAGCAAAGCCTCCAGGCTCTGAGCATATCGTGCGAACCCTTCTTTCACTTCAGAAAGAAGGTCCTTCTCCTTGGTGAGTTTGTTAATCCGTTCAATTTGCTCATTGTTAACTTCACTCAACCGGTTAACTTCACCCCCATGGAAACCATACTACTCCGCCAGAGCCTTATTCTCCTTCAGAGCCTCCAGCAGCTCTTTCTTCACTTCGAGCACCTGATCATCGCTGTTGATCCTGGAGCGGAACATCAGCTCAGCAGTCATACTCGACTGAGGAAACACAAAAAAAAAAAGTAGAGTTAGAAGTCTAAAGTTGAAATTGCTTCTGATGCAAACGGTACTAGAGAAGATACTTACCCGAGCAGAGTCGGCAGCAATAATAAAGCCAACTCCTCATCACTCATTTCCCTCATTGTCCATTCCTCTCGGGGACCAATGAGCGATGAAACCGCCTTGGCTAAACTGCCCGGCCTGGACACAAAGTTGACGTCAGGGGCTAGCTTCATGGTGCACTTCCTCTCGCAGTACTTGGGCTCCCAAGCCTTTTCAGAGGGGTAGTTCGAGTCGAATTTGTAGCGCACGCCTCGGATGTCCTTTAGTCCGGTCTGACCACTGATGACGGTCCACCGAGTGAGCCTCGTATTTGGCCCATCAGAATCACCCACCGCTTCAGGGTTTTTTGTGTCACACTGGTGTAGACCAACAGGCGCCGCCCCCTCAGCGGCCACATTCTCCAAATCCTCGAAATGGAAAATACGAGGACCTTGGCCACCCTCTTGGGGGGTCTCTTCTCCTATCTCTTCTTCTTCTTCTTCTTCTCTTTCTTCTTCCTCACCAACTTTCCTTTTCCCCTTGTCTGCGCAGGAAGGAGCCGCCTTCACCCCGTCATCAACTCGGGGACTCCTCTCCGGAGTATGGACAGCCTCCTCCTCGACCTTCCTCTTGTCACTCCGAAGATAGGGTTTTCGCACAAGGAGTTCATTAGCTTCAGTCTCAGCATCTGAAATATCAATAACCTCCTTATTTAAACCCTCTCCCCGCACAGACTCGAGGACTTCAACAGTAGTCTTGGCACTCTCTCCTGCATACTCTGGCACACTGGCCCTGGGCAAGGACTCACCCCCAACAGCTGAGGTTTGCTCGGCAGCAACAGAAGTCTTACGAGCAGACTTCTTACGTGCTCCGCCCTCGCCTTGGCCCTTCTTCTTCCTCTTCAAGGAACCAAGGCCACTGGACAGAAGCTCCTCACCGCATTCTCTTCCACGCAGTACCTCCGCTGAAGTTAGTATGACGCGACCTCAGCGCCGGGATCAACAGCGGGCCCAGATGGCGCAGCTTGAGAGGAAGGGGCAGGGAAGAAGTCCCCTTGAGTACCCAAACCTACAAAAAGGTGGAACGGTCAGAAACAACAAAACTACGAAGAAGAGAAACAGCTTTAATTGAGTCTTCACGGTCAAACTCTTCTGCGCAGCAAAGTACGCCCATTCCCTCTTCTTAGGGGAGAACTTCTTCAGAATGGCCTCGGCCCACGCCGTTAGCTCATCAACCGATATGAGCCCGTCGTAGGGCCGCTTGGTAGCTGCAAGGAAGAATCAAAGGAATAAGCAAGCAAGAAAGAGGGAAGCACGAAAATCTCAAAGGGAAACTCGGGGACTTACGCTTCTTATTCCAGATCTCGGAAAGAGGAGCCTTGGAGTTCAAAGACAGTGCCTGGGTGCGCACGAACACGTACCGATGCAACCAACCCCGGTCGCTTCTCACCCCATTTTTTGGGATAATCTCTGCAGCAGTGGCCTGAGCGGCCCTAGGTCTGGGAGCAGCTGCGGAAGAACTGCCAGCAGCAGCATCCATGTTTAAATTTCTCCTAGCCATGGTTCAAGAAGAGTTGAGAAAATTAGAAGAAAGATTGAAGGATATTCAAGGGTTTCTCAAGATTTGGAAGTTGTAAGATGAAAGCAAGTAAAAGGGTTAAAATTCATCGAACCCCTATTTATAGATATGGAAATACGGCCCATCAAATTCCCACAGGATGTGTGGAGGACATCGAAGAAGCCACGATCAGATCCAACCGTCAGGAGAGAAAATAGATTTCACCGGGTTTCGAAGTATCATCATTGCCTTGAAGTGCAGCGGTCACCTCGTAACTGACAAAGGACTTGTGCGCGTGACTAAAGTGGTTAAAATCATTACTTTTACCCTTGGGACGCGCAGTAATCACTTCGAAGCTGACTGCGGAAGTGCAGACGTGCAAGCTGCAGTTACCTTTTTACATCATGCATTTAATGCGTACGTCGTAGAAACTTGTCACCTAGCTGATGAGGTGTGCACGTCACCAAGGTTCGTCATATAAAGGTTGGACTTTACGAATAGAGTCTCCCGCCAAAATTCACATCCACTTCTCGGGCAGAAACTCTGCTCGAGAAGTGAGGGGACTATCTGTATTGGATAAAAACTGATGTCACCTAAAAAGTGACACGTGTCTACCACGTGGCACGGGCAGAGGTTTCCCCGGACAGACAATTAACGGGCAGATGACTGGCCAGGCAGTTACCACGAGCAGGCCCTAGAGCAACATCGTAACGCTCCCCAAATCGGCACGATTTGAATGAGCAGTTACCAACCTAATCATGCGCGATTGCCTAATGAATAGTCATAAAGGCAACGGTTACACAATCCAGCGGTCACGAATCCAGCGGTCACGTATCCAACGGATACATGCCCAGCGGTTACGAACCTAATAGACGCATATCAGATCTATAAATAGTATTCCTTCCGAATCATTGTAACACACTGTTTTCTTACTCTTTGCCTACAATATCAATAAGAATACTCTCTCTTACTTTGCTCAATACTGCTCTTCGTTCACATTTGTTGGGTGCTTCGCTCTCAAATCTTCAAGCATAGTCAGTAACAAGGAAATCCTCACCGGAATCGAACGATCTGATATGGTTCCCTTTGTTTATTTATTTTACGCTTTAATCTTATTTACCTGTGATTATATCTGACTACTTCCGTACCATCAATTATCATTATCGGGAATCGCAAGTATATTGATAACCTAGCAATTAACGCTATTCCGTATTTAATTCGGCTAAACTCTTAATCTAAACTATTGATCGTGACTCCGCAAATACAAATTTAATTATTAATTGGCCTAAAATCGGATATAGGTTAAACACTTTTAGTTTCAAGGGTAGTGTAATTTTTAATGGGTAGGGTGGGTAAATACTTTAGATTTCAAGGGTACATAGTGTAAAAAATCCTTTTATATTTGGCGGAATAGCCTAAATGATACCTGAACTTGGCCCCAATTGCAAAGCCGACACATATACTTACGAGTTTTCCATTTTAACACTTATAGTTGACCAAAACAAATATTTTAAATACATACATCAGTGTTTGACTATAAATTCAGCATACAAAGATGATACGTCAAATGTTGAGTGTTTATATTGCTGACACATATAGCTTGCGGGTCCCACCTTTAAAAAATGAATTTATAAATTAAAATGTATATTTACCTTCTCCTTTCCCCCACCATCCATGTAACAAAATCGTAACTTCACCACCACCAACATTTCACCATATTTCTAGAACCAAAACAAACACTAAACATCCAACCTTATCTCACCACCACTATACTCCTGCACAACTAAAAGGTTCAACCACATCTCCACCACCACCATAGCTCCAAAATAGTTATTACCCAGAATCACCACAGCAGCTCTATCACCAATTTCATACACCTCCACCAAAAGCACTAGTTGTAACGGAGATCAATTTCACTAATTAGAAGTCGTTGGCCAACGTCCACAAATCATTAATTAATACTACCACTACAGAAAATGCAACGATTCTTTGCTTCTTACAGTTTTTTTTAAAATAAAATTCTGAGTGAGCTTTGGCAGTTTTTGGAGTAGTTATGGGTGCTCCTATTGTGTTAAGTTTTTGATGATTTAATTTTGCTTGTTAAAAATTTGAAGGTGTGCAGAATTTGAAGGTGGGAGAGGTGGAATAATGGTGGTACAGTGTTGATTAATTGGTGGTTTTTCTAGGTGAAGGTATTCTGAAGGTGTGGCTACAAGAAAATAGGCCTTTAGCGAAAGGAAATCCAGTCGTTAAAAGATGAAAACGGTCGTTATTTTTTAATAACGACCGAAAAAAATTCGGTCGTCGCCGATCGCTATAGCCTCTCATGTTAAAAGTTCACGGCCATATTTTCATCCAGTCGTTAAAAATCCTTTAACGACGGCGTGAAATCCAGTCGTTATACTTACTTTTAGCGTCAGGATTTCCTTCCGCTAATTGGCAATTCCTGGTCGTTAAAGAACTTCAATAATGTCAACTAATTCTGCATGTAATGACCAAAATTCCCTTCATTATTTTGTATATGACTTTTAACAGATTAACGACCAAATTTTTATTTGCTTATGTTAAATTTTAATTAATATAATCAGATAAATATTTATATTTTCATGTGGTTATCAAATATTAAGCACTATTTCATATGGTTTCATATATAAACACATCTGACCACACAAAATAAACATTTTTCATTACAAATAACTAGAGCATCCCATTACCAAAAAATATACTACCTAAATTGTATGACATTATTTTTTCAGTTCCTAAAAAAAGATAATAAAATTGTAGCATGTACAAAAGGTCATCCCTATCAACATAGGTGCTCTGGTGCTTCATCTTGTTCTTTAACTTTTTCAGCTGCTTTAACACACTCTACATTATCTTCTTTCTTCAAGAATCAACTTCTTTATCTGTTAGAAGGACAATTGCATGTTAATTTTGCTAGCACCTTTTGTTTAGAATTTAAATGAATATTTAAGATTGTTTAGTTGCAACTACAGTAGAATGTAAATAAAGAAGTGAAGAACATCTCACAACACCATAAACCGTAAGCATGTCTAAAACCAATATCACTAAACTGGGGAGAATAAAGTACTAGATACCATCAGTAAAAGAATGCGCCACTTTCTCAAAAGTTAACTGTCCCAACACCTGAAACAAATGAGAAAATATCAACAATACTACTACTTTGTTCTTCGCCAACTAGCGATACCATGAACATTGTCAAGACCGTGCACATAAGAACAATATCGCTAAACTGGACATAGAGTACTTATCATTTTCTTGGGTTAAGCTATAGCAGCAATAATGTAAGTAGTAAACTACATTTAAAGTCATTCCATAAGAATTAAGTACTACTTTCCTTCTAGTGTAGAGTGTACAATAATTAACTAATACTCAAGCCAAGCTCAGCTGTAGAAGATGATATATGCTGAATGTGTATATGTTGTATGGAGGGAAAGGAACAACAGGGTGTTTGAAAAAGTGGAAAGAGAATGTCAACTGGTTGCGAAAGAAATAGCTTCTATTTGTAGCTTTAAGGCCAATACAACTAGTCAGAGCTTATTAGTTCTTTTAGATGGTAAATGTATTGTACTATTAGGTTGTTTTGCAGTATGTAGTAGTAGAGAGTTCTAAATGCAGAGGGTAGCTGTAAGAGTCAAAAGAGCTCGATTTGTAATTTCTTTCCCGGGTGACTAATAAAATTATTAGCTACCTCTAAAAAAAAAATAATACTTAAGTAGAATAATTAAGAACTACTTTCCTTTTAGTCCAGAGTGTACAATAATTAATTAACACTTAGTAGAATCTTTACTTTTCATATGATCTATAAAGAAGTACTCCTAAAGCATATTGTAGATTCTTAACCATTAATTAAAGCAAACTGAAAGCAGGGTTAACTTGACTTTTTTTAGTTTACTAAATAATTACCAATTCAATAGTACAAAGAGTAGGTGGCGTCACTTACCTGGGCAAAGGAGTACATGAGACTGGTACTTAAAGACAAGGGTGCAAACCATTAATGGATCACCTCAATTTCTCCACCCATCCCATGTGTAATTGAGGAATCTGATGCATCCAGATTCCCGACCAAAAAATAAAGGGTCGATGGCATCTATATAGTCAGAATCACAACTCGAGTCACAAAAAATTAAGTGATGGCACTAAGAAGGGCAAAAAAAAACTCTGGAAGGCTGTTTTAATAGGTCATCCCATCGACATTAAGATGGAGATATCCTGCAAAGTCTTTCAATCTCAACTTTTCATTTCTTTCTTTCTGTTCTATAAAAGAAAAAATTATTAGAATGCAAAATACTACATTAATAAAGAGGACAAAATCCATATATATATTAAAATAACAGAAGAAAACTTCAAAGAAAATTGAACAATCAAGTATTGTTAAGATGCATATTTACAAGCTCTGCACGTGACATACAATAAACCTGTGCTAAAAGGGGATCTTTTATGTCATTGTCATTGTCATTGTCATTGGCGTCGCTTTCTTTTTTCAAATCTTTCCTCATCTGGAAATAAACGCTGCAAAGTTAAAGATTCTTCAAGATCATTATGTTGGCAATATAGAGCTAATAAAGTATTATTATATGAAAAAAAAAAAGAATCAAATAATGTCTCATTTACAAAATTAACTCAAGCTAAGCAAAAATAAACTCCTTTTATCCTTTTCTCGATTAAAGAACTAACCAAAGATGTAAACTTTCTGATTAGAGTAACATGAACCCATCATGCTTACAAATGTTAAAATATACTAAAAATTATTCACACTCCTTGAATACCCTTACTAAAATATTAAAGCAATAAAATTTAAGCTAAGCTAATTAAACTCGTCAAAAGGTTAAAAGGAACTAAAGCATAAGAGGAAAAAATCCGTGTCGAAAAGAGCATATAAAAATTAATTAACTCAGTACTAAAAAAATCGGGACTCATGGCTATGATGATAACTTAAAGGCTTAACAAGTTATATAGCGGTGAGTTGAAATATAAGAAAAACACATGGTTATGAAAAAAGGTGATCAATACCAGTAACAAATAGAGATCATCGAAAAGAAAAGTATCCAATTCCAGAACTTATAGTACAACGACAGATTAGTGATTTGGCATAAGTTTACCTTGATGAGAAGGACACTAAAGAATACTTAGATTTTTCTTAGTCGCTGGTGACGAGCAGATGTATTGTAGGTATCAACACTAATATTTAAATTCTTTGGACGGGTTCCTCCTAATCACTAGACTTCACAATACAAAACAGTAAGTGAATGTTGAACATATAAAGCGAGTGAGGATTCAAATGTTACAAAAGGATCTATCTTTGGTTCAGATAGACACTAGCAAATGTTTAAACTTTGTGGTAGGTAATTACCTTGGATTTCCTATAAAGATAACTTACTGGTTGTTTTATCTATCCCCACAACTATACAAACAAAGAGGTAACAGGATAAACTCAAGAAATACATAACAACTAGGACAAACTTAAAGTTTATTGTGAGCATAAATTGAAATGTTAGAGTACAAATGTCCACTATTTGAGTTCAGATGCAAAGTTAAGAAGTAAATTTTATAAATTTTTGTGGTAGATTACCTTGGATGACCAAGAAAACCTGAATCATCCATTTATATTTCCTAATGCCACCAACTATAAACACTGAAAAGTTACAAATTGAACTATAAAATTACCCAAAAGTAGTAAAGATCAAATCTAACGTTACAAAAGTATATTTAACAAAACATAAGAACGATACCTGCCACACATATTACCTATGTCCACACCTACAAACACAAAGAGTCAACTTACCACCCATAGAACAACGAGTAAAAATAGAAAATTATGAGGAGTAAATATTGAATTGTACAAAGAGATTAGAAAATTGAAACCCAATACCTAAGCCTAACTACATAAAACACAAAGAATCAATAAAATAAACTTTGGAAATATAGAATAATGAGTAAAAAATTTACAATTTAGCGAGTAACGATTGTGACTTATAGAGTAGAATTTGAAATATTGAATCTACCTAGATTATAAATTACAAGCATGGTATCCTTAATACTTAAGTGCAATACTATAAACACAAAAACTTAACAAATTGAAATCTATAAATACAGAATAACGAGAAAATCAGCAGTTTATGGCTTGTAAAGATGATACTCATTAAAGAAAAATTGTCTTGGTGGAAATTCGTTGATGGGTGCAGATATTCTAACTCTTTGTGGACCGATTAAGATCGATAAAGACGTTGGAATTAGTCGCAGGTTATGGGTAGTTCGATTATGACGAACGTTTTGATTCTTGGAACATGTTTTCGTGGGTTCTTTAGAAGTGCGAAATTGCTTTCTGATTGAATAGAGAGAAGCAAAGGGTTTTCTTTCTGGAAAGGTGGTGGGATCGTGTGGTAGTGTGGGTTGGAAAAAGAAAATGAGGGAAAAAGTAGCGGCCAAATTTTGTTAATTTTCTTTTAAGTGGACTTTAACGTCTGGAAAAAGCTGGTCGGTATAGGTATACCAATAACGTCTGGAATTACATCCCTTCGTTAAGAAATTATCGTTAAAAGTCCAATTTCTGGTAGTGGTGACGGTAAAATGGAGATTGAGATGAAATTAAAGTTAGACGGGAAGAAAATTTGGGTGGGGAAGGGAGTAGCCTAACATGACAATGAGAATGAAGAACAAATTGGGAAGGGAGATGGGCCGTGGGGAGGGGTGGGAGTGCTGATAGGGTTTTCTTTTTGTTTTTTATTAGTTTTTTTCCCTAAAATTATGTTTTTTAATTAAAAAAAGGTATAACCATGCGCCTTATCCCCATTATGGAGCACGCATTATCACCACATCAGTTAGTTGTTGCCACATAAGTACAGTCAACGGTCAGAGGTACTTATCAACATGCATGATGTAAAGTATGTGTTAAAATGGAAAACTCGTAAGTATGCGTGTCGGCTTGGCAAATGAGGTCAAGTTCAAGTGTCGTTTAGGCTATTATGTCTTTATATTTTAAGGGAATTGCTTCAAATGGATGGGTTATGTGTGAGCCTATGTGGCAACACCTCATCAGCTATATATGTTAAAAGTGGATTAAAACAATGAGGTGGAGTTCTATTAGTTTTTAAGAGTATAAGTGGTCTATTTTGTTAACGACAAGGGCATATTTGTGACCGTTTGTAAACAAAGAGCAAAATTGATCAATTTTCGATAGATGAAGAGCAATTTTGGCCCTTTTCTATTTTAATAATCACTTCTTTATATACTTTATCAAAATAATTAATTAAAGTTTAGATCAAGAAAATACTATATTTTTATTTGGCCAAATTCATGCGCAGCCTCCTAAATTTATCCGGAACTTTCATTTTAACACTTAATGACTTAAACTAGGTATAGTTCTAATTGAACACTTTGAGGTCGTTTGGTATCCAGTACTAGGGATTATAATCCCTGTATAAAGGCTTGCACCATTTTATACTGTATTTGGTTACAATTTAAAACCTTTAATAGCTAATACTAGTATAACTTTATACACCAAATCATGTATTATCTTATCCCACCATTTAGATGGGTATAACAATACAGGGATTATTTGTACCTAGATAAACAATTATAATGACGAAATTGCCCTTCATTAATCTCTTCTTCTGAAACGCTCTGCTTTCCTACTCTCTGCGTCTCTGGTTCAAGAGATCAACCATGCTTGAGTAATTACAAAGCATCTTTGCCACCATCTTTCACAAGCTAGTTGAAGAGTTATTTATTAGGTAACCCAAAATTGCTTGACTAATCACAAGGCTTACGGAATTAGTTATGGAAAGCAATTCTATTGTAGTAATATTTCAATCAATGAGAAATGCAGTGATCTTGCCTCAAAATTTTGTGAGAACACCAAAGCACACACATGCAACTTGCAGTTGGCGAAGGCTAAGCTCAATTAGTAAAATTCTGTCATTCTTTTATCTCTAATCATTATAATAAAGGAAAAATCTGAAGCCACCAAAGAGTGGAATTAGTTAGAAAAGGAGTTCTGAATTGAATGTTAGTTATGGAATTGATGGAGGCCATAGCTGTGTTTATAAATAATATGCTTGAATTTGTGAGAAGGGGTGCAATTTTATCAAAAAGTGCAAGGGTAAAATTGTAAATAAAAAAATTATACCAATTTTAAACCAAACATAAGTTTAAGTTTTACATTGTATATCTAATTTTTAGTACAATGAACCAAACATTTGACAGAAGCAATCTCTGCATTATTTATCCATGTATAACTAATTTCTGCATTACTAATCCATGCATTACTAATCCATATATGCATAACTTGCTTCTCTATCAAACGACTCCTTATACAATCCAATTTTTATACCAATTAAACACTTTTTACTCATTGTCTTGTACAACTTTAAAGCGTGTCTTGCACTCGCTTTGACTTGGATAAAGCTACCAATTAAAATAAAACATATGTTAAATACCCTCCATGGTGGAATACATGGCTGTATAAAAAGGGCACACTAGAAATATATCAAAGACCTAGCAGCATCATCTGACCCCAAGCAACCTCAGTACCCTCAACTCCTCTTTCTGTCACGATTTCATGGAGAACTGAAGAATTGGAGAGCAAAGACTTGGAATTCCATTAAATCCAACGAAGAAACACAAACTTCTGAATATTTTATTGTTGTAAATGACATTTACTCCCTTAATGAAACTTTAATTTTGAGATGTCTCGGACATTTCGCAAAACTTAGCCTTCGACCAGCTATTAAGAAGATCAATTTAGGAAAATTACTTTA